>CM053399.1:55778818-55801135 GCA_028644305.1 Xerus rutilus | reverse complement strand
GTGTGACCCTGTATACCTTGAATCCTCTACTTAAATAGCCTGCTATTGAGCTAGTCACGATAGCCTCTGCCCTGCTTCCCTTCACAGTTAATTATGTTCAAATGGCAATGTGTGAAGGCACAATGGATTGTTATGATTAAAGTTTCCTGAAAGTAAAAGTTCCTGTGAAAAGAACTGCCTCAAATTCATTTTTTTAAGTTGGGAAAAGATAGTAGGATGATCATCATCTCAGTTTCCTTAACCAAACAACAGTGGTCAACAGAATTAAGCTTTATACTCTTCTTGCCTTTAAGAGTGATGGTAGTTTTATGGTATAGGGAGTATTTCTGGTACTTGGCATAGTAGAGCCAAGACCACCTAGAACATGCTGAGCCTCAGCATCTTCCTGGAGTCCTGGAGGAGTGGCAATTACAGAAAATCCAATGGGGCAGAGGGGAAATACCTGTGAAATGAGAACTCTGAATCATAGGTTGGTTTTAGGCTTGGGTTGCAATTTGGGGAAATCAGGCAGGACCAAGCCAAAGAAAAGCCCATTCCCAGGAAATACTATGACTAACCTGGAAGCAGGCAAGGCCATAGAACACTCATTTAGAGTGAGAATTCAGCAGGTTTTGAATAGTGTGCAACCCACAGAGGGACATGCCATCCTCCCTGTAGCAAGACTCCCCCTGGGTGTCCTTAGCTGCAGAAGGCCATGTCTCTTTGACTCATTCATTCACTTAGCAGAAACTGTCTACTCTTTTCCAGACCCTATGCTGGGTTCAGAGGACAAAGACAGCAATCAAACAGTCCTTACCTTCAAGGAATTCCAATTGTGGTAGAAAAAGTATGTATTTAGTCATTGTGATTTAAAATAAACAGGACAGAGTAATCCAAGTAATCTACGACAGACTCAGACCTCAAGAAGTCCCCAGCCTAGCAGAGGCCTAGAGAGGTACATATAGAGCAGCCTGTGGAAGAACTGGAAACTCAAGAGTATAGCATCTGACAGAACAGAGATGGATGACATGACATCTCTTTCAATAATACAGTAGGAGAAACTTACAGCCTACTGGGGAAGAGTGAGCAGCCAGATCCAGGTAAAGTGGAAATATCAATCCTGCAACCTCGGGTTGACCCCTATGGGTCCTTTGGATTACCCAATGGGCAGAGTGAAAAGTTTCTTATCTCTGGCTACAGTCACGACATCCTTTGGCCACCTGAGGGGAAACTGGTCACCAGGAAAAACAGGTACAAATAAAACACAAAACAACAGGAACCTGAGATAAATATTAAGAGCTGAGGAGTTAAGGAGCGTGAGTAGGATCAACAGTTTGAATGGGTGGGCAGTTGATCTGGGTGCATACCTAGTGGTAAGCCATGTGTGCTAGATACAGCCATTCTAAGAGTCCAAGGGACAGAGTGGTGGGCTTCTGAGGGCAAAGGATCATTTGGTTCCAAGAGGTCCACTTCTGCTTTCCTCTTTTCTTCACAGCTGTCACCACATTCCCTATCTTTTCCATTCTATCACCCAAAGTGTGGCTGAAATGAACTTACTTAGGGTATATCCCAGGGCCCTAAAGGCCTTGGGTGATTGGCACCAGCATTGGAGTGCCTACAGCTGTCTTTATTGGTCACTTGGAACATGGCCAAATTGAGCTAGCTTGGTACAGGGCTGGGCTGGGCTGGACCTCCTCTCAGGCCAAGCTGCAGGCCTGTGCAGGCCTCTCTCCCTTCCCATGAGTTTCAGGGAATGGCCCCAGCCAGTTGTCATTTCTTCTTCACAGCAGCTGCCACCTACACCATCTCTCCAGCCCAGACATCGTATCTGAGACACATCTCTCCCTTCCTAAAGGTGATGGACTCATATCTGCTGATCTTTTTCTTCACAGCTGCCATCACCCACTCTAAACCTCATTCGGGATTTCCCATGTCTCCAACCCTCTTATTCCTTAAATAAGCAAATAAACCCTTTTCCAGTTAAGAGTTTCACTGCTAGCCATTAAGGAGAAACAAACATGAGGTAAGGGAGGACTACAGGGTGAGGGACAATTCAGAGATGGATATCTTATGAGTACTGATATTAAACAGCTTTGGCCCATGCTGGCATATGACCAAGGACCTTCCTTGACCCCCTTGGACAGTCCTAAAGAAGTCTGGACATTCCTTTATCCCTGGCTTAGAAATATCTATCCTCCCAGTCCTTATCTAGTTGGGGTGTAGTGCTCAGGAAAGTTTTGCTGAACAAGGCATTTCTACCTCTCAGAAGGGAGTAGAAATGCTTTTTTAACTCTCCTCTTCCTCAATTCCTCCCTGTACCACCAACTCTGCCTACCTAGACCCCTGCCTCCTTTCACTTGGCCAGCTTGACAAAGGTCTTCCCTAATAGTGGGCTTCATATAAGGAAATAAGGGGAAATATTTATGTATTATTTGTCCCAAAACTGGAAGGTCCTGAATGTCAGGCTGTTTAAAATTTAGTAAGAAATGGGAGCCACAAATGATTGTGAACCAAGGAAGTATCTTGCATTATGAAGAGCCACTCAAGAAATATTTAGATAAATGTATACAAAAATTGATGATGATCATAACTATACTAAGGTTACTTTGGCAAATATATGAAAGGCTAAGGGGATTTTTAAAATCCACTCAAAGTTACAGTCTTAAACAATATGCTCAAGTAGGACATTCTTTACCTACTTATATAACTACAACTTTAGCCTCCTAGGCTGCATCCCATAACTAGGCTTACTCTTCATAGTCATTATCCAGCACCAAAAATATTTAGCTGATATCAGTTTAAGGCATTATCCTCCTTAAATAGGGATAAAAATAGAGACAAAAATAAATGATAAAATTTGTCATAATAACAGACTACTGTGGAAAGAATATAAGATGGAAGCAACCACTCTAATATAATCCAAGAGACTCATGACTAAGTTCAGCCCCCAAAAATCTTAAATGGAAAGGCATCCCTACTTCACAAGTAGCGATTCCAGTAGGTCCAAACAAATTGGCCTGACTCACAGGTTTACAGCCCAAGACCTTCCTAATGGGTGAGGACCTTCCCCACTGATAAAGGGGAAGCTAGGCAACAACACCATTCTGAGCAAAACAATCTTGGGGAAAACCCAGCACTCTGGACAAACCCTTGGACAGAGGACTCCAGGTACACTGAAGATGCAATTAAAACAATGACATCAGGAGTTACCATCATTCCAATTTAGAGCCCAACATCTACCAACTATCCACCATCAGCATTTTTTTTTTCTCAAACCCAATCCCTTTTCTAGCCCCATAAGCTGTGAGATCCTTGAAGGAAGGGACCATGGAAGTTTTGTACAATTTTCTGTT
The DNA here is from genome assembly GCA_028644305.1 of Xerus rutilus. NCBI lineage: Eukaryota > Metazoa > Chordata > Mammalia > Rodentia > Sciuridae > Xerus > Xerus rutilus. The sequence continues at coordinate 55,797,803 of CM053399.1, read as the reverse complement.
TTGTTTTTAGAGACATGGTCTCTCTATGTTGCTCAAACTGGCCTTGAACTCCTAAGTTCAAGTGATCCTCCTGTCTCAGTCTCCTGAGTATCTGGGACTATAGATGTATATCACCATGCCTGGCTTGCCCAGTGTTCTAATGTCCTAACCCATGTCCTAAAATGAACATCAGGCTCATTTAATCAAGGTAATGGTATCAGAAGCAGAAATCACCATCATCAAGGGCTGCTGGTTTCTCCTTTTTTCCTAGGAAATGATGTTTTCTGGATAAGAAAAGGAAGGTTCGGCAGAGCTGCGAAGCCGGAGAAAGTAGGCGACCTCATGATTCTGCTGTCTTGCTCAATTCCTCTAGGGCAGAGAACCTGCAGAGCTTAGAGCATGATTAGAAGGATAAGGGGGTTTTTGTTATTAAATATGAAAAAAAAATCCAGGTCTTTCTTCTTGCCTTGACCCCTGTAACCTTATAGGAGGATTAGAGGAGAGTCATTTGAAAAGAAAGTCCTCTGATGCCCATTCTGAGTAGAGTCCTTATACAGCTAGGACTTGCTGATCATGGAGCATTAAGTTCTCTGCTTCTCCTAGTAATGGGAAGACAAGAGATCACTTAATCAATTCTCTCATTTTACAGATGGACACCTGAGGCCCAGAAAGTTCAGGTAACATGTCCAATGTCCTAAAAGCAGGTGAATTCAGTGACCTTTAACTGTAGGAGCTGTGGAAATTTTTTCATTTGGCTCTATGGAGAAGAAATGGAAAAAAGGCAGGGAGCAGAATATTAAGGGTTTGATTCTCCGTAAGCCTCAGTAGCCTCTATTACTCTGGCTGTGGCTACTATTCTCTTCTATGGAAAAGTCAGTTAATTATGTGTCTTGAATTGGCTCAGGTTCCTACCAGGACTGGTGCAGATTCCCTATATGCAGCTCAGGATCTCTTGGTCTGAAAACAGACGGAAGACAATTTGCTCACACTCCCCCTTGGTCCCACACTCAAACAAACACCCAAACAAGCCCTCCTCCTCCAAAGCGGCCAGATCAGAGTAGCCACAGGGCCCGCAGTGCAAGATCCAAGGGTGAGACCACTGGGCAGTCTCCAAGGGGCTCCGGTTGATGTAGATGCCTAGGTCAACTCTCCGTTTCTTATTAGTTGGGTGTGAGTATAATAGCCATGTTTCTGACGGTATTCCAGCTTCTTCCTCCAACTTGAGTGAACTGTCCAGCAGAGGGCTCTGCTGAGTGGTGGGAGCATCTTTGCCATCTGTGTCCTGGCATCTTCGTGTGTTCTCCAGGGGCCGGAAACTCACTACACTGCCTTGGCAGCCATGTGGGGGCTCAAAGAGCTGTGGGCTCAGGGTCTGTCTCTGAAAACTTTCACCATGATCAGAGCTGAAAGCCTCTGCCCGGTACCTGTTTGGTGTCCGGGCACTGCAATAGAGCACAGGGTGAGCAGCCTTCCTGGTCACCTCTGCCACTTGGCACTCCACTGTCACCAGAGGTCTAATGAGCTTACCATGATGCCATGTCGCCCCTAAGTCATCACTGTAGATCATCAGGGAATGAGGCCTTGTTCTACATGGTAGTAGGAAGCAAAGGAACTGGCAAGGGAAGTAGTAGGCATATGCAGGGATGACCAGCCTCCCTGACTCTAGCTGGATGCCATGCCCTGGGCCCACAGCAAATGTGGCCCAGTGCTTCAACTCTGAGCCGATGACATCTTCAGTCACATCCCTCACCTCACTCCATGAGCATCCAGCATCCTGACTGCAAACAAAGCAGAGACGGGCAGCATTTCTGCCTGACACAATCTGTTGGCATTCGGTGACACGGTCCCGCACGCAGATGAAGAACAGATACACACAGCCACTCTTTTGCTCCCACACAGGACAGGGGTTCATGGTCCGATGCCCAGGTAGTGTGGCTTCCATCAGTGGCTTTAGGGGTCCCCACTAGTCAAGAGGAAAGAAGAGAGACAGTGGGAGTGAGAAGATAATGTAAGATATGAGGCTCATTAAAAGCATTGGTACTTTTCATAAATAGGAAATGATACTACAATCTATAAAGTTATTCTTTTTTGTAGTACCAGAAATCAAATTCACAGCCTCATGCATGCCAGGAAAATGCTCTACCACTGAGCCACATTCTCAGCCCTGAAATCTACAAAATTCTAAAGGCCCAAGCAGTCCTCAAATTCTCAAGTATTGTAGGATGACATATAAAGCTGGAAAAAGACATAGCTAGATATCATACATGTGGTCTCCTCTGTCTGAAATGTTCTTCCATGCTTTCTCTGGACTTCTAAATCACTCTCTAATAAACAACTCAAAAGTCACTTCCTTTGTGAAGCCTTCCCTGTAAGTTACAGCAATTATAAAACACTGCAAGTTGTTTTGGAAATGTCTCCCTGCCTAGATTATGAGACATCTGAGGGTAGAAATCAAATTGTACTAATTTTGTTAAGTGTAGTGCCTGGCACATGACAGTAACTAAATAAAATTTTACAAAAAAAGGAAGGAGAATTGTGAAGAGAAGGGGAGCAAGAGGGAGAAAAGGGAGGCGGAGAAAAAAGAGGAGGAAAAGGAAGGAAAAAAAGAGAAAAGGAAGAAAAGTAAGGTAAGTGTAGTGGCACACAACTATAATCCTAGCTACTTGGGAGGTTGAGGCAGGAGGATCCCAAGTTCAAGACCAACCTCAGCAACATAGCAAGATTCTGTCAAAATAAAAAAATAAAAGGGCTGGAGATACAGCTTGGTGGTAGAGTTCCTGGGTTCAATCCTCAGTGAGGGAAGGAAGGAAGGAAGGAAGGAAGGAAGGAAGGAAGGAAGGAAGGAAGGAAAGAAGGAAGGAAGGAAGGAAGGAAGAAAGAAGGAAGGAAGGAAAAGCAAATAAGCAAAGCAAGGCTGGGCAGGAAAATAGAGAAGTTTTAGGTGAATATAGGGAAATTTAGACAAAGTTTTTTTTCCTTCCTGTGCTACCCTAGGGAGGCAATTCGCAACAGCTTCCTGAAAAGCTCAAGCACAAAATCAGAGACACCTCATTCCAACCCTGCCTGCATCGCTATTGTGAGACATTAGGCAAGCTGCTCAGTCTTATTTTCCCTCAATCTCTTTACCAATTAAATGAAGAATTTAAAAATATCTTCACAGAGGAGTGTTGTAAGGATACAATGAGGTAATGCCTAATTAGACATATCATAAAGAAAGGCCTAATCTCAATATATTGAAAAAATAACACTAGAAATTGGCAGGAAAATTTCCAGAACCCTAATAAAAATGAGTAAAAGGCAAGATCGACAACTGACATAAAGAGGGAAAAAATGAAAACATGTTCAATCTTACACATAGAAAAAATGCAAATTAAAATTAAACTGACACGATATTTTCATATAGCAAAATCATATGGCAAAACCATAAAGTTTGATAATATTCTGTTGGTAAAAATATGAAGAAACAGGCACCCTCATATATAGACTGTAGTACAAAAAGGTTTAACTTTTATGTAGAACATATCAAAATTACATTTATCCTTTCCTAGCATGCCAAATTCTGGAAATTTATCCTAATATATAAAATTAAGTATATATATAAGATTATGTATTTGTGAGTAAAATAAACCTTTTCTTTATAAAGTAAAAATAATTATTCACTGTAGCTTTTTTTGTAATGGTAAAATATTGCAAACATCTCAACTGTTCACCAATAGAGGACTGGTTAAGTGAACACACAATGCATGGGAAAAATATAAAGATCTTTTTTCCATATATATCAATATGGAAAGATTTCTATAAAATATTGTTAAATAAACAAATCAAAATACTGTGTACATAGCATCCTAAGTTTTGGTTAAGAAATATGGAGAAGCCAGGCGCAGTGACGCATGCCTGTAATCCCAGCACTTTGGGAGGCTGAGACTGGAGAATCTCGAGTTCAAAGCCAGCCTCAGCAACCTCGAGGCGCTCATCAACTCAGTGAGACCCTGTCTCTACATAAAACATCAAATAGGGCTGGGGATGTAGCTCAGTGGTCGAGTACCCCTGAGTTCAACCCCTGGTACTGAAAAAAAGAAAAGAAAAGAAAGAAATATGGAGAAGAAAACTTTCAGTTATGACAAACTAAATAATTGGACCAATCCTTCTGCTAAGAAAAGATAGATAAAATATTCAAACAAAACAAAAAAACACATGTTTGAAAGCAGTAGCGCAAATGAGGCAATAATAAATTACAGGCCCAAAACTGAGATTTCAGTGAGAGACAGTGGCTGGTTATTTCAAGTCCATTTCCTCTTAGGGAAATTAATTATTTTTCAAAGACATAACTGAAAGGCTGAGAAGCTAAGAATTCATTTGACAGCCATATGAGGCTAACAGAACAAAAATTGGAAGCATGGGTAAACCTTGCATTATTTGAGATTGAACCTTGAAGGGCAAAATCCTAGCAGTAAGAATGGAACTGAAGCAGATGGGTCCTCACAACCACCACTCTAGAAAACTGGCATGAATTATCTTCTGAAGTAGAACCCAGTAACTCTACTCCTAGAGGGATACCCAGTAATTCATTAATTACTCAGTAATTAATCTGTATTAATTCAGTAATAGTATAGAAAAAAGTACAAGAATATTCATTGCAGCGTTATCTATACACTTAACAGCAAACTCAAACATACAGCAGTTTGTCACTTGATTGTGGTATATTCAAAACAATGGAATACCAAAAAAAGGAATGAATTATAGCTGTACACAATAATTCAGATAAATATCAACAAAATAAGATGACATAAAGAATACAAAGATTAAAAATCAGCACAACTAGCTGGGCGCGGTGGCGCAAGCCTGTAATCCCAGCACTTAGGGAGGCTGAAACAGGAGAATCACGCGTTCAAAGCCAGCCTCAGCAATGGCGAGGCGCTAAGCAACTCAGTGAGACCCTGTCTCTACATAAGACACAAAATAGGGCTGGGATGTGGCTCAGTGGTCAAGTGCCCCTGAGTTCAATCTCCAGTACCAAAAAAAAAAAAAAAATCAGCACAACTAACCTCTAGAGTTGTAAGTCAGCAGAGTAATTACCTTTGAAAGGAAGAGAGGGGCCATAATGGGAGCTTCTCTGATGCCAGCAATATTCTACTTCCTAGAATATTAGTAGTGAGTTGTATGAGTAGTGAGTCCACAAGTGGTGGCTTTGTCATAATTCACTGACATGTTTTGTGCATCTGACATTTATGTTTTCTGTATATGCTATCATTTCACATTTTTTAAGTTTTCAAAAGGAGTATTAAGAATATACAATTGTTTTTCTTTGTTTCTTCTGTATGAAAAGTATCAGAAGAACATACAAAACAATAATAATTGCCTATGGGAGGTTCTAATTTTTCAGCTATATGAATGCATTAACTATCTGAGACAAAAAATAAATTTTTTAAAAATTGAATTTCTGCATGAATGGGCAAAATAGATGAAGCAAAGTTCAGATCACAGAACCTCAGAATTATATTGGACCATAAGAGTTACCTAGTGCTACTCCCATCCCACAGAGGGATCTTCTCTAAGACTCCTGGATTAAAGAGGAGTGAACGAGGCTGAACGAGGCTAAAGACAGAAAACTCAGGATTTCTTGGGCAGTCCCTTCTGTATCAGAATGCCTTGCACACTCTAACAAATTCTAACCAAGATTAGGGATAAAGTCAACTTAATCATTGAGTAGCTGGGGAATCAGTGAAGCTCGGTCATCCTTGTTGGCTAAGAAAAGAAAATGATTTGGGCAGATACGTCTAATGCACAATTGACATGAAAGTGAAAGAAACTAAACAAAGCACTAAAACTGTAGAATCTAAAATGATCTAAACCAACTGGAGCAATGGAAGCATAACAAACAAGCTAAGGTTTGACAGATAAAACAGTTTGTGAGCTCAAGGACTAGGATGATAAACCTGATTAAAGAATAAATATAGGGCTGGGGTTGTGGCTCAGTGGTAGAGCGCTTGCCTCACATGCGTGAGGCACTGGGTTCAATCCTCAGCACCACATAAAAATAAATAAAATAAAGATATTATGTCCATCTACAACTAAAAAAAATATTTTAAAAAAAGAATAAATGTAAAGGCTAAAAAGCAGATAAGAAATGCTCATTGAGGAAAAGAAAGCTGGGGGGATCTCATAAAAATCGAAGGGAGAGGGGCTGGGGTTGTGGCTCAGTGGTAGAGCGCTCACCTAGCACATGTGAGGCACTGGGTATGATCCTCAGCACCACATAAAAATAAAGAATAAAGGTATAAAAAAAATCAATTATCTTAAAAAAAAAATCAAAGGGAGAGTAGAATGAAGAAAGGGACCAGGGGAGGAAGGAGGGATGGGAAAGGGGAAATACTGGATAATGATATTGGCCAAATTATATTGTTATATTGTGTGCCTCACTATGCACAACTATAATGCGACAATAAAAAAATGTGGGGAAGCCAGGCGCAGTGGTGCACACCTGTCATCCCAGCAGCTTGGGAGGCTGAAGAAGGAGGATCGTGAGTTCAAAGGCAGCCTCAGCATAAGCAAGGTGCTGAGCAACTCAATGAGACCCTGTCTCTAAATAAAATACAAAATAGGGCTGGGGATGTGGCTTAGTGGTTGAGTGCCCCTGAGTTCAATCCCTGATACCCACCCGCCAAAAAAAAAATGGGGGAAAAAAGATGTTCATTATCAGTAACCATTAGGAAAACAAATCAAAACCACATTGTGGTTTGTAGCATGGTGGTAAAGCACTTACCTAGCAAGCGCAAGGCCCTGACACAAAACAAAACAAAACAAAAAATGAAATCTCATCTCACACCCATAAGAATGGCTATAAAAAAAAGTAAGTTTTGGCAAGGGTGTGGAAAAACTGGAATACTTGTACACCATTGGTGGGAATATAAAATGTTGTGGCCAGTATGAATAACAGTAGTCACTTCCTCAAAAAATTAAATATAGAATTACCATATGATCCAGCAATTCCACTTTTGGATATATATCCAAAAGAATTAAAAACAGGGTCTCAAAGAGCTATTTGCCTACCCTTACTCAGTGCAATGTTATTCACAACAGCCAATAGGTGGAAGCAACCCAACTGTCCCTCAACAAATGAACAGATAAGCAAAATGTGACTTATACATACAATGGTATATTATTCAGTCTTAAATACAAAGAAAATTCTGACACATATAACAACATGGACAAACTCTGAGGATATTAGCATACTAAGTGAAATAAAGCCATGACAAAAAAATAAGCATTGTATGATTCCACTTAGGTGGGAGTATTTGGAATAGCCAAATTTATAGAAACATAAAGTACAGTAATGGTTGCCAGTGGTTGGGGACAGGGAGAAATGGGGAGCTGTTTAATGGATACAGAGTTTCAGTTCTGAAAGATAAAAAAAGTTCTAGAGATTAGCTGCACAATTTTAATATAAGTAACACTAAAATGGTTAAGATGTAAGTTTTATTTTAGATATATCTTATCACAATTAATAAATGAAAAAGAAAAGAAAGACTTAGAGGTTTCAGCTGACCATCTACTCAATATTAGTCAACTGTGTCATGCAGCTGCCAAAACAGTAAATGCTATTTTACCTTAGGCTGCATTAAATGATTCAAGGTGAGATAGATATGAGGTAGACAGCCTACTTCACTGCTGAGCTGGCAAGTCTATACTTGAAGTCTAACTTCCATTCTGAATACTACACTTTTAGAGTCTTCCCTTTCTAGAAAGTAACTAATGTTGAGTTATTATTATATAATTTCTATTATCAATTACATCATGCAGATGATGAAACAGCTAAGAGTCAAGTATTTAAGGTCACAGAGCCAATAAATGTAGGTCTTGACTGACTCCAAAGTAATTGCTCTTACCCACTAAACTATTCTAGCTACCAGTAGAATACATATTTCCAGATTGGAAAAGACACTGATTCTTCTAACTTCAAGACTCTTCTGTTAAGTAAATCAGAAGATGAAAATAAATAAAATAAGGAGAGAGAATGAGTTAAAGTGGACAAATTCATGAATGTATCTGACTACTGGGCAATGAGGTTACTTAACAGGTATGGTCTGATTACAAAAAATGCTTAAGAGCTCTCTGGCTATGATAAGCAAGCAGACAACATGACCACGGGTCACAACTGTCCTAAAGAAAATTAAATAGCTAGATCTCCACATTCTGCTGGGCTGCAGAGCTAGGCCTCTTTGGAGGTCAGTTATTCAAGCAGGAGCCTGATCCTGAGAAGCCATGAAGATTACTCAAGGAGAAAAGGTTTAAGAACAGGGATTGGAAATGTGAGCCAATGACAACGAAAGCAAGGACAGGGTTGCTGGCATGGCCCATTTTAAACAGAATAACATTTGCACTGTAACAGAAGAAGACATCTGCTATGAATCTGAAGGTTTAATAGTAAGATTTCAGATATCTGTAGGTAGAAAAGCATGGCAGGTTTGGGAGATTAAAGGGCCTATTATAGACAGACAGACAGAGACACAGCCATCCATTTTTTTAAACAAGACTCTCAAAGCCATTGTCTCCTCTGATCCTCACTTCAGCCACTCTGGGAGTAAGGAAGACAACAATAATAAATATGGGGTCTGAAATAACTTCGGAGCTTCCAAGCCCAAGAGCAGCAACTATTCTTTCCTTCCTAAACATCTGGTAAAAATGTGCTACTTAAGGGCAAGGGCAGGCGCTGGGGATGTAGCTCAGTCTGTAGAGTGCTTGCTTTGCATGCACAAGGCCCTGGGTTTGATCCCCAGCACCACAAAAACGAAAACCAAAGAAACGGGTAACCATCAAGGGCAAGGGCTCCAGCTTCAGTTAATACTACTTATTACATGTGTGCCCAAAGCAAGTCACTTTAATTCTCAGGCCCAGTTTCCTCCTATAAAATGGGGATAATAATACATACTTCACATTAAGCATTAGTAATAGTAATAATATGGCTATTATTGTTATTTACTAACTGTGGTCTCAAGTAAGTCACTTACCTTGGGGAATACCAGGATCCCTCACCAGCAAAACTGAACTAACAATGTTTACTTCCTTGGGTGATTGATACATATTATTGGGGACAGAAATGAAAAGCTTGCCACTTGTTAGCTGAATCTGGATGAGCCATGGAGGCCTCTGGAATTGAGACTCACTTTAAAGCCTCCTCCTACTGCTGTATTATAGCTGCTTGACCTTGAGCAAATGGCAACCTCTCTGAGGCTCGGTTTCCTCATGGGTAAAACATGACTGACAGCAGTACCTAGGACACAAAATAGCTGTGAAAATCCAATGTGTCCCTGGCACACAACAAGCACTCAGTGAGAGCCACTACTTTTACTGTTTTTCCCTCCTCAGCTCCCTACACAGGGCTTTTCCAGCATTGATGGAAAAAGGCACAGATCCCAAAGTGCACTGAGATCTGTGCAGAGAAAATAGGGCCCAGGCCCAGATCTGGGATGAGTCACCTGTACTGAGTGGCCAGTCCTCAACCCTTGCCTCAGCACAATGTACAGTGCATCCTCATCCCTGCTTGTTGAACGCCTCTCTGCAAAGGCCAGGAACGTGCAGGTGAGGGGCACATAGAGCAGGGCCGGGATCCGGTAGGTAATCCCTTTCTCGTCTTCCTGCTGGAACACAGGGCTGTTGAAGGAGGATGATGTCACTTCTTCCATCTCTGTAAGGACAGGAGGCAGCTCAATGTGTGTGTCCATACCCAGACACTGGCCTGTATACAAGTGTTCCTTCATTCCATTGCTGGTGGGCACAGGGAAGACACAGATGTACTGAAATGTTGATTTTTTTCATACAAAGGGATGCCACAGTCTCAAAGCACAAAGCAAGCAACGTGCACGCTCATCTGACATATCTGTTCTCCAAACTCTGTAGGAATCCTATGTAGCCTATGTCAAGAATGTCTTCCCCCAGAGTGGTTCTGCATTTGCTCTGCCCAGAATCCAGGGGTCTTAACAGTCTGTGATGGTTTTCAATGTCAATATCCTGACTCAGGGTTTCTAGGGTATTGGGTAATTAATATAAACCCAAATTTATTTGAGTGACTGTGATTAATAATTCTATAGAGAAAATTTCTCCCTGTACCGGAGGCTAGAATAAAAGGCAATTTTCTCTTCTCTTCCCCTTTTTTCTCCTTTTTTACTGACACATTATAATTATATATAATAGCAGGATGCACTGTGACATATTCACATATGCACATAATTTGATTGGTTTCATTCCCCAGTACAGCCCCTTACTCTAACCTCCTTCCTTCCCAAATCCATTCCTCAACCCCACTGGTCTCCCTTCTATTTTCTTTTCTTTATTTTTATTTTTTATTTGTTCTTTTTATATATACCTTCTATTTTCAAGAGATCCCTTTTTCCCTTTTTTCTCTTGAGTTCCCACATATGAGAGAAAACATAATGAAACAGAGAGCTCCTGAATTTCTTCATGCTGAGAATAAAAATTTCCTCATACTACAGACAGATGCCAAGAAAACAAACTGACAAAATCTCTGGCTAAGCATAGACTAGCTAAAATCTACATATGTATATCACTTAACTTTTGTTTCTATAAATTGTATCCACGTCTGTAGTGGATTCACCACATGTTAGCTGTAGGATCCAGAGAGCAACATTCTAGCTGCTTTTCCTCACTTTGTTCAAAATGCATAAAATTCATTTTTCCTTTGTACATCCTTTGCCTATTTCTTATGCAGGCAGGTGGCTAACAGAGATCCAGGCAGTTTCCTTGGTTTGGCTGCCAGTAACAATACAATCCTTGACTTTTGAGTCCAGCTTATTTCACTTAACAAGATGCTCTCCAGCTACATCTATTTTCCTGCAAATGACATAATTTTGCTTTTCTTTATAGCTGAATAAAACTCCATTTTGACAATATACCACATTTTCTTTATCCATTCATCTGCTGACAGATATGTAGACTGATTGCAATTGTGAATTGTGCTGCTATAAACTTTGGTATGCATGTATCTCTATAATATGCTGACTTTAATTCTTTGGGATAAACACCAAGGAGTGATAAAGCTGGGTCATACAGTGGTTCTATCCCTAGTCTTTTGAGGAATCTCCATATTGATTTTCAACTACTGTAATAACAATTACAACTCCCCTTCTTAAGAGCATTTAAATCCTTCTTCACCTCTGGGAGGGATCATGCTTCAAACTCTTAGAAGTTAATACTTTAATGAGTTATATCTAAGTATTAATCATTCAGCCAACATGTGATTATTAGTTAACATATAAAATGGAATTCTCAAGGTGATAAGAATGGAGCACTGTATGGGCATGGAGTAGAATAGAAAGACTAGGAAAAGGAAAGGGAGAGGAAGTGGGAAGACCACCAAAGGAAAAGTCATATGGATTGATTCAAGTCCCACTCCACTTGGTACTGTGATCTAGTGCTGGCTACTGAACATCTGTAGGTCCTCGATTCCTTGTGTTTGTAAAATGTGGATAATACCTACCTAAGACAACCAATATGAAGAACCACTTAAAAGTGACTTTCAAACTTTAAAGCACTACACAAACAGAAGTCTTTATTACAAATTCAGACATCTTTATGGTTTCACTTGTGGCTCTGCCACTATAACAATTGGTCATTATCAATAATTTTTTATTTATTATTATATTGATCATGTTAACAGTGGTAATACAGATAGTAACTCTGGCATGGACACCTAAAGTATTTCATACAATGTGTTTGGAACTAAGGATGGAGAAGAATCTGATACAGGAATGCTTTGGAATTGTTCATTGTAGCAAAGAACTCAAATTGCTGCTTCATAGAATCCTTTTCCAATAATGAAGTGCTACCTGCTCTCTTCCTGAGAAAGAGTACAGTGTAGAACAGACAATGAAGTCTGACATGGCTTTGGAGGTTGGCGAAGTTTATAGGAGGGCCCTCAGTAGCAAAACATGGACCAATCTCCAGATCTCCTAAATTCCAGCTCATGACTGTTTGTGCCGCCCACCGATACCTCTGTAGTAAGAGCGGTTTTCCTTGTCTCAATTCTCTTTTATCTCCACAATGCTAACCTAAGGTTGAAGTTTGGCTTCAGTGGGAAGAAAGCAAAAACAGAATAGCCAAGAATGCTCTCTGGTTGTCAGGTCCTAACCAACCTCACACCTCTGACCCAGTACTGCCCAAAGACTGGATTTCCTCAGCGCAGATGGTTCTGTTGCACCTGACCAAACGGTGACAAGGCCCCACTTTCTTGGAGGGTGGGGTGGCTCTCCTGTCTCCCAACCTTGCTCACCTGCGCGGGACCCGGGCTCCTGGGTGACTCTCGAAGCTGAGCTGGGCGCGAGAGGCTCTTCCATGAGGCGCGGGGCAGGCCCTCAGGCCTCGGACACCGAAGCCCAGGAGAATGGCTGGCACCAGGGATGGGGAGACGCTGAAAGAGGAGGAGAAACTGAGAATCCGGAGACAATCCCGAAAAACGAAGAGCGAGGTGCTAGCCGGAAAGAGGGCACCAGAGACACACACAGACCCGGGACGCAAGGGCTCTCCGGAGCACGGGCAGAGGTAGTCTGCAGCCCGCCTGCTGGCGGTTGAACTGACGCCTGCCACCAACCCGGCCCACCCCGCCCCCGCGGGCCGGACGCAGCCTGAGCCACGCCCCTCTCCCTCGTGTGTCCCCCGCCCCCGCAGTCTCGGTCGTCCCTCTTCCTTGCAGCCCCGCATTCCCAGGCTGGTATCTATTGGTTAGACGTTTGGGAGTCTCACTGCCTAAAACTTCCCTGGACAACAAAGGTTCCGGGCTTCAGCGGCAACTGCATCAAGGACGGGGATCTCAAAGCGTTAGACACTCCTAGCAAAAAAAAAAAAAAAAAGGAAAAAAGATACAATTATATAACGTATATGTGTCTGTATAAATACATTTGCATACTGTATTTGACATGGAACACTAAATTCATTCTCTTGTTTCAGTCTTGGAAACTAAGGACACCTTCCCCTAAAAGCAAAAAGACCCACCCAAGGTCAGTTTTAGATGGAGCCAAGTAAAACATAATGGCAAATGCTAAAAAATGGATAGACTGCTAACTGAGAGGATGTAAAAATTTTAAACTTCTGTAAGCTTGAATTCATGATGCAGAGAAAATACAGGATGCGCATGGAATTTCTTGTGGTGCCATAAAGAACTCACAAAAGGGTGGAGTTTTCGCAAAAGAACACAGGAGCCAACCTAATGTGTTTTTCTTTAAAAAGGGATGGGGGGCACTAGAATCAGAGACTAACCCAGTCAGTACCGATGAGCTCCAAAATTCTATTTCCTCCTAAAAGGAACCAGGATTCCGTGGGAAAATGGCTGATTTCAGATCTGGGGAAGAAAATGTACTAGATAAGCCTACCTCTTGTCCTACCAGAAACCAAAGAAGCCATAAACTGCTACTGAAGTCATGTCACAAGAGTCAACCTGAAGGTGACTGACTAAATACTGAAAAAATTGAGCATCTAAAAGGATGACTGAATAATATTAAGTGTTAAAATTCATGAGTTTATACTTACATGGAGAATAAAGTCTCTGGTCACCTCAAAGGTTGCTAAGGAAAAAATTAAGTTTTTATTCCAAGCCTTTTCTTATACAAACCATATTTCAGTTGGGGAAAATTCTTTATAAAACAAACAACTAATGAGTGCCAAAAGACTGATAGAATTCCCTCACTTTGCAGCCTCTAATGAAATAATAAATCTAAACAATAATTATCTGTGGATATTAAAACAGATGAAAAGTTTGGTACAAAATTTTATAATGGATCAGGTCAAAAAATCAGAACACACTGGATAACTATAACATCACAAATGAGAGGCAAGAAGATATGATATGACCTCTTGATGTGATGCAATAAAAACTACACAACTCCCTCTGAAATCTTCTTGCCAAAAAAAAAAAAAAATCAATGAATTGGGTGAAAAACAAGTTAAATGATGCCATCCAGATGCAGTTAATCAAATCCACCATGTGGGAGACTCTACAGGAAAAAAATCACATAGCTTCTCAACAAATTACAAGGGGAAAAGGAGGGGACTGTTACAGATTAAAATTTAAAAATTGTTATGACTTAGATATGAGGTGTCCCCCAAAAGCTCGTGCAAGAATTTTCAGAGGTAAAAATGATTGAGTTAGGAGAGCCTTAACATAGTTCTGGGCAGTTAACATAGTTAACATAGTTCTGGCAGATTAACTGGGCAGTTAGCTGTATGCAGGTAGGATGTGGCTGAAGGAGGTAGGTCACTGGGGGTGTACCTATAGGGTTTATATTTTGTCCCTGGTGAACAAAGCGCTTTCTGCTTCCTGGTTGCCATGTCCTGAACTGCTTTCCTCCACCATGCCTTTCTGCCATGATGTTCTGTCTCACTTTGGGCCCAGAGTTATGGAATCAGCCAACCATGGAGTGAACCTCTGAAACTGTGAGTCATAATAAACTTTTTCTCCTCTGTTGTTCTTGTCAGTTCTTTTGTTCACAGCAATGAAAAGTTGACTAAATAGAAACCAACTAAAAGAAAAACAACTTCCTTTGGATCCTAATTTGAATAAATCAACTCTAAAAATACATTGAAACAGTTGAGGCAATTTTACCACTGACCAGACATTAGGATATATTCAGGAATTGCTAACATTTTTAGAAGTGATAATGGTACTGTACTGATATTTTAAGAAAATCTTCCCAAGTACCAATGAGCACCAAGTCCCCAGTTCCTAGATCTTGATTTCTAACATTGTTCTTTTAAAAAAGGAACCTGTAAATATCACACGACCAGGAGAAGATGAATTAAGCCACTTGGCAAGGCTTTATTGGAATGCGCCCTCGGACCAAATCCCCCGTCCATCAGAGCAGGTCGGGAGAAATGGCATCGGAGATTCCGTGCATACAGAATTTGAAGAAAACCTGGTCAGGAAGGGGAGGGCTTGGGTACAGGAAGATAAGGCCAGAGTCCTTCCTGATGGGTCAGGAAAACTCGCTGATTGACAGGAGGCTTGTCCACTAGTGACGTCACATCTGGCTTGCAGCTCCGCTGACCAGCTTCCTTATTTGGGCATCTTGGACCCTGACCAAACCTGACAGAACCAGTTCCCCTTGGGGAAATAATTGATTCCCAAGCTGGAGCAGAGAAAAAGATTGAGTGTGGAACATTACATGGTGCCATAAAGTATGAAAGAACTCAAAAAGGATAGGACTTTCTCACATAGGAGCCAACTCAAAGAATCTCCTAATGCCCAAAGGTAGAACCAATTAGGTGAGAAAATATTGGTAGTATTAGATTATAACCCATAGACTAAAATTAAAAGCTGAGTCTATATCAATATGAATAATAGAATAAACAAATTAGGGAGAAAGGACTGTTATTTCTCATAGTAGAATTTCAATTAATATAGAATAAGGAAATGGAAAATCAGCATTAGCTTCCCTTTAGAGGCTGACAAGAAGACTTTATTTATCCTAACAAGATGACATAGAAAATATCATTGCATTTCTAAAATACCAAAATAACTCAGACATTTTTCAGTGCTTCATTCTGGGTCTGAAGCTCTGCTACCAGGATGGGTTAATTGTGCTTCTCTTGTGTGATGGACGCCGGGACCCACTTACCAGATCCTCCCTCAATGAAGGTCTGTGGCCACCACTGTTAGGAGTGTTGTTAGAATCATCAGCCGTCAAACCCTCCAGGGATCTGCAGACAGCTGCTTCATCCAAGGTCCTGTCCTTTCCCAGGTTGGCCCACATCCAACATTGCATAACCAATGCTAGGGCATGAAGGTCTGGTTATTTGGGCCCAAGATAGCTCCAGAGCAACCCATGAAGTGTGTTAAGACTGTAATTAGGGCCAGGTGTAGTGGTTGCATGCCCATAATTACAGCAACTCAGAATGCTAAGGCAAGAGGACTAAAGGTTTGAAACTAGCCTGGGAACTTAGCAAGACCCTGTCTCAAAAATAAAATTAAGGGCTGGGATTGTGGCTCAGTGGTTGAGTGCTTGCCTAGCATGTGGGAGGCACTGGGTTTGATCCTCAGTATCATTAAAAAATTGTTTTATGTGAGAGGAGCCGGGTACAGTGGAGCACACCTGCAATCCCAGCACGTTGGGAGGCTGAGACAGGAGAATCGCGAGTTCAAAGCCAGCCTCAGCGACAACAAGGCACTAAGCAACTCAGTGAGACCCTGTCTCTACATAGAACATCAAATAGGGCTGGGGATGTGGCTCAGTGTTGAGTGTCCCTGAGTTTAATCCCTGGTACCAAATAAATAAATAAAAAAAATAGGAACTCTGGCACTAGCTGTGGGGAATTTAAAAAATTAAAAGTGATGGGAGTGTACCTCAGTGGTAGAGCACCCCTGGATACAATCTCTGCTACAGAACACACACACACACACACACACACACACACACATACACAAAATTGTTATTAGGTCAGCATATCTCAACTCCCTGTGTGCCTCTATACTATCTTGCTTGCCTGTCCCTCACTTCCACAAATGTTGATCCCAAGGGCACCACTTTAAACATCTTTTCAAACTCCATCCAGAGTCTGCTTCCTGGGGAACCCAAACTGAAAAATCTGAATGGCAACCAGGTTATCTGTGGGATGATTCCAAATTCTTAAATCCATTTTCTAGACCTCGGAAAACTGGTCTGAGCACCTGGTCAATGTACTGTACGAGTCCTCAGGAGAGATCATAGATACAGGGTGATCGGGCTCAGTTTTCCCTACTACTTGGCGGCAGTGGGGGTTGGGAGTATTCTATCATTACTTGTTTGTGAGAGTTTTGAGACTCACTGTGTTGGGTTAAACACTAATCAGTGCCTAGGAAAGCTTGCAGTGAGATGAATTCTCTAAAAGAATGTGAAAAAGAGGGGAAAAGAGAGGGGAAGCTGGCCACTTCTCTTATTTCCATTCTTTAGGAGAGGATCTAAACAGAGTGAGCCTAGCTGTAAAGGAAATGAATATACACATAAAACATCTAAAGAAATCCACCTGCTCAGTGGGCGTGCAGCCTATGCTATATATTCCACTGCTGTAGGCATGGCAGCCCTCCATCATATCCTGGCCCACTACCATCAACAAGTGGGTAAGTAATAAAATGTCCAAATACTTTCTGCTGAGTCCTCCAAGTTCTTTCTTTGGAATTGGAAAATAATACACTGTGACATTTGCCACCCTAGGGTTGAACAATTGGCATAATGGGCAGCATCCCAAAGAGAAACTTGTCAGGTTGACTCCAGATGTGGGAGTCTGCGAGGGAAATCTGGAAGCCACTCTGGCTCAGCCCCAGAGAATATAGGAAGAGTTAGAGCTAGAAAGAGGCAGGTTGACAGCATAAAGTCATTTAGAACTTATAGACAATTGCCTACAGGTCATGGCCTGCTGTTAGACTAAACTAAGGGAACATTGCAGGCTCAGAGCCCAGGTAAGGGCACTGGTGACTAGTGAAAACTGGGACCCTCAGACGTGGGACCCACTCAGGGTATCTACTATTGCCAGTGATTCAGAAGTGGCGGTGGAGGACTAAACTATATTGGAAGCTAGATCTGTAATGGCTCAAAAGTTAAAGACCCAGCAGAAGCAGTCTGGGGGTTGAATCCAGATCTGCTCTCTACTCCCCAGAGAGATTTACATACCACCACTAGACTGTATACTCCTGCAGAGCTGGTGGAACTGGGGTCCAAGTTCAGGCAAAAATTGAAAGGAAGTGTACCTGTATGGCTGCTCCACCTGTGGGAACCTGGAGCAGATGGCTTAATGTTGGATGGTATAGAATATCTAAGATAGCTTCAGTAACTGCTCACCCTGCTTTGTCAGTGGCTTTACACCAGTGCCACTGATTAAAGTATGGAGTCATCACTAGCTTGGCTGCTTCTTGCCACTCACAGTATGTGGCCAAATTCAGAAGCTATTTCTATGTTCTATGGGCCTCTATGGAAGAATTACTGAGCTATTTGTGAGAATAGGGAATGAAATACGCTGTTTATGTGCAGTCTTTCCCAGGACCAGACATTGTGGCTTTTACCACCAGAATGAAGGATGCAGTGTTACATGCAGCCCTGCCATCCCGTTATTGTGCCCTGGTGTCAATATTATCCATCCCTGTTAGGAGGGCAGCCCCTGCAGCAAGCAGCACAACTGATAGCAGATCTAGGGAAAACAGAAAGATGGTGACAGAAAACTGAGTTCATAAAACCCAGCCAAAACTGGAACCTCTCTGAGTCTCCCGTAAATGGATGTGGGTAGACTTAGTAGCAGCAGGAGTAAATGAAAGGAAAATAGACAACGTAATGCTGCCTTGGTACAGTTGTGGAAACAATTGCCAAAGGATGAGTTTCCAGCCATTACCTCTCAGTAAGGAGACAAAAGGAGAGGCAATCAGAACGGTAGAATGGACTCCAACTCTACAAAGAGACAGAAACAAGCCTCTCCTATTAGGAGATGTAATGAAAACAAAGCTCCTGAGAAGTCTTTGGGCCCTTGGGTATGGAATGACTAGGCAAAAGTTCAAGATTCAGGGGCCCAAGCCATGTCTGAACTAGAAGCCATATATAGAACTGGCAATACATTGGTCTTCAAAAAATTTAGAGAATAACAGCATCAGTGAACATGGGAGCTAAGTGAACATCGATATATGGTAATCCTGACAAATTCTCAGGCAGGTTAACTGCTATTGATGGATACAAGGGGAAAACAGTGAGAGTCCAAGCTATAATGCTGACTCTGCAACTTGGACATCTGCCACCTACCCCCATTCTGGTGTTCCTGAATATACAATAGGTATTGATAACTTGTGGGGTAAATTCCTACAAACTACCATAGGGGAGTTCCATTTAAGCATGTGTCAGCTGTAGAACCAATATTAAGAGGGTGTTGTTGTTTTGCCCATGACCCTGCCAAATTATTGCCACTAAACAATATCCACTTAATGGTGACTGTAAGGTAGAAAACAGCCTTTTTGTAATTAATTTTCACATCCCCTCTCTAGAAG
>CM053399.1:55746396-55778318 GCA_028644305.1 Xerus rutilus | reverse complement strand
ACTCTGTGTTTATGAATAACTCATGATGATTTGTAACCCCCTTTTCTTTTCTTTTAATCAATGACTGTAAATCACTATAAATAAAGTGCTGGTCTGAACTTGGACAGACACAGCTGCACCAAACCTGGTCTCTGTGTCTCATTGGTGCTATTTTCGCCAACACCACTTATCCCACCTCAGGACCTGACACCCTGCGGAGGCTGGACCCCCGTAGTCTGTCCTGCTGTCTACACCTACATAATTTGTGTAGGCGGGTGCAGTACGGTACTGGACTGACCAGCATACTAAGTCATTTAATCAAGCCAAGTGAACAGTAAAACAGGCACAAGCCCTTGGGACACTAGACACATCAAATCTATAGGGCTCACCATTTATGTAACTCCAGATGGCTTTTATGGATTAAGGGACATAAGACCTTCCACTGTATTTTGGTCACAGTTATGGAAGGGGGCAGAGGAATGTTAAAGCTTGGGAAACAACTGTGTGCCATTTATGCTCTCCTTCTTGCCAGAGTCCATCACCAGAGAAGCAGCAGTCAAGGCTGTGACCACCTACCCCATCAGTGGATGGCCACAGCAAATAGTCAAGGCCTCACAACCAGGGGTAACTCAGGTGGCACCCACTATGAAATGGGGTGAACTCCTTCCTTCAACAGTAGAATAGACAACATTTTGCCTCTCAGCTTAGAATTCCAACAGTTCCTGGGAGCGGTCACCTATGTAACAAAAAAAGAAATGAAATGCAGAAAGACACAGCTTTCCTCTCTTCACCTATACAAGAAGGCCTCTGTAGGGAAAGCTGCTATGGGAGAATATGTGGTATTGTATCCAAACCAAATTTGTCACAATGTACCATGTGACTGCTCATTGCCCTCTTTAATTTCTGGGATACAATGAAGCTGACCAACTGCAAAGATAAGATGCTGGGAGGTGGCCCCAGCAGAAAAAAATTGCTACTTGTCTGTATGGTAAATTAAAGCATTCAGGTCAAAAGACTATGTGGAAAGCTGTGACATGCTGGGGGCTGCTCATAAAGATATCTGATGTTGTTGTGGTATACCAGAACTGTCTTGCCTGCTCTGAGCACTACCCCATGGCCAATGGATGCCACCAAGGGGTAGATAATGTCCCTCTTCGGCAATGCCATGTAGATTATATTGGCCTCCCATCATCAGAAAGGGCCAAATATGTGTTGGCTTGTGCAGACACAGTCACAGGCTTTATAACAATGGTTCACTTTTTGAATACAGCCCTGGTTGCTCTGAGGCTTATTTTTATAAGGACGTGTTTTTTTTCTCTCTTCTCCCCTCTCCCCCTCCCTAACAAGATTAGAGAGACAGTGTTATCTTTTCTTCCCCTAGTTAACTGTCCTTGAACACACCCACCACAGGAAGGAGATATTTGCCAGAGGATCTAAGAAGTGAATATCTAACACACCACGAGGGCACCCAGGGTCCCCCTAACAGAGCACACCTAGAATGCAACCCTTGGAGAGCTTCTTTGAAAGCCCTCTGTTTTCCCTGATAGGCAGAACCACAGACTATGGGACAGCAGTCCCGTGTTTCTCCTTTGCTAGAAAAGCAATAAACCTTTTTCCTTTTTCTCAAAACTACATCCTCAGCCGGGTGCAGTGGTGCACGCTTATAATCCCAGCACTTTGGGAGGCTGAGACAGGAGAATCGCAAGTTCAAAGCCAGCCTCAGCAATGGCGAGGTGCTAAGCAACTCAGTGAGACCGTATCTCTACATAAAACACAAAATAGGTCTGGGGATGTGGCTCAGTGGTCGAGTACCCTTGAGTTCAATCCTCAGTACCAAAAAAACAAAACAAAACAAAATCAAATACAAAAAAACACGTCCTCATTATTAAATTGGCATGAATTGGAATTGGGGACAAGGACGGAGCTTTTGGTAACAGCTTGATGCAAGCCTTCTCCAGCAAAAGAGCCAATCAGAAGACAACTACTAATGGACTGATCTGGCTGAGTGCCATGTATGGCATGCTATAGGTAATTGAGTGACCAAGGAACTCATTTCACAGGCCATCACATACAATAGTGGGCTCAAGACCGGGACATATTATGGATTTTCCATGCCTTGCAATCCAAAAGGAGCTGGATTCATTCAAAGAATGAATGGCTGCTGAAACAAGTGTTAAGGACTGAGAATAACTCTATGCAGGGATGGCTATTCATCTGCCCGAGGCACAGAAGACACTAAATGAGAAACTCAGACATCAGGAGCATGCAGTTAAGACTAAGTTATATCACCCATGGCCACCAGCATTAACATTACAGATAAAGGATTCTTCCACTGAACATTTTTTTAAACCAGCCTGGGGCACAAGCAACAATTCACTGCTGTCAACTCAAGACATCACGTCATAGACAAGGAGCCAGTAGTTAGTCACTGATTGTACAAGTAAGCCCCCAGTGGTATGCCTTATTGGCTCCTTGCAGGAAGGGAATATCTAGATTTATAAGTAAAGCCTACTGTGTTGGGAACCTGGCCCTTACAAGTATAGGTGATGTTACCCCAAGGTGTCATCACTCAAGGAACACTTTGTATCGGTTTATGGCATTTACATATTCCTGAGGTTTCTTATTTTTTCTATACCCCTGAAGTGCAAACAAAGAAAATGGTATGGTACACTTGCTTTGGCAAGCCTATTGTGCAGGCTGCTTTACTAATACAAGATCATACAATAGCCTATGTACTGCTCATAGAGCTGATTTGCCATTATTTTTGTCTATTAAACATTTGTCATATTCTCCCAAGGTCAGCAACAAGTAACCTATTCCTGAATTGGGCAACAGAAGTTGCACATCATACCAATTGGATTGATTATTGATTCTGCAGAGAACTTCCAATGACTTCAGCACAAGGATTTCCATGTTTGAACTGCAAATGGATGGAATGGACTTGGATAAAACAGAACTAAAACAAGATCTCTTACCTTACCTCGTGTCTACACAACCTTTTTTTTTTTGTACTGGAGATTGAACTCAGGGGCATTCGACCACTGAGCCACATCCCCAGCCCTATTTTGTGTTTTATTTAGAGACAGGGTCTCACTGAGTTGCTTAGTGCCTCGCCATTGCCGAGGCTGGCTTTGAACTCGCGATTCTCCTGTCTCAGCCTCCCAAAGTGCTGGGATTACAGGCTTGTGCCACCGCGCCCGGCTTAAACAACTTAATACTATCTTATTTACCTGAGCATGCTTGCTGATAGGTTCTTGCTCTTTGTACTGCTGTTGTAAGATATGGATGCAATGTGCCTCCAGAGCCCTGTTCTGAGGGCCTCATGAAAGACATGGGATGGTCTGAGATTGTGAGGGACATGAAAGGGCTTCCAAACACTAATCAGTGCCTAGGAAAGCTTGCAGTGAAATAAGAAGGTCTCTAAAAGAATGTGATAAGGAGGGGCTGGAGCTGTTAGCTCAGTGGTAGAGCACTTGCCTCACAAGTGTGAGGCACTAGGTTCGATCCTCAGCACCACATAAAAATAAATAAGGCTATTGTGTGTCCATCTACAACTAAAAAAATACTTTTTAAAAAAGAATGCGATAAGGAAATGGAGAGGGGGAGTTAGCCACTTCCTTTCTCTCCAATCTTTAGGACAGAATCTAAATAGTGACCCTGATTGTAAAGGAATATACTCATAAAATATCTGAAGAAATCCACCTGTGCAGTGGGCATGCAAACTATCCTATATATTCCCCCCCGCTTGTAGGCATGGCATGCCCCTCTATTGTAACCTGGCCCGCCATCACCAAGGAGTAATAAAATGTCCAAAACCTTTTCACTGAGTCCTCCAAGTTCTTTCTTTGGGATTGGTAAACAGTATTCGGGAATGTCTGCAGCCCTGAAGTTGCATGCACTAAAACTGAAGGTTCAAACCTATCTGCCTGTTGTTTTCATACTAAAGATCACAACTTAGGTTGAAAGAGGAAAATCCCCAGTGAACAGGAAGTGAAACAAACAGGAAACAAGAAATGGTAAAGGCTGAAGCCACAGATACCTGTGGGCATTCTGGTACCTTGAAACTAAAACAACTGTTCTCAACATTGTCAGTCTCTTTTAGTTTATACTTATATTTTAACAAGCATTTTATTTTTATTTTATTTTTTTAAAAATATTTTTTAGTTATACATGGACACAGTGTCTTTATTTGGTTTACTTGTTTTTATGTGGTGCTGAGGATCGAACCCAGAGCCTCACACGTACGAGGCAAGCGCTCTGCCACTGAGCCACAACCTCAGCCCCTTAACAAGCATTTTAGTATCCTGAAATGAAACTCATAAGTAAGAGTCTACCTATATATTTTATCAATGAAATAAAATAACAAATGGGGAATAAAAGAAGTGTCATTTATAATATACAATTCAATTTCAAAATGTAAATTCTACACCGAGACTACATTAGAAACCTAATGATATTGTTAGATGTTTACATCTAAAGAGAATCACTATGAAGTTGACAACTACAAATGCAACTGAAAATGCTGAGGATATCACATCCACCGGCAGTCCTGATCCATTGTCTCTCAGGAACTGAGCACCTGATCACACCAGCTTCCTTACTCCTCGAGTCTGATAATCTTGATGCAAGTATTTTTGTACCGCTTCCCAGCAAAACTGAAAACCAATTTCCAACAGGGTAAATTTGCTTGATGATGTTCCCTTTGTTGACCACTCTCTTTTCCCTCACATTTTCACTTCCTTATGGGGCTCCCTGCATATCTCAAATAGATCATGTGTACTCAGATCCTTTCCATGAGTCTGAGAATAAGGCCTCTCTGTAGGTATCTGTTAACAACTAAAATTCATTTCCAGTTTGTGGATCCAAAAGAGAGTATCTTTAATTTGACAGTCATTTTAGTCTTCCAAGTAGCAAATAAGATTAGGCCACTGGCAATGGCCCAAAATCAATAAAAACAAAACCTATCTGGTCCCTAGGAATACTAAGGCAAGGATAACAGCTTTTAATTTAGACCATGGGGCTTATGTTATTATCATGGCTGGTCTTGCAAACTGTCACTAGACACTCTTAGGTCTGGTCAGAGTCCAGGATGTTCAATTAGAGGGACAGGTCAGTAGCTGCAGAATGGAGTGGCAAGCCAGATGCTGATGCTACCAGTAGACACACCTCCTGTCAATCAGCGGGTTTTCCTGACCTATCCAGGAAGGACTCTGGTCTTCTCTTCCTGCCCCCAAGCCCTCCTCTTCCTGACCGGGTTTTCTTGAAATTCTTTGTGCACGTAATCTCCAGCGCCATTTCTCCAGACACGCTCTGATGGACGAGGGATTTGGCCCGAGGGCGTGTATTCCAATAAAGCCTTGCCAAGTGGCTTAATTCATCTCCTCCCTGGTCGTCTAATCTTTACAGACACCAACAACTTTTAACTTAGCTGGACCATTAGTGAACCAAAGTACTTGGTTAGGAAGTCTCTGTAAACTAAGGGCTCCATTTTGTCAGTGGCTTTGCCATGCATGGCAGAGTGGGAAATAAATGTTTTCCAAAGGAGTAGCTGTCAGTGTTGCATTTATTCCGAGATAGGACCTCACTATGTTGCCCAGGCTAGCCTCGACTGTGATCCTCCTGCTGCCTTGGCCTTCCCAATAGCTGGGATTATGGGCGTGCACTACACCTGGTTTAAATTCTGGTTTTTGTTTTTGTCTTATGGTGATGAGGTCTATGTTGCCCAGGCTGGTCTCCAACTCAGACTCCCTAGTAGCTGGGACCATAGGAATGTACCGCCATGCCCAGCTTATCACTTTTTCAAGTAAAACTAAAATGACCAGGCTAACTACATCCCTGCATACACCATTTTTATTTGAGTAGGGAAGCCTGCTGGATATTTTGATTAAAGTCTGCATTAGCCTAGCCCCAAATGGGGAAGTTAGGTCAGAGTTACAAGGTTAGATGTTGTTTCAACAAAAGCTCCATAAATTGGTGTGGGACCCGAAAATAATGAAGTCTGAGAAAAAGAAAAAAAGCTATGCTTTTATTTCCATCTCCCTCAACTGATGCTTTCCTGATGCTAATTACACAGATATCTTCCACCTCCCCCAACAAATACCTTCCTGATGCTAATCGCAGAAAGGGAGGAACACGAAATAAGGAGCCATCACCACACTGAGATGATAATCTTCAGCCAGAACACAGGACCCTGGACCCAGGGCTCAACTTCCTGACTATCTCATTGATCAAAACAAGCCCCAAATTTGTAAGGGCCCGGGAGAACCGAGAGAACTGACCCCTTTTACATTAGACCACCTCCCAAAATAGCCCATAAAAACCCAGTCCCTTTCTTTGTTCGGCAGCTCATTTTCCACCAGGAAAGTGGGTCCATCCTTGTAGATGTAGTCCTGTTCCTGAATAAAGCCTGAAATGACTTGTGAAGTTTGCTGCCATCTAGGTCTTTTGCGCTAACATCCATAGCAACCTCTCTTAAAAGGCGCACTTAGTGACTGCAAGGCACCAAGTAGCCTCAGAATACTGTGAAAGGTTTGAGTACTTAAGGAGTGACTGAATTTTCAACTAAGCTGTGATTTTCTTTCCCTCTTGGGATTCTATATTGTTTCCACTGAACTACACCCCGCCTTTGTGCAGTAGTTTCTGAATGAGACTGATAAGCATTCCACCAAATGTATAATTGGTATCAATAGCACACTTTGATATTGTAAGGTAGAAACGGCCCTCCCCTTACATTTCAGCCCCTCCCTTCTCTAAAGACTAGGCAGTCCTTGCCCTGGGCGTTTCTCGCCTGAGTTTCCTGCTGGAGAGAACAAAGCCTGGCCGCTCAGGTTAGCACTAGTTTGAAGTGACCAATTCATAGACAACCACATTTGCAGCAGTCCCTATAAATTCCATGCCCCGTGCCCCCTCTTCCCTTTTTTTTTCCTCCTTCCCTTCTCCTGGGCGCCCACCTGCACAGACCCCTCCCGCGCCCCCCACCACGAATGAAGATCCCTTGGCTATGTGGAGCATGTTGCATCTGGTTCAGAGCAAACCTTACAGATATGAAAGCCATAAAACCAGCAGTACATTAATCAGTTTAGTGGCTCTAGGCACAGGTCATTTTAATTTCCCTTCCCATTGTGAACTTTGCCCAAAAGTTTGGAAAATTTATCATTGAATTCAGGTTTTTCCCCTGTGGTAGCCCACACCAAGAAACTGACAATAGGTATGCTGGAGGCCCCAGTCAGTCTCCCAGCCAGGTTTGTGCGCACATCAAAGGATAGCAGGGCTAGCCTGCAGAGGACCTTTGTGATAATGGGAAGGCCTTTATCTCCTCTTCCTGTTTTGTAAATGAAGCACAAGTACACAGAGGTTCCTTGTTTTTTGTTCCCCTGCAAGCCCCTGAGCATATGCCCTTTAGTTATTGGCAATTTTTTTTTTAATCTCCCCAATGCACAGGGCTCTAAGCCCCATGGGACCAAGTAGAAAGGTGACTTGGACATCTGTATTCAACAAAGCTATAAGAGTCTCCCCTCCCCCCCTCCCCCACATCTTTATTTCCCCAAAGCAACAGAAAAAGAAGAATCAGAGTTACAAAGGGAGAGAATAGTTTTATGTCAGTAGGCAAGGCCCTGTATTACCTGCTTGGACTTAACCACCTGATGTTTTCAGTCCATTCAAAGCTCTATATCCTTATTGCTGCAATCATTTATTTCACTTCGGGGAACACTTTACACTTTACCCTTTACCGATTAGCCACAGGCCTTTCAGCTGGAGCCTTGGGCTTACTGCCTCATTATCATAACATTCCACCTGTCCTGGAAGCTGAGCAACACCTTAAGCACAATTTGGGTGTCTCAATCCTACCTGTTTAGCCTCAAGATAGAAACAGGACAATGGGGGATTCTTCCTGCCCCCTTCACTTGACAGCATAAGCTGCTAGATCCCAAGGAATCCTCTCATATCCCCTAACCTAGCCCTTGAGGACACTTGTCCTTTCTCCTTCTGAAAACCACATCTGTTCTGATACCATTTTGGGGGGGCGGGCGCGCGCGATGGTGCACAGGGGATTGAACTCAGGGGCACTTGACCACTAAGCTATATCCCCAGCCCTATTTTGTATTTTATTTAGAGACAGGGTCTCATTGAGTTGCTTACCAATTTGCTTTTGCTGAGGCTTTGAATTCACCATCCTCCTACCTCAGCCTCGAGCTGCTGGGATTATAGGCATGTATCAGGGCAATCAGCCAGATACCATTCTTGTTAAAAAAATTTTCAGAGCCAATGAAGGGTCTAGAATTTTATCCTACTTGCAAGCTAGTAAGTTATCCTGCTATTCTTTCATGATGTTAGCAGAAAACAAGAGACTCCTGGATCAGACAAAAAATCTTTTATTACTTATAGTACAATAAAAAACATGAGCATAATGTTTGTGCCAGTTCCCTATGGCTACCATTCCCAAAAGTGCCACAAGGTGGACCTAGATGGATGCCTCCACGTGCAGACCCCAATATTGTAGGATTCAACCCTTTTATAGGAAGCAGTGCAAAACCCTGCTCACAAAGTAGTTTACTGCTAACAGAATACAGAGGTATGGCCTAGGAAGAAAGTGACACGTGTTGCTTTCACACAAAGCAAGAATGTTCAGGGACACTCAGGGCTCATGCATTCTCTCTCCCAGTTTCTTTTTCTCCAATGGGTCACCTAATCCAGGGCACCAAGAGCCCAAATACGACTTAATCCTCATCAATAGTTTCCCAGAAGTCTGTCACAGAGAAATTTCCCTGTAAGGCTCAAAGCTCCTTCATGTCAACCAAGATACACTGCCAAAAATTCTGAGGCCTTCAGTGAGACCCTGTCTCTACATAAAACACAAAATAGGGCTGGGGATGTGGCTCAGAAGTTGAGTGCCCCTGAGTTCAATCCCCAGTACCAAAAAAAAAAAAAAAAAAAAATTCTGAGGCCTTTACTACTGTTGTCTGCATAGGTCTAAGGCTGGCTATAAGACAGCTCAAAGTTGCCATTCTTCCCTAACATGCACTATGCATCCAAATCCCTCATTTCCCAAACAAATCAGTCAAAATCCTAATAATTCTCCTGGTTTCTTCCCTCCTTTGAATGCTCATGTAAGTGCATGTGTCTCTGAAAAAGGGAACCTGCTGTGCCCTCCCCCGCCAAATCAATCAGTAACTAGTTAAAATGGGGCATAAATGAGGCTGATTGCCAGATAAATCAGCAAGTCCTCCCAAACAGAGGAGAGTTCAAAACAACAAAACAAGAACAGGACATCTTCTGAGCAGTTATCTTGGTTAGTTTTCCATCACTGTGATAAAATACCTGATAAGTCAACTTAAAGGAAAGATTTATTTTGGCTCAGTTTCAGAGGTTTTAGTTTTTAGTTCATCATCATTTGGCACTGTTGCTTTGGGTCTGTGGCAAGGCAGAAAACCATGGAAGGGAATGGATGGTGGAGCAAACCTCTTCACTTCATGGTGGCTAGGAAGCCAAAAAAAAGTTTGAGGGCAGGGTTCCACTATCCCCTCCAATAGCCTTTCCTTCCTTCCAGTAGGCGCCACCTCCTAATTTCCACCACCTTCCAATAGTACAAGCTGAGGATCAAGCCTTCAACACATGAACATTCAGGGAACATTTAAGATCCAAACCAGAGCAATCTCTGATGTTATTTCCCAGTAACCACCTCCGAAGAGAGGTGGTAATGTTAAATTTAAGTATTCAAAACATTAGTCGGACAAGTGGACCATTGAAAACACAATATCAAGATCCACGGCATGAAAAAAGGTTTTAAGAATCTCTGATGACTTTTAAGGTAGCATGGACATCAGAGGAGTTCACTGCACATATGTGCTTTTCAGCTGGGTTCTTCAGAATATGCTATTTAATATAGTGGGGACAGGATATACTTTATAAAATCAGCAATATTGCAGCTTTCTCAGATGATTTCTATCATGGAGACAAAGTTTGAGATGTCCAATGTGGTTAGTCTGGGTAGAGATAAGGTACACAGTTGGTGAGAGCTTTTAAACTGGGAAGGAACTCAGTTCAAAAGAAAAGCACAACTTTGTGTGTATGCAAATATACTTTGCATCTTTTATTTCCTAAGGTTTTTCTGAAGGAAAAAATATTGTTTTTAAAAATAAATAAAAATATTACAAATAATAAACACACACTAGCAGCTGAAATTTGCAAATCATGAAAAACACTGGTGACCCTCTCTTTAGTTGTACTAAGTGCAGTTGGAACTGCACTTTTCTAAGGCTGGAGGAACAATATTCCTAAAGGTCACAGGATATAGGCAAGGCTGAGCTCTTCTCTGACTAGGCTGCAGAAATATTGTTAAAAGAAATTTTTTTTTTTTTTTTTTGTGATGAGGATCAGACCCAGAACCTCACACATACTAGGCAAGTGCTCTAGCACTGAGCTATATCCCCAGTCCTTTTTATTTTGTGACAGAGAATCACTAAGTGGCCCAGGCTGGTCTCAAATATGACATCCTCCTGCTTCAGCTCCTGAGTGGCTGGGATTACAGGCATGCATCAACATCCCCTGGTGATGCTGTTTGGTCGCCACAGAAACACAAACTCCGGGGAAAGAATGGGATCTATTAAGAGATGTGCAACAAATTATTCAAGTTTTCTGCCTCAGCTTCTTTATCTATAAAACAGGGATAATAAGAGTACCTACCTCTTAGAAGTACTGTGGGCTTTAGTGAGTTAATACTAAAGTAAAATTAAAGTAAATACTAAATGTAAGGTACCTGGAGCACTTCCTGGCACCAAGCAATTGTGTTCTTATTATTCTCACCAGAGAGCTAAGAGTTCCTCAACTACAGGTTCTCAGGGCTCTAAGAATAGTTCAACAGCCGGAAAATGAAAAAAACCTATGGTGGTAATAAAACAGTTAACACTTGCTGCTCTGTTTCTTCCATGAAGACTATGACTCCATTTTTTCATATCTTCTTTCTTTTATTGAAAATAATTTTAGAAAATGGCAGTTAATAAAGGGCACAAACAAATCAAGAGGGATATACTAGTGGAAAACAGACAATATAAAACTAAAAATGCCACTGGCTTCTTCAATTGGTTAAGAACACAAAATGTAAAAGGCAGGTCTGTCTGAGACAAATTTAAAAGCTGTATTTGTTTTGTGTTTTTTTTTTTTTTTTTTTTTGTAATTCTCCCCAAATCGGATATATACACACCCACAAAAATGGTGTGTGAAAGAAAGCTGTCATACACAAGAAGTTGTATCCTGAATTCTTCAGGAGACAGTTGTTGAAACAAGAATTAACACAAAGTCAGCAACAGGTTAACAATTTTTAAAAGCTGAGTCTTCAAATGCTGCATGGCACAAAGCTATACTATAGAAAGTACTATAGGTATCAAAAAAAAAAAAAAGTCTTGTATAGTTTTTAGTAAGAATGTTTTTCCAAAGCAAGTCAAAACAACACAATCAGCAGACCAAGGAAGCTATAGCTAGAAATAAGAGCTGTTCTCATATCTGCGCTAGAAAATCCTACGTTTCCAGAAGGGACTAAAATTTCAGGACAAAAAAGGGACATTTTAAACATTTCTTACTTTACCCATTTTAAGCTCTGTTTCTTCCCCCACCCATTCAGTAATTCAGCATGATCCAGCAGAAAGAGAGCTGCTTTTAGAATTGGCTATTTTATTTTTCTTTCTGTGGCAAGACTGTCATGGAGCCTGGATATTTCAGGCTCATATGCATCCATGACCAGTGTCCCACTGTGGTCAAAAAACTTGGCGATGGACTTGGTGAATTCGGCTTCCCGCTGCTGCTTTGTTCTCCCACTGATGAAGGTCAGCTTCAGTGTATATTTGTCATCAAACCTAAGCAAAAGGGCAAAGATAACATATCAAAAATGAACATCGTATTAGAAGCTATTACAAACTATTATTAATACTGCTAAGTGTGATGGTGGTATTTTCCTAAAGTTATTTGTGGATGACTAATTATGATATCCAGAATTTGTTTCAAAATATTTCAGAAAGAGGAAAAATGTATGTGCTTATGTCGTACAAGACTGGCAAAATGCAGACAGTTATTGCAACTGGGAAATAAGCACAGGGGAATTATGTTATTTTGACTGTTTTTGTATATTTAAAAATATAAATAATAAAAACCTTTAAAATTAAAGAGAAGGGAAAAAAATCCAACAGCCCAGATGCAACTAGTAATAGAGCACCAAATGTTTCTGAAAGAATAAGCTGGGAACTGGCAATATAGGGAACATGGAAATCCTTTATACTTGGACACAAAATTTTTCTGGGAAAACCTTCTCAAAGCTTCTTATCTGGGTCACATTTATCTCCTTCTGCCACAGCACCATCAATTAATATTCAATTCAAATACTAAATGTCTATTATATTATATACAGATCTAAAGATAGCTCCCATACTTTCAACAAAATTATCTGTAGTGAAATGAGTTTGTGTGTTTGTGTTTTTCCCTAGACTGGGAGATTCTTGAGGGCAAGGATTTTTGTCTTACTCTTAGCATGGCACTTGTGTAGGCAACCACATTTTTAAGAACAACCCTTACTATCAAGGAGGCTCCCCAATTCTAAACTACTTAGCCCTTGCAATCTGTTAAAATTGAGCTCTAGGTTCTACTCCGATTCCATACCCACTGCTTTACTACATGAACTTGAGATTCTTGCTACACTTTAAGGTACCAGGAAGGTCTTTACTATTTCCACTCATTCAAGAGGGTTTAATGACACCAACTTCTGGTAGGCTGATACCCTCTCACACTACCTGTTTCTGTCCACTTATTAGGGCACATTCAATGGATTATCATGCAGGTATCATCCTTAAGTGAAGAAGTTTCTTAAGCACCAATTTCTGCATGTTTAAAATGGGAAAACTTCCACTTACTTTTAGGATTACTATCATCATGGTCAGAATGGTACTTATTGTTAACTATAGCCCCCCAAAATCATAACTCTTCAATAAGCTGTTGGTCATTATCCCAACTTGGGTAATGACTAGTAAACACCCTTGAACTATTTTAAACACCTCAAAAGATTTTTCTCAAGCTCTGCCCATTTTTTGCTAACTGAATCATAGTAATTTTTGACTTCTACACTTGGTTTTATTGGCAGTTACATTCCCTTGATGGCAGGATATGATCTGATGAGTTGTGACCTGATGCATTCCAGAAAAAACTATTCATTAACTCAAATATTTACTGTGCTCTACCTATATGTGTTGGGTAGTTTTAGATGCTAAGAATATACAGCAATAAACAATATATATAAACCTCTGCCTTTTGGGGATTTTCATTTTAGTGTGTGTGAGGGGACCAAAAAAAAAAAGTTTTTTTAAATATAGTGGAGTAGGAAAAGTTTCACTAGGCCAATGTTTGAGCCAAGTGCAAAGAAGGCAAGAGAACCAACCACTGGGGAAACTGATATCCCACACAGAGGAAGCTACAAGTACAAAGGCTTTTAGGCAAGAACATACCCGGAATGAAGAGCAGAAGAGAGTCAAAGTGAACAGAATGAAGTAGGAAAGAATGGAAGCCACTGATTAGGGGTGCAGACAATAGATATTAAACTTCTAAACCATAATTAGGATGTTAGCTTTTTCTCTGCATAAGAGTTTTGAACAGAAGACTGAGTTGATCTGATGTTTCAGACATATCACTCTGATTGCTATACTGGGAAGAGATCGCAGGGAAAGCAGCTGCAGAAATCCATTAGAATATTATTACAGTAACCTTAGTGGGAAATGATGGTAGCAATGAAGATGGCAGATGGTCAGACTGAATACATTTACACAGTAGAGCTAACAGGATTTGCTGACAGATGAAGAAACTTGAGTCAAAATGATTCCAGAATTCTATAAGAATGGAGAAGTAATTAGTTATGGAAAGGCCTAGGGCATATTCATGGAAATAAGTGTTTAAGACACCGTAGAAAACAAGGTAATTAGTGGAGAGATGTAAAACAAGAGAGGCCACAGTACTGGAAAAAAATTACCTATCTGGACATGGAGACCACCAAGACTTAAAGGACACAGTTATCTTCAAGAAGGAGTGGGTCTGCATTTAACTGCAATGAGGGAGAGAATGGGCAAATGTGAGAACATGCAGTTAAAGTGGGTGTTTTAGAAAGGGGTTGCTGAGAATGAATTGGAAGCAGCAAAGGGGAAACCTGCCCCTTTTGCTAGCAAACGGGTAACAAATGCTAGGAAACATCAGTCACCACTTATAGTATGCAGGGGAAATATGTCTTCAGAGGTTATGGTTAGGTTTCATTTAGGGCAAAAAAGAGAAGGGAATGTTCAGAGAAGAGACTAGGCTGTAGTGGATTTGTGAGTGGCTGACAATGACTTGGCTGCAGCCAAGCTCAAGCACATTTCAACACAACAAAACTTTTTATACATGTAAGCTGTGCCAGATGCTAAGCTAGGTCTGAGGACCCAGAGGTGAGATGGTTCCTAGATTAAGTACCTGGTGTGTAATGAATGGTAAAGAGGTTCACACTGTGAAGGAGGAGAGCCTAGGAGGAGACATAGATAAGCAATATAGCTCCATGTGACCAGGGGTAACAGAGGTAAGCATAAAATGCTCAAGAATACCTAAGTGTACCTAATCTAGACTAAGCTGTGTCAGGGAAGACTCCTTAGAAGAGATACTAAGTAAGTAGGAGGCAGGTGACAGACAATCAATCCAGAGAGAACAATCTTGATCGAAGACATAGGGTCAACTGGAGAACTTGGCAAATTATAAACTCCATGATATTGCTAGAGTAAAAATATGTGGGTTTTTTTTTGTTTTTTGTTTTTGGTACCAGGGATTGAACTCAGGGGTACTCAACCACTGAGCCACATCTCCAGCCCTATTTTGTGTTTTATGTAGAGACAGGGTCTCACTGAGTTGCTTAGCATCTCACTGTTGCTGAGGCTAGCTTTGAACCCGCGATTCTCCTATCTCAGCCTCCCAAAGTGCTGGAATTACAAGCGTGAGCCACCGCGCCCAGCTAAAAATATGTGTTTTGAGAAGGGCACTCAAGAAACAGATATCATGAAGGACAGATGCTGAAAGATTTCACATGCTAATGGAGTTTAGGGTGTATAATAAATTGTGCTGAGAAGCAAGTGATTTGCAGAATTCTCACACAAGTCACAAAACTTGTTTAAGTTTGAAAATGGCAAATGGTGGTCTGTGAAACCTTTCATTGCCATTTCATAGAGCAGCAATGGATCGAGATGTCAGAATCAGGAACTATTAAACCACTAGAAGGAAGAGTTGGGACTGCTGGTGGGACTGTAAAATGGTGCCAGAGCTACTTTTTTAAACAGGCTGGCAATTCCTCCAACAATTGAAAGTTACTATATGACTCAGTAACTCCTCTCCAAGAAAAATGAAAGCATATCCACACAAAAACTTGTACATAGATGTTTAAAGCAGCATTATTCACAATAGCCAAAAGGTGTTAACAAGCCAAATGCCACCATCAATTGATGAATGAGTAAACAAAAGGTGATATCTCTCTGCAATAATGGGGTATTATTCAACCATAAAAAGGAATGAAGTACTGAAGAATGCTACAACATGGCTAAACCTTGAGAACATTATATGCTAAATGAAAGAAGCTCTAAACCTTGAGAACATTATATGCTAAATGAAAGAAGCTCGTCACAAAAGGCCACACAGGCAATACTTTCTATAATTTAATTCACATGAAATGTTCATAGAAGATATTTATATAGTGAGTAGATTAGAAATTGCTTAAGGTTGGGGGAAATGGGGAGATGGAGAGATAACAGCTAAAGGGTACAGGATTTTGTTTGAGGTAATGAAAATGTTCTAGGATTGACTCTGGTAATGGCTGCAAATAACTGGAAATACATTATAAACCAACAAAATGCAGACTTTGGGTGAACCATGTGGTTGGTGAAGTATATCTCAATAAGGCTGTTAAAAAACATGGTATAATAAAAATAATGAAATCAAGATGTTGCTAGATTCTAGAATTATGCAACTCTTTTTCAGTGACCTGGGAAAGAAGTTCAGACTCAACAATGGCTGAGCAAAAATAGAGCTAGAAGCCTTGCCCTGGGGATAAGCAAGAACTCAGCTACAACTTCAGAATGAAGATCTGTTCCCCTTCCTCATGACATCGTCACAAATCAGCAATGAAAGAGAACATTTGGTGTTGATGCTATGCTATCTTCATATATGTGAATAATTATAACTTGAGAGCCTACTTTATGGTAGGATGTGGGAAAGAGCTGGCCTTCACGTTCCCAGTACAAAACAAGAAGCCTGGATGTGTCCTTGGACCAAGCTGTTATCATGGACACAGGCCCAGGTTGAGCAACCTTGGCTCATGACCAAAGTTCTGTGTCCTCAGTTCACATCTGCATTCTTATGTAAACACAAAGCTAGTAAAGTAAGCACACTTGTAGGATTCCGGCACCCAGTGCCGGACTATAGTGCATCCAGGTA
Organism: Xerus rutilus; assembly: GCA_028644305.1. NCBI lineage: Eukaryota > Metazoa > Chordata > Mammalia > Rodentia > Sciuridae > Xerus > Xerus rutilus. Next base: position 55,761,863 of record CM053399.1, on the reverse strand, counting down.
GGGGTCAGAGTAACTTACATATTCTCCTGAGGGACTTCAATAAAGGATTATTATTGGAACATCCAGTCTGGAGTCTTGTCTTGTCTTTTGTGTGTGTTTGTGTGTATGTAATTCTCAGCTGCAGCTCCCTCGACGATCCTACTTTCACTTCATGTTGGTGCAGGCGCCGGCAGTAGGAAGTATATCATGTTTTTAGTTAATGACTAAAGCATGATTTCTAGACTCAAAGTTAGTCTGGAATTCCTATTCTATCACTTTTGGATTATATGATGATGGAAGAATTAATGTAACCTTTAATGTGTTACATTATCTATAAATCTGTGTTCTTATCTGTATAATATGTGTATCTTATCTGTGTTCTTATCTATAAATGTGTGTTCTAAAGTCTGCACAATACCTGATAAATAGTAAATTTTTAATAGACATTTGCTATTATTATAACTGCTATTGTATCTTCCCAACAACTCTAAGGAGTCACTTTTGACTTCGCTAAAGCTCAGATCGTTTACATGATTTTTAAATTTTTATTTATTATTTTTTGTGGTTACTGGGGATTGAACTCAGGGGTACTCGACCACTGAGCCACATCCCCAGCCCTATTTTGGGTTTTATGTAGAGACAGGGTCTCATTGAGTTGCTTAGCACCTCGCTGTTGCTGAAGCTGGCTCTGAATTCGTGATTCTCCTGTCAGCCTCCCTAAGTGCTGGGATTACAGGCGTGCACCACCGCACCTGGCTCATTTACATAATTTACCCAAAGTCATACACTGAGAAACTGACTGAGCTGGTACACGAACTCCATTCTGGGTACTTAAATGGACTCTGGATTGTACTTTTATAAAGTCATACAGAGCAGTAGGTTCTTGACAGCATTCAGAGTGCAGTCAGGATCATAGAAGGCACAAAAGCTAAATAGAGGCTTTTCAAAGATAACTGATCTCATACCTTTGTCATTTGTTAACTTGCCACAAAGGGAAAAAAAAATTATTTATCCTTTCATCAAAGTACTTTCTTAGTTTAACCTCAGAGCATTTCTGTGATAACCTAATCTCAGAACTGCAGTGTTACGAAAAACCTTTTAGATCATTCATATCCCTTTCTTCATTTTACATCACCAGCACTACACAGGATCTACACAAAACACGGACACAACAGTTGCTGTTAATGACAACACCCTGGGGCAAATCCAACATCGGACTTACGAATTTATAAGAACAAGCCGGGCGCGGTGGCGCAAGCCTGTAATCCCAGCACTTAGGGAGGCTGAGACAGGAGAATTGTGAGTTCAAAGCCAGCCTCAGCAACAGCGAGGCGCTAAGCAACTCAGAGACCTGTCTCTAAATAAAACACAAAATAGGGCTGAGAATGTGGCTCAGTGGTCAAGTGACCCTGAGTTCAATCTCCAGTACCAAAAAAAAAAGTATTTATAAGAGCAGTCGTTACCTTTTGAGACTGGAGGACAACTGCCAAATATCATCAGGATCCATCCCAGTCGGATCTTTCCTGTGAGCCACAAGGAAGATGCTCTTCTCCTTATATGAGGTATAAATGGTCAGAATTCCCATCATCACAAAATAGGTTCAAATAGAGTTAAGGGGGAAACACACAAACATGCAAACAAAAGAAGTAACACAAATTGACGAGCAAGAACACAAAAACTTTCATGATAGTCTTTTTTTTTAGTTGTAAATGGACACAATATCTTTATTTATTTTTATGTGATGCTGAGGATCAAACTCAGTGCCTCATGCATGCGAGGCAAGCACTCCACCACTGAGCCACAATCCCAGCCCCTCATGATAGTCTTTTTTAAAAAAATTTTTTGTTGTAGCTGTAGATGGGCAGCATGCCTTTATTTTTATATGGTACTGAGGACCAAACCCAGTGCCTTACACATGCTAGGCAAGCGCTCTGCCACTGAGCTACAGCCCCATCCCATAAGGACAGTCTTAAAGAAGGTGGTCAATTTTGCCTTACTATAAAAACACTGGAAATTTAATTATTTCTTTTTCATTCTATGTTTATGTACCAAGAGAAGCAAGGCGCTCTCTAATCCTCCAAACATCTCAAAAAGAAAGAAAAAATACAGGGCACAAACCAGCTCTCATCTTTTATGTTCGAGGACATGTGTAGTAAGATCCTACTACCTAGGCTGTCATGACTTTGTTATAATTTGCACTATTTCTTTATTAAAACAAAACAAAAAAACACAAATCACAATGAACTTGACCAGGTTCCACCAATCTCTTTAACTAGAAAAAAAGTGACTTCAAATTAGTTACACTCACTATACAATCAATTACTTCCTATGTATAGACAGAATTACTATTACATTCAGTTAACAGCACTGCCCACCATATCTGATAGGTACTTGCTGTGTGGTAGAAACTAGCCCAAGAGTTTTGTGTACACTGTCATCAAAATTTTATAAACAGGAGTGTCAGCAACGTATAGTGCAAAGCATATAGACTTTGGAATGAGATGATCCTAAGATGTCAATCTTGGCCTTTAACCAACATAACTGACAATTTTTTTTCCATCCCCAAGTATTCTTACCAATTTTAAAATGGGGATAACAGTGACTTTTTAGAACTGTCATGATGTTTATACATAAATATATATGCATATATTGTGTCTAGCACACTAAGATGTTTGTAATGGTAGTTACTATTATATATAAAACTGATTCAATCTTGCTTTGTTTTAAAACAAATATAACCAAAGTACCATCAAAGCAGCTCTACTGGAAGACCATATATTTGTAGTGTTGCTGTCACTGTTCAAACCTCTTTGGCGTTCCCTTAGGAACTGTCTGCAGAGCCTATGTCATAATTCTTTTGAACTGCCTTAATAATAAAAAATTCACACCTGGATGATTAATCTGGTTACTGAAAGGGATCAAGGAACATGTAATGCCAATTCTGGGGACTATCATTTGACACCGATTGGATAATAAATACCATTTTTGATCAGGGCCTGCTTATATCAGATGGCTTGTTAACTGCCTCTGAGGGTAGAATCTTTTAAAATATTTCGGGTAGTGGCAACATTGTTTCATAATTTGTTTTAAGTACTACAATGTTAGCACACAGCAGACAATCAATGACTATTAAAAATGATACAGAGGGGGCTGAGGTTATGGCTCAGTGGTAGAGTGCTCGCCTAGCATGCGTGAGGCATGGGTTCAATCCTCAGCACCACATAAAAATAAAATAAAGATATTCTGTCTACCTACAACTAAAAAATAAATATTTAAAAAAAAAATGATACAGAGCCAGGAGTGGTGTCGCATGCCTGTAATCCCAGTAGCTCGGGAGGGTGAGGCAGGCAGCTGAGTCAGTAACTCCCAGTCCAGCCCCTCAACTTCAAAGAAACCTGACTTCTGACCCTCCAAACTCTGATGCTTTTCTAATATTCTGCATAAGTGGCTTAAAGCAGCCTGGTCAAATGGGGAAAGTTTTGGGCTAGAAGTGGGACAAGCTGGGTCTCATTATTCCTGTATGTTTTTCTATAAATGCTCATATTGCAATTATAACAATTTCTACATTAATAACGAAAGTGAATTACAGATAACAACCATATTAAACCTAAAATATTAAAGGCACTAAAGAAATTAAAATGCCCACAGCTTATTATGTTAAAATTCTAAGATAAGCAGGCACCAGAGGCAGTTTTTGTGGGGAGCAGAGAAGAATATCAGTAGCAATATATAAAGACTGTTAGTAGAAAACAAACCTGAGCATAATAAGTAAAGGATATGATATGACACACAGGGCCAAAACTGGCTTGGACTCCGGAAAAGGGTGCATATAATCCCAAATCAAAGCCACTATGGCAAAGAAACAGGAGATGGTACAGATGGTGAGGCGACCGTCAATTAGTCCAAAATTCTCCACATACTTGTACTTTTCCAGAAGTACCTAGTAAGAGGAAAAGGAATCAAGCTACCAAGAATGTTTTCTTGATTTCTATGAAAAAGAATTATATGAATTAACAAACAATTCTCTCCAACAAGTATTTTACCACTCTAACCAAAGATGACTTGAGTCATTTATAAAGGATCCCAGAAAAAAAGTCCATCAATTCCTTACAAATTTATTTTTTTTTAAATCCTCAACTTTCCCCATAGGATACAGTTATAATTTCCCCTTTTCAAATGTAATGACTAACAATGGATCTAAAGGCATTAATCCCAAAAACAATAAATTACCAACTTTCTTGAGATAGCCAACATTTACATTTTAACACATCTCCTCTCTACTTATTCTGTAAGAGTTCTGAAAACTGCTTTCTGCCTTATTTTCTAATCTTGAAAATTAAGGATACTTCAAGTTAACGGAGGAAAAAGATCCTCAGGAAATGGGCTGTCAGCTGTACACATGCTCATGGACCCTCAAGAAAGTACCTTTTTGGCAGAATCATCCAAAGAGTTTTTCACAGCTGATCCATCCCATTTGTCAATTTTTACAGGCTTATCGTCGATTTTCCACTGTAAAACAAAGAGAAAAATTGTTCATCAAGAAATCTGACATCTTAGTTAAAACAAAATGGGCTGCTTTCTTAAGAGCATCCTCAAGTATACATAACATTTATTCTTTGCCTTTTGATGTTGGAGAGCTAAAAAAAACAATACAAATTTTAAAAAGCTGAAGGAGATCAGACTAGGCCACTAGAATCAAGCCGTACTCCTGATTATCAATTAGTTATGTGACTTTGGACAAACTTTGCTTTAATTTTATTATCAACAGAAAAAAGTTAAGTGATTAAAGTGATTAAGTCAATCAGAAATTTTCCCTCTGATGCCTTATAAAAAGAGAAGTTTAGAGAAGTTTCCCACATACTGCTATTCAGAGGCAACTGATGTCTCACATGCTGTTGGTAGATGTTCAAAATACTAGAAGATCTACAAATGAATTTAGCTTCCTGGATTCAATGTCCACTTTTGGAAATTCTTCTATAACTACATACATATGAAATAATATATAAAACTGACTGCAGCATTATTTATAGTAGAAAAAAACTAGAAGTAACTCAAGTACTTATCTATAGGGGACTGGTTAAACCAACTATAGTACATCCAGATACCCTACATGGGTAGAGGGAAATGGCTGGGAGTGAGACTTATAATGTGTGCCTCTAAAACTTTTAAAAACATGTGAATATATTCTATGATAAAAAAATTCTCAAAATTCAACTGATTAAGTAAATGCAGCTTAGGTGGAACAAAGTGCTTATAAATAATCTGATAAATCTTGTATAGATTACAATAGCCAACACTTATTCTACTTTTTTTCATTTTTTATTAGCAAATCTTACTTTAGATTAAGTGAACAAATACTGTATTTCATAAAAATTATAAACCAGTAGGAAATTCCAAATTCATTTGGCCACAGAACGAATTAGTTTACTGAAGGGCAAAAAACATTTATATCTCATCAACCTTTTTAAATTTTACTGTGATTCTATATATCAGTACATAAAAAAGAACTGTTCTATAAAGTTTGTCGAGGGGAAAAAAACCCATGAATTAAAATAGTCGTACTTAAAGTGATTAAGTCAATCAAAATTTTTCCCTCTGATGCCTTATAAAAACAAAATTTTTCTTTCAGAATGTTACTCATCATAACATGCTGCAATAATGATTCTTACAACCTGCCAACCTACAAATCATATACAGTATCAAACTCTAAAAATACCAATTGAATCATGAATTACAAAGTTTTCTAGCCAAATAGCTAGATCATATGCACTCAGTCAAGTAAATCTCATTTGATGACCACAAGCCAAAGAAAGAATTTGCAAATTCCTAATAAAATTCAAAATAAAATATATGAAATGAAGTCAGAATAAAGTAATTTAGAAGTTTTAAGTCGGGGCTGGGATTGTGGCTCAGTGATAGAGCGCTTCCCTAGCATGTGTGGGACACTGGGTTAGATTCTCAGCACCACATATAAATAAATAATAAAGGTCCACTGACAACTATATATGAAAAAAAGTAAAAAATAAAAGTTTTAATTAATTCCACAAAAGAAAAATCATAGTCTCCAAGAGACCACAGATCCTATACTGTGTCAACTAAAAGACAATATCATTGCCTACAGTACATCCCAGAAGAAAAAACTTGCCTCCACAATTCACAGGATAATTTCTTAGCAATGTTCAGGGATAATATACAGAAACAAGAGTGCTGTGGCACACATCTGTAATCCCAGCTACTTGGGAGGCTGAGGCAGGAGTATGACAAGTTCAGAGGCCAGCCTCGGCAACTTAGAAGACAGTCTTAAATTTTATGAAATTTAAAAGGGTTGGGGTTATAGCTCATGGGTAGACTATACCTGGCCCCAATCCCCAGTACCATGAAAAAGAAAAAGAAAAAAAAGCAGCCATTTCAGCAGGTGCTGAAATAGCCTCAGCCCTAACTCCACTGTCTGGTACCTAGAAACAAGCAAAACAGTAGTATTCCCAGTAAATGGCATAAGTCATAAGAAAGATTATAATTTGATTTCTGAAGAGATGGTAGCATCATCCATTTTGTATGCATGAAAAACCTTAGCCCACTGCAAAGTAAATAAAGAAGGCAGTGACATAAGATGTTTATTTTTGAGTGTTATTTTCCATCATTCTCAAAAAACTACTCTTTAATCTCTGCTGCTATTCAGAGTTGGTTTAGAATCTTTTTTTCCCCTCTCGTCTTCCTTCACACTGAATAAAAACCGCAATAAAAAGGGTAAAACTCACACGGGACCTCAGAGGATAAATCAGTGAAGGACAGTATGCAAAAAAAAGAGCATAAGAATGAGCCTGCCATCCTTAGAAAGGCCTGTTTGCAAAGCTGGCCTTGGAATGGCATCTGATAAACAGTTCCTACAATGATAAAACATTCACCAAATAAAAAGAGTGGCTTGTTGTGCATAAATTGTTTATATAAACGATTCGACTACGCCAAACACTTTTCCTTCTGGGAATCTGGCAAAAATCAGACTGAGGGTTGCCACTTAACCAGACCTAATTAAAAGAAACCCAGAGTCCCTAATGAAATTTTGGTGCTGAAAACACGTGGTACTGTCGCCACTCCTGCTGCTAGAGAAAGTATGTATGTCCTACGGGACTCCAACAGCAGAGAGAACTCTCAATCCTGTACTTGCTTTCCTCAGCATTTCATCCTGTACAGCTTCTTCCTTTGCTGGTTTTGCTCTGTATCCTTTTGCTGTATAAATCTTATCCTGAGTAGCACTATGTACTGAATCCATGAGTGCTTCTAGCAAATCACCAATCAGGTGATTTGGACATGTTAGATACTGTGCTTCATACACAATTCCTCTTTTCCTCATTACCTCCAGTATATCACAGATATGCGTATACTGAGCACAACCAATGATCAAATGTATTTACTTAGCCATTATTTGTACCCAGGTGATATGTGCACATGGTTTAAGAACTAACAAATTCTCTGAGTTTGGGGGGGGCGGGCACGAAAACAAAAAACAAAATAACAACAACCAGCAATCTCTGCTTTGCCATAAGACCCTTTCATATCCTACTTCCCAAAGAGAGACAACTATTCTCATCTCCTATAGCTGATTTTTTGGTTTTCACCCCAATATATCCTTTCAAAACATTTCTATTGCTATTTAATTTTTCAGTTTTTTGGCATTATATCTATTGAAAAATGGAATTTAGCACCTCACCACACAGTTATTCTTCCTGCCCCTCCCCAGCATCTTTCTGATACAGTTGTAGATCGGTATTGATTTGATCTGATATAATACCTTAATTTTGGTCAGAACATGACTCAGAGTTTACAACCATAAATGCTATTCACAAATGAGTCATGTAGAATACTAGAATTACTTTTTCCTTCCTGTATAGCTTTTTTTTAAAGCTAGTATTTTGTTTTTACTATACAGTATATTTATCACCAATTTATTCTTTAATTCTATGCCAAACTGTTTAAAACACCTCACAATATATGCAAACACATTCAGCACTCTATGAATTCCTCTTCTTGGAGAAAATTCTTGGGAGACTTCAGACTTGCTTCATTCTAAATGGGATGCTTTCCAGTCCTGCTGCATAACTGTCATCCTGGACTCTCCCTTTACTATGACACTGGGGGTTTTCCTTAATCTCTCTTGGACTGGATCCTCTGTTCTTATATCTTACTCTTTCCTTGGTTCACTATTCCCTTGATTTGGTGAAGTACAAATCTAGTGGTTTCCTTGAAAAGTGCATAATGGAAATAAACTTAGAGATCTATGCATCTGAAAATGTCTCTTCTACCCTCTACCCTTAATGATAAAAAATTATTTCTCCTTAAAAAAGTTTGCACATAGCCAGGCACAGTTGTGCACACCTGTAATCCCAGCAGCTTGGGAGGCTGAGGCAGGAGGACTGAGAGTTCAAAACCAGCCTCAGCAACTTAACAAGGCCCTAACCAACTCAGTGAAACTCTGTCTCTAAATTAAATATGAAAATGGGCTGGGGATGTGGCTCAGTGATTGAACTCAGCCCCTGAGTTCAATCCCCGGTACCAAAAAAAAAAAAAGAAAGAAAAAGTTTGTATGTTTTGATCCATTGTTTCAATAATGTGTGACTACTGAGATTTCTGAAGCCATTCTGATTCCTGAAAAATGTATAGAAAGTTTTTTATGAAATCAGTAACTAAATAAATGTTCAAAATGTAGGAATATAGGTCAAATTTCATCTATGAAACTGCTAACTAATGCCACTACTAGGGACCAAGCAGACTATGAATGTCCTTTAGATTAGAAAAGTAGGATTCAGGCATGTTAGGTGCCATCAAAAAAAAAAAAACAACAAAAAAACACTTTTCCTGTTAACTTACAAATACATGGCTCACTGAATGTATGTACATGTATGTGTATGTGTGTGTGTGTATGTGTGTGTGTGTATTTATTTATTTAAAATAAGGGTTCCAATCCTAGCAGCTCAGGAGCTGAGGCAGGAGAATTGCAAATTCAAAGACAGCCTCACCAATTTAGTGAGGCTCTAAGCAACTCAGCAAGACTCTGTGCATAAATAAAATATTAAAAGGGCCGGGATATGGCTAGGTGGTTAAGCACCCTTGGGTTCAATCTTGGTACCAAAAAAAAAAAAAGAGAGAGAGAGAGATTGATCGATCCCGACACAGTAATGCACACCTGTAACCCAGCTACTTGGGAGACTGAGGAGCATTTCAGGTTTGAGGACAGCCTGGGCAACTTAGCAAGATCCTGTCTGAAAATAAAATCTATTTCTTTGGGGCGGGGGTAGGGTTGAACTTAGGGGCACTCTACCACTGAGCCCCAGCCCTTTTCAAAAAATATTTTATTTAGAGACAGTGTCTCCCTGAGTTGCTTAGTGACTCGCTAAGTTGCTGAGTCTGGCTTTGAACTCGTGATCCTCCTGCCTCAGCCCCTTGACCTGCTGGGACTGCAGGTATGCGCCATAGCACTCAGTTCAAGATAAAATTTAAAAGGTTAAAAAGGGCTAGGGATGTAGTTCAGTGGTAGAGTGCTCACCTAGCAAGTGCACGGGTCTGGGTTCAATCCCCAGGACCACCCCTTCCCCGCAAAACAAATGTTCTTTCTTCAGTAAAAGAACTTTATTTTTTCACTTGTTTTAATCTCTGTTCTGTTTGTGGTCTTATTCTCAAAGATATACTATACTTCAAATCACAAAGTGACTGTGTTTAGACTGACAAACAGATGTAGGCAAATGCACTTTCTTCTTCAACCACTAAGGTGAATCCTCATTATTCAAGAAGTGTGGAAGCCAGGTGCGGTGGTGCACTCCTGTAATCCCAGCACTTCGGGAGGCTGAAACAGGAGAATCACGAGTTCAAAGCCAGCCTCAGCAACGGCAAGGTACTAAGCAACTCAGTGAGACCCTCTCTCTAAATAAAACACAAAATAGGGCTGGAGATGTGGCTCAGTGGTCAAGTACCCCTGAGTTCAATCCCCGGTACAAAAAAAAAGAAGTGTGGAGTCAGGCTACTTGCATTTGAACCTTCACTTTTACACAGCTGCAAGATATTGGGCAAATAATTCAATCTGCCTAAAGTCTTAGTTTATTCATTTGTAAAATAAGATGGTAAAAGTATTTCACATGTTGTTATGAGTATTAAATACAGTAATTATAAAATAGCACAGTGCCTGGGACACAGAAAGTCTTTATTAAAATTAGCTATTGCTAGTGCTAATAATTATGTAAAACTATACAATACACTGCAATCGTGGTTAGTTGACTAAGTTTTATCCCCTCATTAGGTGTCAGGAACTATACATTTTTGCATTCTCTGGGCCAGAAACATAATATAGTGTTAATAGCTATTAATTTTTTTTAATTGTCTGAATCCTTGTAAAGAAAAGAAGGTAGAAAAAAAGGGACTTCTAAAACGTTCTTCTAGCTTAAGTTGACAACTGTTCACATAGCTGAAATTATCTCATTGGTTCCTGTTCTTTTCAGATGGAAGGCAGGCAAAAGGTATAGTCATAGCTACTATTTCTTGAATGCACATGTGTTCTACATATATTTAAATATTCTACCCCATTTAATCCTTACAAGAATCCCAGGAGTTAAGAATATTTAACATCCTCCTTTTATAGATAACACTAAGATTTTTTTTTTTAAACTTGCCAAAGGTGAAATCTACAAGTGATAAAGCCAGTACTCAAATAAGGTTATTTCTGATTTCAAAATTCATGCTTCTTCACTATTTAGCAATACTTTCCATGAAGTATAAGGAAAGGAATTATTAGCTATCAAAAACAGAGAAACAAGTTGGATGTGGTGGCGCACGCCTATAATCCCAGCACTTTGGGAGGCTGAGACAGGAGAATTGTGAGTTCAAAGCCAGCCTCAGCAATAGCAAGGTGCTAAGCAACTCAGTGAGACCCAGTCTCTAAATAAAAACACAAAACAGGGCTGGGGATGTGGCTCAGTGGTCGAGTGCCCCTGAGTTCAAAAAAAGGGAACAACCCCCAACATTACAAAAACCCTAACAGAAAAGCAGAGATCCTTGAAGGGCCAGCTATACAGTATATCCTGATTTCTATCAAACAAGCTCTAGTAAACAATATAAAGAAATCTAGAAAGAAGATTTTAATCATGAATATGCCCATGAAACATGTAAAATACCAAAACTTTTGAACTTACCATTTCCCTCAATTTAAAATCAATTACAATTTGGCTGCAAATAGAAATCAAAAGTATTATTTTAAAGAAATCACTTTCCTGCACCATCAACAGAAGACAGGTCATTTTTGATCAAATCAGCATACCTGATGCCAGATGTGGCTGGCTAACCAGTTCACAAAAAATAGGCATTTGATGACTATGACAGAACACTGAAAAGATTCGTTTCATTTACAATTTTTCACTGTACATTTGGGTCTTTTTTTTTTTTTTTGTAGTACTGGAGATCAAACCCAGGGCCTCAGGCATGCTAGGTGAGCACTCTAAAACTGAGTACATCCCCAGCATCCTCCATGCACATCTGGATAATAAAGATCTACAAAGATGTTTCATAGCAGGTATCAAAAATTCCATTTTTGGAGACCAACTGTGCATGCGCGGAGCAGGAGACTGACCATGCTGCCACCCCCCATCTACCAATCAATCAGTGGCTGTCCCTGCCTACATCCATCTAGCATCAACAGCCAGGACCAGGAAGATCACCCCTGAGATCCCTGCAGGCCTGGTTACACCAGAGGTGAGGTATTGGTAACCTGCAGGGACATAACAAGATTATTACAGTAGAAACTGTAATATCTCAGATCAGCATTGCTAGAGAGGAAGACACATGAACAAGAAGAAAAAACAAGGGGGGCTGGGGTTGTGGCTCAGTGTTAGAGCACTTGCCAAGCATGCGTGAGGCACTGGGTTCCATTCTCAGCACCGCATACAAATAAATAAAATAAAAAGTCCACCAACAACTAAAAAATATTAAAAAAAAGAAAAAACAAGGGAAGAAAATGCCCCAAACAAACCAAGATGCTACAACAATAGAATCCATGGACAGCACAGTAGATAAAACGCCAGAGGAGTTCAGAACATACCTAATTAAAATGATCTGTGAAGCACAAGATAACATAAGAGATCAAATATAAGCAACAACTGATCACTCCAACGAAGAGATGAGACGGCAAATACAGGGAGAAGATTACAAAAAAAAGATAGAGACTTTGAAAAAGAACGAAGCAGAAATCCTTGAAATGAAGGAAACAATAAACCAAATAAAAAATTCAATAGAAAGCATCACCAACAGACTAGAGAACTTGGAAGACAGAACCTCAGCCAATGAAGTCAAAATATATAATCTTGAAAATAAAGTTGACCACCCAATGAAGATGATAAGAAACTATGAACAGAATATTCAGGAACTACGGGATAACATGAAAAGACCAAATCTAGGGGCTGGGGTCGTGGCTCAGTGGTAGAGCGCTTGCCTTGCACGCGTGAGGCATTGGATTCGATCCTCAGCACCACATACAAAATACATACATAAATAAAATAAAGGTTGTTTAAAAAAAAAAAAAGACCAAATCTAAGAATTATTGGGATAGAGGAAAGCACAGAGGTACAAACCACAGGAATGTACAATCTCGTCAATGAAATAATATTAGAAAATTTCCCAAACATAAAGAATGAATTGGAAAATCAAATACAGGAGGCTTACAGGACACCAAATGTACAAAATTACAACAGATCCACACCAAGGCACATTATAATGAAAATGCCTGCCATATGCAATAAGGATAGAATTTTAAAAGCTGCAAGAGAGAAGGAGCAGATTACATACAGGGGGAAACCAATTCAGATTTCAGCAGATTTCTCAAACCAGACCCTCAAAGCCAGGAGATCCTGGAACATCATGTACCAAGCTCTGAAAGAAAATGAATGCCAACCAAGAATCTTATATCCAGCAAAATTAAGCTTCAGATTTGATGATGAAATAAAAACCTTCCACAATGAACAAAAGTTAAAAGAATTTACAGCAAGAAAGCCTGCACTAGAGAGCATTCTTGGCCAAATATTCCATGAGAAGGAAATGAAAAACAACAATGAAAATCAGCAAAGAGAGAAACTATACTAAAGGAAAAGCCAATCAAAGGAGAACCAAGTCAAGTTAAAAACCAAAAATAAACTAAAATGAACAGGAATACAAGCCATATTTCAATAATAACTGAACGTTAATGGCCTATACTCATCAATTAAAAGATAGAGACTGGCAGATTTAATTTAAAAATACTCAAATTGTGAAATTCACACAGATGTTGGTTCAGGGCTATGCTTACAATGGAGAAAAGGACTGTTAGGAACACCAGCTGAAGATAAAAATTGGTTATTGCACTATCCAATGAATTTCTTATTCTTATTCTTCTATAGCTATATAAGTAAGGCAATTATTTTTCTTCAAAATTTTTTCTTAGTTTTTATTTTTCTGTAATTTGGATATGAGATGACTAGGTATTTATTTATTCACCTATTTATATTTGGTACTTATCCTACTTGATATTCTCTCAAAATCTGTGCTTTTTATCTCAGTTTTTGAAAAATTTTCAGAATAGTTTTACTTCAAATATTTTTTCTGCTCTGTTTTCATTTCTTCTTTTTGCATTCTAATTATATGTGCTTTATTCTTTGATATTGTCCCATAGTTCTTGGGTTGCTTTTATTTCCTTTGTATTTTTGTCTGGAAATTTTTAAATTAACTTATCATCAAGATCATGGTTTCTGGGCTGGGATTGTAGCTCAGTGGTAGAGCACTTGCCTTGCATGCGTGAGGCCCTGGGTTCGATCCTCTGCACCACATATAAAGCAATAAAATAAAGATAGTGTGTCCATCTACAACTGAAAAAATATTAAAAAAAAAAAAAAAAAGATCATGGTTTCTTTCCTTGGCCATAATTTAGTTGATGGCATCAGAAGGCATTTTTCCTTTCTATTTCAGCATGTTTGATTTCTAGAATTTTGTTTTCTTAAAGTTTCCATTTTCCCCTAACATTCTGCATGCAATATACTTTTTTCCCATTTGAGTATTTAACATATTAATCATAATTACTTTAGTTTTTTTTTTAACTTGGCAATTCAAACATACATCATATGTTTTGAGTCTGATTTTTATCTTCATACTACATTTTAGGATGTCTTCTGGCCTGTCTTGTAATTTCTTGTTGAAAGCCAGGCATGTTTTATTGAATCATAAAAACTGAGGTAAATAGGCTACTGATGGGAGTATTTATTTTATCTGGTGAGGACTTGTCTGGTGTTTAATGCTTGCTTGCAGCTAAAGGTACCAGAGGCTTTAAGTTTTCACCCTGTACTTTTTAAAAATCTCACTGTTTTGAGTTTTCTTAAACACTACTTCAGGGAGAAAGAATCTGTGTATTACAACTCTTTCAGCTATAATTAATTGTTATTATGCCAGATCTCGGCTGTTGTGCAGGTCAGATATGGGACAAAGGAGTTTTTTCTAATCTTATCCAATCCTTAAGGAGGTCTATATCTGAGAACTATCAATGTGTATGTACCACCCCCACTGGCACCCTTATTCCCGTCTGACTGCAATATTCCCAATATGTTTCTTTGAAACTTTGTCCTTAATTGATTTTGTTTTTAACTTACAACCTAATCCTATCACAGATAAGAGGTCTTTTTGGAATCTTCAGTGGGAAACTGGTAGGGTATCTGGAAGGAAAACTGTGGAACTGAGAGGGCTTCCCTAAGTCCACAGGACCCCAAGGTTTCCTTAATCTCAAATTAGCCCATATTCTGTCTCCAGCCATTCTTCAAGATTATATATACCAGTTGACAATTCTAGCAGTACATTGTTGGGTTCAAGAAATGTAATTTGATTTTCAGACATTTTTGTTACTATAAGGATAAGATTGATGACTTTTGATTACTTAATATATTGGAGATGAAACATGAAGTCAGTTTCTTAATTTTAAAACAATGTTTAAAAACTTGTTTAATTTTATTCATTCTTTTCATTTCTATATTCTTTTTTCTGTCTCTGATTTTATTTCCATTTTATTATCCATTTTATTTGGGAAATGCTTTTGTTGAATACAGAAAACCAATGTGATTAATTCTATTTCATGTTTTTAATCTTATTCCTACATCTTCTGTAGACTTTTTAATTAATTTATATAGAGTAATTTGTATAATTTTTATATATTGAGTAGTTTTATATATTGAATAGTTTATAGTTTATCAGATCTACATTATATTGTTTCTACTCATTCTTTCTTCAATAATACACATAGATTCTCCACTTCAATGTTTATAGCAGCACAATTCACAATTGCAAAACTGTGGAAGCAACCCAGATGTCCTTCAATAGATGAATGGATAAAGAAACTGTGGTACATATACACAATGGAATATTATTCAGCAATAAGAGAGAATAAAATTATGGCATTTGCAGGCAAATGGATGGAACTGGAAAGCATTATGCTAAGT
>CM053399.1:55706263-55745896 GCA_028644305.1 Xerus rutilus | reverse complement strand
CCAACATGTATTAAAATGCAACTTTTGGGAAAAAAAATAAAATAATAAAAAAAAAATATATACATAGATTCTATTGGATACTTAAAAATTAATAAATAAATTTTAAAAAAAGAATTCCATTTTTGCTAGGTGTGCGGAGCAGATGGGGAGGCTGAGGCAGGAGAATTGTGAGTTCAAAGTCAGCCTCAGCAAAAGCCAGGTACTAAGCAACCCAGTGACACCTTGTCTCTCTTTTTTTTTTTTTTAAATATTTATTTTTTAGTTGTAGGTGGACAGAATATCTTTATTTCATTTTTATGTGGTGCTGAGGATCGAACCCAGTGCCTCACGCATGCTAGGCGAGCTCTCCACCACTGAGCCACAATCCCAGCCCGGACACCTTGTCTCTTTAAAAACAAAAAAACAAAAAAACAAAAAAACATACAGAATAGGGCTGGGGATGTGGCTCAGTGGTCGAGTGCCCCTGAGTTCAATCCCTGGTACTCCTCCTCCTCACCAAAATTCCATTTTTGAAGTGCTTAGGAAGGATGTCAAATGCAACCCAGGCTTAAAGGATACATAAACAATGCAAGAAGTTATTTTCTGAACTGATTTTGGGATTACTGTTTTCTCTTGTTGCCCATGCATCTTTTGGCTTTAAAGGAGTTGGGGGTGGGGGGCACGATATAGACAAAACCTTGGTCATTAGAGCATGCCCAGCAAAATAAAATTGTCTTGAGTTTAACATAACAGCATTTACACTTTGTGTTTTCTTATTTTAATAACAGTGAAAACAGATGTTATGCAATGATATCAAGGACCTCAATGGATTGCTTCAGAAATTTTCTTTGCTTGACAGATAGGCAGTAAAACTCAAAGAATTCCTCAATTCATACTGGAGAGATGAAGAACAGGGGGAAAGAATGAGCGGTCAGGGGCTGGGGTTGTGGCTCAGTCGCAGAGCACTTGTTTTGCATGTGTGAGGCCCTGGGTTCGGTTCTCAGCACCACATATAAATAAATAAATAAAATGAAGGTCCACTAACAACTAAAAAAAATTAAAAAAAAAAAAAGAATAATAATAATGAGTGGTCAATAAAAGGACCACACTCTGATTTAAAAAACTGAGCATGGCTCTAAGAAAAACCAACAAACTTTTTCTCTCCTTTCTTTGGTCTACTCATTTCAGAAAATGGATATAAGCTGAAAGGGAAAAAGAAAAGTAGTAGGGAATGGAGCAGATGAGAGAGGGACCACATTCTACACAGTATTATTTACAAGGCTGAAGAATTTGAACTTCATTCTGAGGCAGGCAATGGACAGTATTTCAAGTAGGGGAATAACAAACTTGTTGTTTCTTTTTTTAAAGTCATTTAAGTGGCAACCTGGCAGATGGTCTTCAGGGGAGTAACCAATACAGATAAACAACTCAGCTGGTGCCTGATGTAAGTACAAAGCCTGAATGCTCAACAAGCAGCAGCAGGGGGATGAAAAGGGAATACTTATGATGTAGAATTGGCAGAGCCTAGTGACAGAACAGTTATAAGGAACATCAAAGAGAAAGAGATGACCACCTACCAAGAATTATAGCTTGGATGACTTGTCTGAGTCATTGTGTCATTTTCCAGGAAAAGGAAGACTAGAGGAAAAAGGATAACTACCCTTTATGGAGCTTGAGATGTATTCTTGTATTTTTCTTCACTTTGATTTCAGAATTTTCTATACCAAAATGAGAGAATGAAAACTAAAAGTAGACTCAGAAGCTGAGATTACTATTTTGAGTTGTAAATATATATGAATCCCTACCCCCTTCATATGCACATATTTAGCAAGAAAAGATCAGTAGTAATAAGTTCAAAAACAACCAAAAAAATGTTCAATTTGGGAAGAAAATGTCTATCTTGAGAATGTGTAGTCACCTAATTTAGATCCCAATTCAGAAAACTCATGATAAACCAAAAAAGAGATTATAGCTCTTAGCAACACACTGAATCTTCAATTTCAATCTTTCTTTTTTAATAAAAAATGGCCAAAAACACAGCAAAGGAAATAACTGGCTTACTAGTGCTTTTTAGTGGTTGCATTTATGATTATCATTAGTTGGAAGTTAAAATTATCATGTGGCAATTAAATTATGAACATGCACATTAGTGGCAAGTCCAGAGAAACTGACTCTTAGATTTTTTTCATTATCTTCTCTGCTCTGCCACAAACTATGTTAGCAATGACCAGGCTGCTTCTACACCAGCCTGACTCCATGACTTGACAAGCCTATACTCCTTTAGTTCTTTGGGAGCCAGCTCCAGATACTGAATCCATGGTTTAAACATCCCACCACTGATCTCAGTGTATGTGAGGGCTAAGACTAAAAATGGCTCAAAGTGAAACAACTGCAGGGTAAGGGTGTGAGATTAATCCTTATTCTATAGAGGTGGCAGATCATATACTCCAAGAACTATATGTAATCAGTTCAGAAAAATGTAGCTGTATTGTAAATTCCTTCAAACATTCCTAATAGGAGGGGGGAAAAATATTCCTAGTGGTAATACAACACAGTTCAGCCACAGGAGAAAACAGTTTGACAGCTGCTTTCAACACAGTAACTTTAGACCCAGCAATTTTACTTCATTTAAATAACAGACTTAAATAGCCAGAGTCCAGTTCTTTTACTTTGGTGGTAATGAGGTTAGAACTCGGGGCCTTAATGAGGTAATGAGGTAATGAGGTTAGAACTTGGAGCAAGGAGGCAAGCACTCTACCATTGAGTTATATCCCCAGACTTTTTAAATGTTTTTTTTCAAGACAGGGTCTCAGTAAGTTGTCCAGACTGGCCTCAAACTTATGATCCTTCTGTCTCAGCCTCCTAAATAGCTGGGATTGGAGGTGTGCACCACTGTACCAGGGAAAATCAAATTCTTGATTTCTGCTGATCCCTCAAAGATGTTTTTCTCCCAATCTTCCTCATTTCAATAAAAGACACCTCTACTCATCCAGTTCATGGAACAAAAACCCGTTATCCTTGATTCTTTTCTCTGCTCTGTATTACACAATCAGACCATCATTATATATTTTTGGCTGTACATTTAAAATATACCCAGAATCTGACCAGTAGCTCTCAACATGAAGGTCCCTGTTAAAATGCAGAATAACGGGGCTGGGGTTGTGGCTCAGTGGCAGAGCGCTTGCCTTGCATGCGTGAGGCACTGGGTTCGATCCTCAGCACCACATAAAAATAAATAAATAAAATAAAGATATTTTAAAAAAATGCAGAATAACTACAGGAGATGTGTAGTTATGCAATGTCCAGGCCTCAACTCTACGAGATCTAATTCAGATGTGAAAAGCAGTCCAGAAATCTGTCATTCTTAACTAATACCCAAGGGAATTTCATGTAAACAGACCTCACATTTTGTGATAAATGTTTATTTATCTAAGGAAGCTGTAACCCAGAAAAACCAGCTATAAGTAGAAATTACATATATTTATATATATATATATTTTTGAGTGCTTACTGTGTACCAAATACTAAGCTTTAAGGCAAATACTATTATTACCCCCACTTTACAGATGAGGAAACTTGAGATACAGCAAGATTTATTATTAACTTGCCCAAGAAGGCACATCTGGGAGGTGGCAGAGCCAGAATTCAAAGCAAGACAGACAAGTTTAGCTCCAGAGCTTAGACTCTCAACTAAGATAAAAAAAAATCTGTGTTTTAAGATCAGGCTGATAGCTCCTGTTGGGGTTCTCATCACTTTTTACATATCCTTTTACAAAGAAGATAGACTCTAGGTATGAGGTTAAAAGAGCCTGGATACAACTTCAGGAAAGCATAGTTTAATGTATCAATGTTAATAGCCAAAACAAATTAAGTAAACAGTTTTTATTTATAGGTGCCACTCAGAACAAAATGCCTTGGTGTATTTTGGGCAAAGCAACTTTGCAATGAACTAAGTAAGACACGTCATTACGTGAAGGAGGATGGAAGATTAGATTTACATACTTATTTTTTAAATCAGGAAACAAGAAATGCTGTGTTCTTAAAGTCAGTTTCAGAGGAGCAGAAATTCACATCTGTTTAGAGAAAACTAGAAGCACATGTGCCTCACTTTATCACTTTATTACAATTCCTCAGGGCAAGTGAAACTACAGATGCAGAAACTAAAACCCTCCCCCTCAAAATCAAGATAAACCAAAGGACTATTAAAGGTAACAACCTCTTGTTCCCCAGAGCAAAAGCTTCTCTATTCACTCCAATCCTGCTCCACTGAGAACAACTGCTCATGCTCTCTCCCACAATACCCTCAGTTTTCATATAATACACCATCCTCTTAAGCTGCTTCTGAACACTGAAGTAGTATTTTTCTCTGCTAAAATCAATGTTATAAGTAGTTACTGTCTTGAACACTATAGAGAATCCTTCAAAAGAAACTGGACAAATACAAATGGGGGAAGAAATTCAAGACAGTATGACATATTAGGTGACAGCTTAATTCCCATGTGCAGTAAGAGTCAGCAAAATTCAGAATTCAATGTAAGGCTGAAATGCAATTTTCCAAGAAAAAGCACGTAAACAGTTCCTGACTACTTTCCCTCTTCTGTCCCTCGCTTCCTAGTTAAAACTTCTAAGTGCTCCTGTGTGAGGCCTTTTTATCTATTTCTGCTACTCAGGTTGAGGTTCTCATCACTTTGTTTCTCATGACTTTTTACATAGCCCTTTGCAAAGAACATTTACCAATATTATACAATTTTATCTTTACATGGATTACATATGTCCACAACATTTATTGTGATAAGGAAGTTCAAGTTCAGTAATACATAACTTATCTAAGGCTATGTGGTTTTTAGCATGCTAAACAAGAATTCAAACTTACTTTTCTTTGCATGAAATCCTATACACTAGTATGGCATAGGTCATTATTAGAAGACTTCTAATTTCTACCTCTCCAAACTATCTGAATAACTTCCTAAAATCACTTTATTCGGTCTCAAAGACCATCAACAGCTTCTACTCCAACTTCAAGCAAACCATGCCCACTCCAATCTAATTTTACTTGTCACTGTAGTTCCCTTAAAGAACCTTCCAGTTAACTTACTACCTGAGAAACCAAGGGACCCTCACATTCTGATCATCTTTGCTCAATGAGACTTTCTTAGCTGATATGCTTTTCCCCTGTCCCTCAAATTAAGGTCTGAAATCCACTCTCAGACCAAAGAGGCTTTCTGCCTAGAGCCCTCATGTTTATCAATTAGATCTAAGGAATATTCTCTCTCATTTAAACTTCTGCAAAAGGTATACATTTGACTATACCATATACTTCCTAAAATATATTTAATATTTTGACTACCTTCTCTCTTATATTCAGTTATTTAGTATTCTCTAATAGGATTCTTTTTTTTTTTTAATCCACAGGCGCTTAACCACTGAGCTACCGTCTTCATCCCTTTTTATTTTTTATTTTGAGACAGGTCTCATTAAGTTGCTTATGGGCCAAGTTGCTGAGGTTGGCTTTGAACTTGCAATCTTCCTGTCTCAACCTCCCAATCCACTGGGATCATAGGGGTACACGACCACACCCAGCTCTAATAGGATTCTTGATGTATTCCTCCATTACACATCTGTACTGGACACTACAGAGTACAGAAATTATTAATGTATATTGTCACATTTGATTATCCCCCCAAAAATCTGTAATGTAGGTGCCAGAGATCTAATATTTCAGATGAAGAAAAGAAGCTTAGTGAGGTTAACTGACTTGCCAGTCTTCATACTGTTTCCAAGGAGCAGAGATACTTCAATATCCACATTCTTCCAATAACACAATGATGCCATGTAGTACAACTAGCCCTCCAAATGCAGACTGTACATTCATAACCAACCATGAATCAAAAATATTCAGAAAAAAAAAAGCATCTGTCCTGAACAGGTATACTTTCTTCTTGTCATCATTCCCTAAAGAATATAGCACAGCAACTATTTACATACCATTTACATTATATACCATAAGTAATCTACAAGTAATTTAAGGCACACTGGAGATGTGCAGCTTATATATAAATCACACCATTTTACCTAAGAGACTTGAGCATCCTCCAGTATCAAAATCCACAGGGGCTCCTGGAACCAAATCCCAACAGACACAGAGGAACACCTTATTCAGTAATCTCTGCCTCAGCAGAAGGCCCATGCTTAATGTTTGATGATACAACTGGAGGGTAGAGGAGCCGGGTGGACCGACATAATCACAGGCTGTGAGGTACTAGCTTAACAGAAAGGTAGAATTTGTATACAAAACTGTCCATCAATTCCTAATGCTCTCACAGGTCTTTAAGAAATTCACTATTCCGGCCTCCAGAACACGTTCCTGTCTTTTAAGGGTTAAAAATGTTAGAACCATGTGATTCAAACCCATGATACTCAAAAAGACAAAAAAGATCTGGGATCTGAGCCTCTCCATACCATCATGTATTCATTTCTTAAGCACCTGCCATGTATTAGGCACAGGAAATTTTGACAGTTTTTCCATTGAAAGTAAAAAATTCTGTTTACTATATGAAAGAGAAGTTAGGGTACATTTAGGTTAAATCCCTCATTTTGCCGATGAATAAACATAGGAAGAGCAAGCATATATCAAGGTCACAGAGCTAGAGGCAGAACCGAGAGTAGAACCCCGCTTTCCCTGCAACTATTTCTTCCTACATGCCGTGCAAAGGATAAGAAAGGACAATCCAGGAACGGGTTCTACCTTTTTTTTTTTCTTTTTTTAAACAGAGAAAAGGGGCAAGCAGTAGTAGACAGTAGTGCACTGGGCTTGCAAACAGGCAGAGAAAAGAGGGGAGAAGGTAAAGAAGGTATGAGGGGAAAATCTTCAGGTTTCTTTTCAGCTCAGCAGGTTAAATCAATACTCAATGTTTTCATTATTCGACGTGATAAAAATGCCCAGAAACTTCAGTAAGCAAAAAGACTCAAGGAGCATTTGGAACCTGCAGCAGCACACGAGGGTGACATGGTGAGGAGTTTGGGTTTTACCAATTTCAGATTCTTTAATTCCTTTGGGCTTCAATTTTCCCCGTCGGTGAAGGGCACTTCGCACGGTGGGCACCAGCACCAGGGAAAAGCGATGGCCACGTTGATGTGTGGGAGTAATCAAATAATGAGAAGCTATGGTGGCCAAAATTAAGGACCAGGGACATTTCTGGGAAGAAAAGAAGACCTAAAGAGGCGAAAGTTCGGGTTTGAAGTATGGAATGTGCAGGCTACAAGGCGCGTCGGTGGGCTAGACAAGGGCCGCCGAAAATAAGGGGGCGGGGATACGAAGGTGATCTCGCCGCTCCCCAAGCCTCCTCAGGGTTTGACTGTCCCCAGAAACCGACTCCTTACCTTATCTAACAAGCCGCTGCGGCTGCTGCCTGTCCCGCAGCTGGGGCCACCGCCAGCCCCACTACTGCCACCGCCACCACCACTTCTCCCGCCCTGTGCAGCCGCCGCCGCCATCTTGTCTGCTTCTGCGTCTCCCTCCCCTCCGACTTGTCCGAAGCCGATTGGCTGAATCTGCCGGCGTGACGCGCAGCGCAAAGTCCATCGGGATCCGTAGTTTGGGGCGTGCTGACGCGAGGTTATCAGCGGAAGTGACCGCGGAGCTTGCCGGGACTTGTAGTTAGAAGCTCCGGCCGCCGGTTACTACCTACACGGCCAGCCGCGGCGTCGCGGTTACTAAGGTGTAAGGAAGGTAGTGGCAAGCGCCACCGTGGAGCTGCTCCGAGATTTCCGGGAGCCTCGCAGGCGCACGTTCCGCCTGACCCGGTCGTCGCCTCCGGGGACCCCTCGGAGGCGGAAGCGACGGCGGAGGCAGGTGCGGCTGGAAACTTCGTTTGCGTAACTTAGAGTCTTCCCTGCCCTGGATGTGGAGTCTCCAGAGGGGCGAGGAAAAGAGCCGGTCTTTCATCCTTTCCAACCCCTGTTAGGGCTCTTAACCGATTATTCTCTCAAGCGACTGTCATCTTAGCTGTAAGCAATGTTGCATGTAGAATTCACATTTTCAGGGTGATAAATGTTTGCCAGGTCATGTCCTACGTGCATCTACATCTATCCTCTCATTTAGTCGCAGAATAATCCTGTCAGATGAAGACACTAAGGAATCTACCCAAGGTTAGATTGCATGTATCAAAACACGGTTTGAAGCCAGGTTTTTTGTTGTTGTTGTTGTTTTGTTTTTTAATTTAAGGAGATTTTGCTTCTGCTTTTACAATTTTAGGATATAGTCGTATTCTAGACTTTAATCAATTATCGATTTGTTTTTTCCACAAATATTCATTGAGCACCCATATTGCCTGGTACTGTACTAAAAAATACAGAGGGATCAAAATAGACCTAGTTGAGCCGGGCTCGGTGACACACACCTATAATTCCAGTGATTCAGGAGGTTGAGGCAGGAGAATCACAAGTTAAGGCCATCCTCAACAACTTGGGGAGACCCTCAGCAACTTGGCGAGAGCCCATCTCAAAATAAAAAATAGAAAAAGAACTGGAGGTGTAGCTCAGTGGTAAAGGGTCCCTGGATTCAATCCCCAGTACCAAAAAAAAAAAAAATTGGTTCCTACTCTAGAGACATAGAGTTATCATACAGTAGTATTACATTATACTCTGTTACATTTCATTGTGTCTTTTTTTTGCTGTGTCCCTGTTGTAAGTGTCCAAATGGATGAGTTGCTTAGTATGTAGCATGCCCTGTTCTAGTCAGTCAGGATACATCCCTGAATAAAATGAACAAAAACCTATCTTGACAAAGTTAACATTCATATGAAAATAATGACCATTAAATAATATCAGATTAGATTTCTTTACCTCTGTGAGGAAGGCCACTTGGATGGATTCTCCTATTGCTCTTTGTTGTTGCTGTTCATCTTCTGTAATTTCTCATTTTTGCATATTTGTATTAGTGCATTATAGTTGTACATAACAATGGGATTTGTTGTTACATATTCGTGCATGCACACAATATAATTACCAATATTATATTGTGTGCATGCACACAATATAATGACCAATATAATTCCCCGCCATTTCCCCTTTCTCTCCCCCTGGTTCCTTTCCTCTACTCTACTGATCTCCCTTAAATTTTCATGAGGTCCACTCCCCACATTTATTTTCCTTTTTCCTCTCTTACTTCCACATATGATGTAATATCTTATTTTTAAAGATTCAGCGCTAATGTCACCTGCTCTGTGAAACCTTCCCTGATCCTTGCTTTTCCTTCTTTATACGTAGAATGAAGTTCTCCTATAGTATTTTGTTCATGGCTCAGTTAAGTACAGTTAACATATATTAATACTCCTTTGATAGGCCAAACCTTAAATGAAGTGCTGGGAATAGAGAGATAAGTAGGACCCAGGCTAGGTTTTAGAAGGACTCGGCCTGAGATTCTGGAGGAGGAACAGTCAAGGAAGCAAGACATTATAATGTGGCAGAGTACCTCCCTTAAGAAGTGGGCCTGGGCTGTGGCTGTGGCTCAGGGGTAGAGCGCTTGCCTGGCATGCGTGAGGCCCTGGGTTCGATCCTCAGCACCACATACGAAGCAACAAAATAAAGACATTGTGTCCATCTACAACTAAAAAAATATTAAAAAAAAAAAGAAGTGGGCCTGAGTTGGTAGCACAGAGGAGGGTCAACCTGAGAGTGAGGATGTACAGGAAAGTTATTCACAAGCCAGGCAAAAAAAAAATAAAATAAAATAAGCATGGAAGTGTGATATCCCAAAGCAATGGAACAAGAACATACGTGCAGATGCAGATGAGAACATCCTGCCTCTGTGTGTGTGCACAAACACATGCACAAGAAAGAGAGAATATGTATGTTTTATTTTTGAGACAGGAGGTACTACAGTTATATTGGCATGAGTTTCAAGTTTGAGGTAGAGACAAGGTAACTGATGTTAACCAGACAGGCAGCCTCAAGTCAGAAACTTGTTTTTCTATCATAAAGTTCACACTAACCTTAGTGTTACTTTCTAGAAAATGTAACCTGGGAGTTATGTCCCCTCTTGGCCTATTAGTTGTAGATCCACACATTCTCACCTAATAGTCCTCATAGGAAATTGGAATTTTTATGATTAGTTATGTCCAGATCTGTATGCTCGAGTTTGATTTATCCTTTGCATTGTATGCATACCAGTATCTTTTCCCAGACCAAGTCTTATCTTTCAACTTTGACTTTGCTATTTTTATCTTATAGAAAGTTATTTCATTTAGATGATCATATAAATGATCCCGTCCTTTCATATCTTATTTAAGCAATCCAGCCATACTTCATTGTCATAAAACAATCTTTATATTCCTCTTCCCATCTGTGCCTCTGTCTCTGTCTCCATATCTATATCCAGCTGTTTCTTGGCTCTTTTATCTTGTGTTTTTCCTCCTAGGCCCTTGCAAGATAAATTTTGTAGCAGAAGGCTCACAGTAGGATATAATTTATAACAAAGTTCAAAAATTCTAAAATGACAGACTAAGAGGGATTATAATATCTATTTTACAGGTAAAGAAACAAGTCAAGAAGCACAAAAAAAGAGAAGTTAAAGGGCTATTCCCAAAGTTAAAGATCAAGTAAGTACTGTGTAGACCTGAAGCCAGGCTCAATATTCTATAAGTTACTAGAAACTTCTCTAGCAGTCATCATCTTGAACACTTCTTGGCCAGTGATTTACTCATTCATTCTTTCATTTACCTATCCAGCAGATAAGTGTGGTTGGTTACCAGAGAGATTTCCTGAAAGACAGATTGACTAAATATGCATCTGTTCCCATCTATCCACCTAACCATTAATCTTCCCAACATATTTTTATTGAGTTCTAGGTTCTGCCAGGTACCAGAGTGACGTAGGAAAATAAGTAATTATAGGCCCCATAAGCAGGTAGGAAGTTGGTGAGGGGAGTAAACAATTACAATAAAGTAGTAAGTACCACATATACTAGTAGAAGTATGGGGTATCATAAGAACATATGAGAAGAGTCCCCAATCCTTTGCAGGGGAGGTTAGGGATCATAAAATTTCTAGTGCCCCATGTTGAACCAAAGGAAATATCAACATTCATTCATTTATTCCACAGATATTTATGGAATCTGTTATGGGCCAGGTGCTATGTTAGGAATAGATTATTGAATACCGTATATGTTGTCCTTTTTCTTAGGGATCTTAGAGTCTAATTAGATCAGGTATACATACACCCATGGGTCCCCTCCTATTCTTCATTTGGTTCACACATGTCTGTTGGGTACTTCTTATAAGCTAGGTCCCAAGGGTGGAAGAGAAACCGTAAATTGAACATGTTTCCAAACTTGGTTTGTAGTCCTTGAAGGAGCCACTCATGAATTTTAGTAATCTTATGAGATATAAATCTCTCGGGCCATGAAAGAGAAACTGAAGAAATAACTCCAGGGCTTAGCAAAAGCACAATTATTTCCCACTAGAAAGGTTAGTGAAGCTGGGTGCGATGGTGCATGCCTGTAATTTTGGGAGGCTGAGACAGGAGAATTGCAAGTTCAAAGCCAGCATCAGCAATGGCGAGGCGCTAAGCAACTCAGTGAGACCCTGTCTCTACATAAAACACAAAATAGGACTGGGGATGTGGTTCAGTGGTCGAGTACCCCTGAGTTCAATCCTTGGTACCAAAAAAAAGAAAGAAAAGAAAAGAAAAAAAATGTCAGTAAAGGCTTTGTGGAAAGGGTGACAACTGAATCGGGTCTAGAAATACGCTTTTTTTCTATGTATTTTATTCATTATTTCATTTAATTCTTACTACAATTCTGAGACACAATGCTTATATTCATTTTATGTGTGGGAAATCTGAGGCACAAAGAGGTAAAGTGATTTTCCCAATGTCATTGAACTGAGTCGTGGAAACTAGACTCCAACTTAAGCTTCCTGTTCCCCAAATTTTCCTTTCCTACTGCACCACTTTACTTTTCATATTTGTTATTTCCAGGAAACTTTTTCTCAGGACACCTTGATCCCAGTTTTCCACACTGTTCCTGCCTTATACTGAACTAATAATGCCAAATTCTCCATTTCATGATCCCACATTCTTCATATGGCCTCCCTTACCCCAGCTAGGGACCTGCACATTCTTAAATCTTTGCTACCTCAAATTGTGTGAAGATGTCCCACAGCAGATTTGGGAATGGCTGGAACCCCCTAAAGAGAAAACTGTAAGAGCTCAAAGTTTAAGAAATTTAGGGTTTTGAGGTGGCACTGGTACTGAATGTTAATAGACAAGATCAGCCAAGTGAATAAGAAGGAAAAGGATTTTTTTAGGCTAAACAAACACCAAGAACAAAGACTGTGAAGACTGAATGTGAATGATTTGCTTTGGGTATTGAAAATGACCTCATAAATCTGAATGGGCAGAACTAACTGGAGCTGAAAAAGTTAGGACTCTGGACACCAAGGACCTTTAAGACCAGGCTCAGGAGGGGGTGTAGCTTTATGGTAGAGCACTTGCCTAGCATGCATGAGGCCCTGGGTTTAAGCCCCAGTAAGAGGATGAGGGCTTAGCCTAGGACATCTGCCCTTCTACCTAGTGGGCATCCAGTCAGAAGACAGTTGCAGTAGTCTAGTTGGATAAGCTGAATGTGGAGCTGGAGAAGAGTAGAACATGACAATAGTGTCCAAGCCGAAATGATCACAGCTCAATGACCAGTTAAATGCATGGGGTAAAAAGAGAGGCACTGGGTCTAGGATGATGTCCAGGCTGTACTGGATAGTGCCCAAGTGTGCATTTATAGAAAAAAGGAAATGTTTGTTACTGAATTTGAAAAGCCAAGTAATGGGAGTTGTTTTTTTTTTAAATAAGACTTATTGTTTGATTCTCACACTATGAAGACAAAAAAACTTCAATCAGAAAAAACAAAGTAGTACCCTGTGAGTTGACTCTGATTCCCAGATATGCTTAGTTTGGCTGCATGTTGTTTCAAAATGGCAGATTAATTGTGGACACTCAAATAATCAAGAGATGTCACATAAAATGCAGATGTCTCTTAAAAAATGGGAAGATCTGGCAACATTGACTTACATTTCTGTATGGTAGCGATTGGTGAAAGCTGATCAGTAGCTGCCTCTAGGCACTTGCACACGCTCACACTCACTCCCAATCCCCCCTTTCACTTCCTTCTCTCACATTCAGATTTCATCACTTATTCTTATGGCCTGCCCAGCTCCTCTAAACGTAGGATTTTGTGAGATTTGACATCAGACTATTGAGGGGAAAGAGAAAGGGAAGGGGAGAAAAAAGGGAATGAGATTGATCAAGTTATGTTGTGCATGTACAGATATGGCATAATTAATCTCACTATGATGTATAATTATAATGCACCAATAAGAAAACTGAGATCAGACTCTAATAAAATTGTATTTTTTTCTTAACTCAGCAAATTCATTAACTTCAGAATCCTTGAATTACAAATGATAAATATAATTATGTTTGGGGGTAGTCACCTCTTTGAAGAATTATTTTTGTATCTGAGTCTCTGAAAAGAAGAATAATTTAATGAAGAAAAGCTTAAGTCAGACCCTAGAGTCAGAACCATCATAATCTCTTTCCAACTTTTATGCATGTACATGTGGCCACAGCAGATAGGAAGTGAAAAGGTATTTCTTTTGTGTTCTTCTTATTCTTTAGGCATAGGGAAATAGGGCAAATGGGATATTTGAAAGCTCTTTCCCATCACAACTACCCTGAGGGAGCCTCTCCTCCCTCCCTACCACCAATGGAGGTACCACTCCCCTGAGTGGTTAGCCTTCCTCCTTCTCTCTCAGGGATGATTCCATAGGGCTGCCCATCTTTCTCCTGCACTCTGAGCATTTCCTCCCTTACCACTTCTTCCTCTCAGTCTAGAGATGTAGCCAGGTCTTTCTCATCCTGTTAATAATCATCATAATAGAAAATTATCAATATGTGCTAGTTATGTGCAAGTTATATTCTAAGTCCTTTCACAAGCATTTTCTCATTTAATCAGAATAGTGCTATGAAATAGGTTTACTTATTGTTCACATTTGAAAGATATAAAAAAGTTAAGTTACATGTCCAAAGCCACAAAGCTAGTTAAGTGGTGTATCTAGATTCGAACCTGTGTAGTGTGTCAGAGTCCATGCTCTGTAGTAGTGTTGGGCAGAACAAGGGTGGAGGCAAGTGCTGATGCAGCATTTGTCCCTTCTGAGAGACAGCAAGTGCCTCATTAAAGGCTCCCAGTCACTCACTTCCCCTTGTCCTGTCCCTGCTATCTACCCTTCTCTTGGCTTTGCCTTCCTTCCCAGTTGATTCTCTCCTCTCTCTCAGAGGCGACCTTCTTGGAAAACTTACATTCACTTTTTGCATTTCCTCGCCTTCCACTTACTCTTCCATACATAATGAAAGTCAGATTTTAAATCTATCCTTCCCTGGAAACTGACCTCCTACATCCTCATGGCCTCACCCTACCTGACTTCTCTGCTGGTCACATCCTCTTCCTTTGGTTTACCTGACAGCTCACTGCCCATCCTCCGCCTTCAGGTCCTTCTACTTCTCTAAAATTTCTTTCAGAATCCTCCAGGGTCTGCTCCTCCTTTGTGCATACTGTAATGCTTCTACTTTCAGTTGGTCTTATTCCTCGTTTTGTTTTTCCTCTCCCTCTCTTCCTTCCTTTTTCTCTTTTTATCTTTCTTTCTTTAGTTCTTCAGTTGTCTGCATGGACCCTCATTAGCTCACCCCTGAGTTGCTATAATACTCCTTACCTGCAATCACAGTTGCCAGTCACTTTACTACTATTTTTGTCATGCCTTTCTTTCTAAAAGCACAGCTTGAGTCATGACCCTATTCAGCTCAGAAATCATCCATGGCTCTCAGTCACCTACAGGATAAAGCTCAGAAGGATAGAGTAACTTGCTCAGTCATAATGAGGTTAAGATAGAGCTTAGAATCAAACCAGGTCTGCCTGAGCCTAAAGACAATGCTCTTGCTAGTAGTCTTCTGCATTGGGACTGATTTGGGTTGGGAATCTAGGGCCTTGTCTCCCTCTTCATCTAAATGGCCAGGGCATTTCTGAAGCAGGGCAGTGGTCCTCCTGGGCTTCAGAGGGAGGACATGGTCATGGGCTCACAAACTACATTGGGGTGAGAGAGCTCTGCTGCCCCTTCTTACTCTTCTGACTCCTTACTGTCCTTGCTGGCCCTCAGGGAGATGGCCTCCTCCGGAGTCTACAAGCTGGATGATGGGAAGCCTTACCTGAACAACTGCTTTCCAGCCAAAAGTCTGCTTCGGATGCCAGAGGAAGGTCAGGTGACTCTCAGATTGGTACCTTTTCCTCACATCCTCTCCTGCTTCACACTGTTCCTCACATTTATGTCCTCCTCTCCAGCATTTTACTATCATTCCCTCCTGCCCCTCCCCACCAGCCTATGCCCTCCTGTCCATCTTTCATAGCAGCCTCAGTGGAACTTCTGCAGTGTGCATTTAATCACAGTGCCCACTTCTGTTTAGTGGCTTCTCATGTCTGACTCCTCTAGCTGGTATTCTGTCATTCCCAGCCTAACCTGCCCTTACTGTCTTCCATGACCCCATTCCCATACCGTATTCCACAGTGCTCTTTTCACATGGCTTTTTTATATTCCCTGAATGTTCCTTCATTCCGATTAGCCAAACTCTTTCCACCTATGAAGCTTCACCCTTCTCCTATTTCTTCCAATAAGTCATCTGACTACCCCAGCCTTCAGTCTTTCTTGTGTGTATCTTTCTGCCTTTGTCTCTTATTTGATGATATTCTACCCAGCTTCTAAATAAAGTGGCTTAAGCTTGACTCTGCTAAGTAGGGTTTAAAAACTCTCCATGGAGCAGGTACTCTTCCCAACAGTGAGCAGGGACCTATAATAGTTGGAACATGGTCTATGTATATGAATTATGTTTTTTGCTTTTAAAGGATAGGACAAAAGTACATCTTGTTTAGGCCAGATGTAGTGACTTGTTAGTCACTATGTGTAGTAGTTCCCTCTTATCTGGGGGGGATATGTTCCAAGACCTCAGTAGATACCCGAAACTAGATAGCCCAAACCCTAGTTTACTATTTATAAATTAGATACAGTATGAGATTAATATATATGTAGTTATAATTGTTCTATATAAAATAGAGCATATACTGCACTAAAACTTATTTAAAACTTGTGAATTATTTATCTCTGGAATTTTCTATATAATATTTTCAGACTGCTATTGATTGCCGGTAACTGAAACCACAGAAACCCCAGTCAAGGGGAAACTACTTACACAGAATGTTGGAAGAACTTTCTTCTCCAGTCTGTTCTCCCTACTTCTCTTGAATATTTCACTTTTCACATAGGGCACAGGGACCTTCCCTGGCCCCACTCTCCAATGGAGCTATCAGTATGAATTCATGGTCTCTCTCTCTCTCTCTCTCTCTCTCACACACACACACACACACACTCCACAGCATATATCTGTGTGTGTTGCATAGATATGTTTGTCCGCTGAGAGCAACAACACCTCAGTAGTGAAGAACATAAATGTTGCCTAGATCTTGGTTTCTAAATACTGTCAGCACTGAAAGGAACAAGGGCTCCTCAGAGAAATCAATGTTTACAGGGATGGGGCAGGAAAAAATACAAGTTGAGCCTGGAACAGCTTGTGGTGCCAGAAAATAAAGAAGTACTTAGAAAAATGACAGTAGCATGTTGAAAGGACACAGGAACCAAACAATAGAGCTTATTGCCAAAGGTGGAACAGTCTGGGCAATGAAATAAATAATGGTAGAAGTGTGTTGTAAACCATAGAATAAATAAATATTCATGAGTCCATATTGATACAAATAAATATTTGAAAAAATAAATGGGGGAGAAAGAACAGCTCTTCCTTTCAGTATAATCCAATTAATAATGTAGAATGAATGAAATAGGAAATCTCTATTCAAACATCACAGTAATTTTTGCAGGTAACAACCATGGATGTTGTCAGTCAGAGTTCTCAGAGAATCAGGACTAGTAGGAGGTAAATAGATAAAGAGACAGACAGATTTTCCCCCTGGAATTGGCTTATGTGATTGCAGAGGATGAGGGAACCTCTGAGGAAGAGCCGGTGCTATAGTGTTGAGGGAAGATTTCTTTTTCCTCTAGGAAAACCTGGAAGAAGAACCTCAGTTTTCATTCAGAGAGTCTTTCAGCTGATTGAGTAATAGCCAACTCCACTATCAAATACAGTCTCTTACTAAACATTAACTGATTGTAGATATTAGTCACACCTACAAATATCATCACAGCAACACCTAGATTGGTGTTTGACTCAATAACTGTGTATTATACCCTAATGAAGCTGACACATAACTATCACAGATGATAGAGTAAGTATGATGAGAAACAGGACATTTGAATAATCTTAACATACATTTATTAATTGTGAAGGGAAAGATAGTAACTTCTCAGTATAGAGACCAGGCAGAGACCACTTTAACTGAGTGATCAAAATTAACATCACCAGAACTAGGGTACAGTGGCCTTATGAACTCCTGGAAATGATGCTCTGAGAAAAGCACAACTTTGCTTCTGTGGTAGCTTTGCCATGTGCAAAGCCTCAATCTAGTCCTGCGGGGGAGGGGGGGGCATCAAACAAGAACACATTGAGAGACATTTTCCAAAATATATGACAAGTACTCTTCATAAGTATCAAGATTACACAGGAAAAAGAAAGACTGGGGAACTGTCATGAATTAGAGCAGACTAAGGAGTTGTGACAGCCAAATACAATGTGAGATGCTGGATTGGTCTCTGGAGCTGATGGAAGACATTAGTGAAAAAACTGGCAAAATTCAAAGAAAGGCTGAGATTAGTAACCAATATTGTACCAATGTTAATTACTTGGTGTTTTAGTCAGCTTTTACATAGCTGTGACCAAAATACTCAACAAGAACAACTTAGAGGAGGAAAAATTTATTTTGGTTCATGGTATCAGAGGTTCACAGATGAGTGACTCCACTTCCATGGGCTCCAAGTGAGGCAGAACATCATGGAGGAAGGGTATGGCAAAGGAAGCTGTTCCCCTCACAACAGCCAGGAAGCAGGGGAAGGGCTGGGGATGGAAGAGGTCACAGGGAAGATGCAC
Organism: Xerus rutilus; assembly: GCA_028644305.1. Taxonomy (NCBI): domain Eukaryota; kingdom Metazoa; phylum Chordata; class Mammalia; order Rodentia; family Sciuridae; genus Xerus; species Xerus rutilus. Next base: position 55,727,788 of record CM053399.1, on the reverse strand, counting down.
TCTTCCAGGGCACACCCCATTACCCACCTTCTCTGGCCACACCCCACCTGCCTACAGTTACCACCTAGTCCATTCAAACTAGAATGGATTGATTAGGTTACTGATCTCACAGTCCAATCATTTCATCTCTGAATATTACTGCAGAAACACTGGAGCTTTTGGGGAACTATAAAACATAAAAAACTATAACATTCTAAAAACTATAACATTCTGCTCCTGCCCCAAAATCTCATGTCTATCTCAAAATGCAAATGCATTTAGACCCCAAGAGCCCCACAGTGATTAACAGTGTCAGCATTGCCCTAAAGTCCAAGTCCAAAGTCTCCTCTGAGACTCAAGGCAAACTTTTGATTGTGAGCCCCTATAAAAATAAAATATAAAAAACAAGTTACATATATTCAATATACAATAGTATAGAGTAAGCATTACCATTCCAAAAGGGAGGAATAGGGGCATAGAAAGAAGGGATGGGGCCAAAGCAACACTGAAACCCAGGCAGGCAAACAGATCCTATAACTCTATGCACAAGATGGAGTCTCCAAAAGAGTTGGGCAGCCCTTGCTTTTTGACCTTGTAGCTCACATGGGCTCTCTTTTAGCCCAGGTCTCTCTGATGGACAGAAGTCCACATTACTGGCATCTTTTAATTCCTGCAGACTCCATTCTAGTTTCAGCTTCACCTTTACAGTTTTACACATCACCTTCTTGGGCAGCCTGCAGGGATTTCAACCCTGCTGCCCTTCAGCCTCCCAGAACTTCCCTTGAAATCTTAATGAAAGCCTTCAGGACCCCCTTAGCTTTAGCATTTGGCATTACTGCAGAACCAACACCACATGGATAATGCCAGGGTCTGCTGCCAGCTGGCGCAATACCTGGCCCCTGGAATCATTCCTACAGTGGCCTCTGAGTGCCTGCATGGCTGATCATGATGAATCAACTTCCTAGGCCCTCCCTTGCAAGCAGAGCACCCCTTGATCTCTTCTTGAATAAATTTTCTATATCCTGGAGCTATTGTAGGTGTAGTCTTGCATATTTCTAAAAGGCATCTTTCCTAGTGTCTCTATAAAGTGCTTAGCAACAGTTTAGTGGCTGTAATCTCTTTAACAAGCATACCTTCCTTGACCCTGGCTTTACATGCACTTTTCTGGTCAAATTGCAAGTTTTAAAATCCTTTACTTTGGTTTTCTGCTCCTGTTTCTCACAGGTACACCTGTCTAAAAGCCAATAGCAATATCCATGCCACTGACTGAATGCTGTTCCAACTTGAAATTTCCTCTCCTAGATTAATTAGTTCATCACTTTTTAATTTAGCTTCACTCAGTCTCAGGACATGGGCAAAATGTAGACAAGTTCTTTGCCAGAATGTAATACAAATGGCCTCCAGTCCAATTCCCAATAGAATCCTCATTTCCCTGTGAAACTTCATGAACACATTCTGCATTCCTATTGGTATTCTGGTCTTTTGTACTCCCATCAGAATTGCCCATTAATCTCTGCCTACAATATGCTAAGGTTTTTCCAGCCTGCATTTCCAAACTTTTCCAAATTCTTCCCACAAACCATTTCCAAAGGCTTCTGAACCACATGGTTGTGTTAGACTCAGCAATGACCCTGCTCCTCAGAATCAATTTCCGTTTGAGCCAGCTTCTGCATTACTGTGACCAAAATACCTAACAAAAACAACTTAGTAGAGGAAACATTTATTTTGGCTCATAGTATCAGAGGTCTCAGTCCATAGGTGACTGATTCCATTGGTCTGGACCCAAGATTAAACAAAACATCATGAGTAAAGAGCAACAGCAGAGGAAAGCTGCTTAGCTCATGGCAGTCAGGAAGCAGAGAGGGGTGAGAAAGGAGCCACAGGGAAGATGCACCCTTCCACTGCATGCCGGGCGTAACCTACTTCCTTCAACCACACCCTGCCTGCCTACAGATACCACCAGTCCATTCAAATTAGGGTGGACTGATTAGGTTACAGTTCTCACAATCCAGCCATTTCATCTCTGAATGTTCCCTCAGAAACAAAAGCTTTGGACAGACATTGCATATCAAAATCATAGCACTTGGTTTCAGTAATTGGGTTATGGTTACGTAAGATGTGAACATTAGGGAACCTGGGTAAAGGCTGCAAGGGAACACAATACTATTTTTGAAACTTTTCTGGAAGTCTAAGATTATCTCAAAATGAAGAATTATAGAGAGCCGGGCACGGTGGCTCAAGCCTGTAATCCCAGCACTTAGGGAGGCTGAGACAGGAGAATCGAGAGTTCAAAGCCAGCCTCAGCAATGGCGAGGCGCTAAGCAACTCAGTGAGACCTTGTCTCTACATAAAACACAAAAATAGGGCTGGGGATGTGGCTCAGTGGTCCAGTGTCCCTGAGTTCATATCCCTGGCACCAAAAAAAAAAAAAAAAAGAATTATAGAGGAAGAAGACAAACCAAAAAACCCTCTCTGTGGATCCCCTTTCTGCTAGAAGCCTACCCCACTACAACCTTTTACCTGGCTTGGGGGACTGTTCATGACTCAGCTGACCTCTCCAGCCTCATTTCTTTTTCTTCGTGTTGATCTCCCGATACACTTTGGGCCTTTCCCCTTGGCCATGTTGAGAATTTTGGCACCAACTTAGACAGAAGTTTCCAGGAGTTGAGGATATGAGGATAGGATAAGGGAGAATCAAAGTGCATGCCCCAGGTGGGGTCAGCTTTTGAAACATGCTACCTGGACTGCCAGGCCCAGAGTGGGAATGGGAAGTGGCTCACATGAGAAGCAGGATTGGCAGCAGTGATCAGGTAGGGGAGGGAGCCCTTGAGGCAGTAGAGGCTGCTTCAGAAAAGAGCTGGTGTTAGAGGCACCATACTGTTTCCCATAGGTGTGCTATTCTGATCTTTCATACCTCTAGTTATTTCTTACACTCTTCTCTTTGCCTAGACTGCCTGGTTTTCAATCTCCATTAGTGAATTCCTTTCAATTTACTAGATCCTGCTTATGTGCTGGACTTCCACAACACCTAATATATTCTTGAGTTTTAAGGGGTCAGGGCTTCTGTTTTATTCATTCACATAACTCCAGCTTCCCAAATAATGTACATGCTCAGAAAAGGTCTGGATAGGTTATGCTATTGGACAGGTGCTGTGTCTCAAAGTTCATTGAGTCATTCATTCAGCAACAATTACAATGTGGTAAGCTCTATGCAGGCCTCAGGAATACTGAAATGAAGAAATCAGATTAAGTCCCTGTTCTTATAGAGCTTCCACTCTAGAGGGACAGATGGGTACTAATAAGCAATAAATAAAACAATTACAGATTGCAATGAATGCCATCAGTAAATAAACTGCTAATATAAGAGAAACATTTCAGAATATCATCATCAATTTCTGGTAGGTGAACTTATCAGAAATTTCATATTTTTCTTTTTGCTTACATAAATTTCCCAGTTCTTTCAACAGTGAACATTTATTGTTTGCTTCCTTATTTATTTTAAATGCTAACTGTCCTATCACTTTTCTATTTTGAGTTCCTTACACAATCTTTTGCCTATAAATGTGAAGGTCTGGGAAGATGGAGCCCATTGAGTTCACACATTGGTTTTACCTAAGAGATAACAATGGGGGAGTAACTGGCACAAAAAGGGTGATCTGTTTTACTGAGAGGGGAGCAGGGAAGACTTCACAGAATAGGAAATACTTGATTTGGGGTCTCAAAGAAACAATAGAGTTTGGAGAGAAAACACATTATGGAAAGAGTTGGGCAGATTACCTCTTTTAGTCTAAGCCATTTCATGTGTGAAATAAGAGAAGTAATATGTCCTTCACTGGGCTTGGGTGCCAATTAAATGAGATAGATATGTAGACATCCCCACCCAGGAGCAGTGCAGTGTCTGGTGCATATTAGGTGATCAGAAGCTAATTTATTTTAATGTTACAGATAACTATCTTGTAATTGCACTCAAAGCTTTAGGGGAATTTACCCCTTCTCACTGTTCTGATCCCTCCTACAGGACTAGGACACTGGTTAGTGACTCGGAAAGGTAACCTCAAGAAGAAGCCCAAGGGTATGGTTGAGGTACCCACTGAAATTCGGGAAAGCCCAAAGAAGGTTTCTTTTGACGTTGTGGGGAAGAAAAGGATTCAGCGGGAAAGTCAAGGGGACGTGCCTGGACATCTCCTGGATCGGGCTTTTTTGGTGAGAGCAAAGACATTCTGGAGTGGCTTGTAGCATCAGCTGAAGAAGAGAGTGGAGGGACAAGGGCTTATACTGCTCTGCTCTTGGGCTGACTGCAGGCAAGGGGTTGGCCTGCTCTGGTAAAGCTACACCCAACCTACTCCAGACTGTGAGAGTAGTGGAATACAGCCTGAATGATGAAGGGACCTCAAACTTTCTTTAGATGTGAAGCCTTCTTTATGTCCACCTCATGAGATAGGCACAGTATTGTCATCCCTACTATTGTTGCCATTGGGCAGATGAGAAAACTACGGCCCCAAGAAGTAAATTGCTATTGCTGAGGTCCCATGGCCAGTAAGTGGCTGAGCCAAGGTAGAATTCTGCCCTATAAACCCTAAAATAAAAACTCCTGTTTGAGTTGGAGAGGCAAAGGAGTAGTTCAGGGAGAAAGATTCCACTGGGAATCCCATTCCACACCTAATAGGCTGGAAGGATTTCTGTTCTGTTGTGCCATGCAGACACATCAGGACCGAGTGGGATTGAGGAGATACCCCTTTCCCAGTCATTGTCTTTGGCTTTCAGGCCTTGCTGAAGGCTAAGAGCTCACTAGGTATTACTCAAAGCCTGAGCCAAGCTTTATGAAGACAGCAAGGGAGGCTGTGTGGGAGATCAGCCAGGTATTTTCACATCTGCTTTCTGCAATGCCTCAGTGGATTTACAAGGAAAGACACCTTTTGTAAATCAATATTAATGGCCAGTCCAACACTCACAGCTCCCTGAGAAGAACTCTCTGGCAGCTACTTTGTTCCTAGATTCTGCTTATGGTTCCCAAGAGATGAGTGTCTGCATATATCAGAGATTAAAAGAGAACTTTGTTGGTTTTGTCTCATCTCAAGTAGATAGTGCAAGCTCTTTGCAGAACCTGTGGAATTTGTTTCATTATTTCTACTTCTCATTGAGAATGAGGAGGACTTTAATAACAGTACTGAGGAGGGACAAACACTTTCCATAGTGGTCTTCTCCCCTCCCCTGTTTCCTGTATGTCAACAGTTTGCACATCCACAGATTCAAACAACTACAGATTGAAAAAAAAAAAAATTTTGTCTCTATAGAAGATATGCAGACTTTTTTCCTTTTCATTATTCCCCCCAAAATACAGTATTAACTATTCATATGTTATTTACATTGTACTAGATATTATAAGTAATCTAAAGGTAGTTTCAAGTATGCAGAGGATGTGCATATGTTATATATGAATATTGCACCATTTTATATAAGGGACTTCAGCATCCATATGTTTTGGTATCCGGGGGAGGTCCTGGAACCAATCTGTGGCAGATACTGAGAGATGACCTCACATATACATTCCCACGTTTAATCAATATAGCTTGTTAACCTATGTTGCCACTTTGGGTGGCAGAAGCAACATGAATGCTTTTTAAAGTAATGAGATATCTGTTCTACCTATTGGATATCACTTGAGTTTTTCACTGGCAATTCATACTGAACTACTTCACAGTTCTCCTACTCCAAGTCCCAAGACATCACTTTTCCCAGTGTTTTCTGCACTATCTCTATGTTGGCACTGCTGTCTACTCAGCTACCAAGTCAGTAACCTAGGGTTACACTTTATACTGGCCTCTCCTTCACTATCCAAGTCCTGGAACTTATTGAGGAGTTCTCAGTCTGTCTTATTTTCATCTCTGCTGTCATTATCCTTAACTTGGCCAACATCATCTATTATTAGAATAATCCAGTAACTTCCTAACTTGTTTGAACCAATTGGGATGCTTTTATTTCACATAAAAACAAGCCAGAGACATTGTTTAGACTAACTTACTGGTTTCATAATGTCTTGCAAGATTCAGGTTCCTTCCATCTTTCTGCTCTACCATTCTCAGCATATTGATATGTCCTTTGGGCTAATTGACTTCATGGTTCCAAGATGGCTACAGCAATTCCAGTCATCACATATAGAGGATAACATTCAGAGTAGAAAAGGGATGGTCATTGTCTAATGTCTATTTTTAAAAGTATTTTTCTAGTTACCCACCCTTAGCAGCCAGTGTCTTATTGGCCAGACCTGTATCACAATCATCAGTTAGAGGAATGAGATCTCTGTGATTGGCTTGGACAGATTAAAACTTATCCCTTACAGCTGAGGCTTAAGAACATGTCCACTTGGAGAAATGTGAATAACAGTGGTGTTTTTTAACAAGGAAAGAATAGAGAAATGACTACTGGGAAGGTAACAATGCCTGCTACGGTGAACTTTCCTATTCTCTCATCCTTTCAATGCATATCAGACTTACCAATTTTTATAAAACTACTATCAGTCCCTGCCTCCCCCCACCCAGTAAAGTCTCTGACAGCTTTCTATTGGTTGTGGAATAAAATTCACTCTCCTTCACAGAGCCTACGTGGACCCACATGATCTAAGGACTGCCTCTCTAACTTTGTGGTTTTAATCTCTCATAAGCACCTTACTTTTTCCTGCCTGGGTATCCTTCTCAGTCCCTGCCACCCACTCTCATGGGACCGACTTCTATTTAGCTTTTAAGCCTCAGCGGAATTTTACTTCTTCAAGTAAATATTTTCTCATTTTCAGTCTGAAGTTAGGATCTCCTGTTACTGTCTCCCATAGGATCTTGAATTTTTCCTTTAAAATATTTATCACATTGATAAATGCTTGCTTGCCACTTGGCGTCCGGAGAGATTGCAAGCTCCATGAAGTCATGGAATGTTTCTGCTTTTTCTCCATTGTCTTCCTAATACCTAGTTCAGAGCCTAAGTATAACAAACAGGTATCATAATTAACAGAACAAAGGAATGAGGTTCCATTAAACATATGTAGAAGCTCCGAAGCTGAGATTTGCTTCTAACTGTTTAATCATGTAGTGTGATGTGGTAGACAACAAAGCATAGTGTTTAATGATTACAGACTTGGATTCAAATCATAAATCTATCAATTAATAGCTGTAGGACCTTAGGCAAGACACTTTACATCTCTTAACATCATTTAAAAAGGATTAAGGGTTTGATTAAGATTAGAAGAAAGTTTTAATATGTTTAGTACAGGGTATGGCCCAAAGTAGTACTCAGTAAATATTTGGTGAATGAATGGATAAATAATGAATGAATGAATGAATGAACGGACTAACAAGCAAATTATGAGAGATTGTGAGATTTCCCAACAAGACAACATGGTACAAAAATAGCTTAATTAATTACATTTTATTGTGGCCTCAAGACCTGACTCTCTGTCCTGTATCCCAGCTGAAGCACCACCATGTGAGGAAACCATCAGACCTGTGCAGCATCAACGTGAGTGGCCTGAAGTTCTCTCAGGTGAGGCCAGCAGCAAAGACATTGGGGTGAGCCAGATCTGAGGTGGCACTTGCTGTTCTTATTTTGTTTGTTACGCCTCCAGAGTCCCAGTGGACTGAAAATATGGTCATGTGGAAGGAGGGCAGCGAGGGCCAGTAAGGACTCACTGGATGAAGACAGTACTCAGAAACAAACTCCTTTTCTTGGGGTGGGGGGGGCAAGATAGCAGGGATTGAACTCAGGGGCTCTTGGCCCTATTTTGTATTTTATTTAGTGACAGGGTCTCACTGAGTTGTTTAACGCCTTGCTGTTGCTGAGGCTGGCTTTGAACTTGCAATCCTCCTGCTTCAGCCTCCCGAGCTACTGGGATTATAGGTGTGTGCACCACCATTCCTGTCCAGAAACAAACCTTTGCTATCAATTCAGTATTGTTGCCTCATTTAATGTAAATTAAAGGAATTTACCTTATAAATCTGGTCTTGAGTTTGCCCCATAGAATTTTGGGACAGTATAATTCTTTGTGTAACACTGAGTTTCCATCACAAGAGCTTGCAACATAATAGGAATCTGTCATTACAGAAAATAATTATTAGAGAAATAATTATTGTAATAATGAAAAATTGGAAATACATTAAAGGTTCATCCACTGGGAAAGGATAACTTAATATACTAGAACAGTGGAATACTATCCAGGAATTCAGATGGATGAACTAGGGCTACATGTATCAATACAAATAATCTCAAAAGAGCCACATGTATCAATACAAGTAAATCTCAAAAACATAGCAGTGAGTGAAAAGGCAGGTTGCAGAACAGATATGATATGATAGCACTTAATATAAAGTTTTGATAGCACTTAATATAAAGTTTTAAAGCATGAAAACAGTAATACCAGTGGCTCGAGAGGCTGAGGCAGGAGGATCACTAGTCCAAAGCCAGCCTCAGCAACGGTGAGGTGTTAAGCAACTCAGTGAGAACATAAAACACAAAATAGGGCTGGGGATGTGAGTGACCCTGAGTTCAATCCCCAGTACCAAAAAAAAAAAAAAAGCATGAAAATAGCACTATATATGGTTGATGAATATACACACATATTTGGGTATGTGTACCTAATACAACAGGAGTGGGAAGGATGATCATCAATTCAAGATAGCTCTTATGAGATTAGGGAGGGAAACTTGAAGAGAGGTAATGATAGTGGTAGTTAACCCTCTGTAATGGTTTCTATCTTTAAAGAAATTTCAAACAAAATATTCATGTTTATTAACACTGGATAAAGTTTACATGGGTCTTTGGGGATAAAGTTTACATGGGTCTTTGGAGTGTCAGTCACTATATTTTTCTTACATTTGAAATATTTCAAAATAGAAAAAGAGTAGCAGAAAAGCCCTTACAGCTCTTAACACATGGTTGCTCTCGTGCTACTGATGTCTCTTATCCCTTTAGGTCTTTGTTCCTTCTGGCAGCAGCTCTGAAGCTTCAGCAAGGTTTATCTGTAGGGAACTAATGTGTTTTTCCTGAAATGTCTTCCTACAGGCAAAGGAAAAGGACTTCAAGCACTTTAATTCTGTGATTTATATCAATGCCTCAGAAAACCTGCTCCCTTTAGGTGAGCTCTTTCTTCTTGAAAACTGTCTCCTACCTCCTGGCTAGCACAGTCAGTCACTTGTGTTAAGATTTGTGTCCATCTATCCACAATTGGCCACTCGTCTGTTTTGTGGAATGCAACATTCTGGGTGCGGGGAGAGCACACAGACCTCGAGGGCAGCCCCATTTTGGTGCATTTCTCTGTAAGCCGCTCCTCTCTCTCTGTAAATGGGGATAATTCCCTTCTTCCTCCCTTTACAGGCTACCTTGCAGACTGAGATGAGATAGATGTTTCAGCCTGTAAGTGCTCCTAGAGGAACAGAAAGCCTTCTTAGTTATTTAGCAAATCCACAGTGACCCCTACTGGTGAGTGCTTGGCCTTTAGAAGGGAGCTCCCTCCTTTAGAAGGGAAGGAGTTTCTATTCCAATGAACTTGTGGTTTGGTGGGAAAGATGGGCTTGAACACAGCCAGAGCAGGAAACAGTATAAGCAAGAATAGAGAGAATCGGGAAATGCTATGGAAGTGTATAAATAGGACTTAACCTAGGCTGGGGAGTTAGGGAGAACTTCTGAGAAGAGGAAGAATGAATTAGAGGTACATGAATTAATACAAATGAACCTGAACTAAGACAGACAAACAAAAAGAAGAAGAAGAGGAGGAGGTGGAAGAAGAAAAAGAAAGAAAGAAAGAAATAGGAATGACTTAGGAATTAGAAGACTTAAGAAGGTGGCAGGGACTCCATCCTCAAGAGCCTTGAGTGACTTGGACTTATTGTAGCAGGTGAAAGACAATCTTGGAAGACTTTTAAATAGAGAAGCTCAGTGGTGGCTGTCAGGAGGGTAGACTACAAGAGAAGAAGGTGAAGGCCAGGAAACCTGAGAGATGAGACCTGAGCCAGGCTATGGCAAGAGGAGTGAAGGGAATTGAAAGAGAATGGCTTAGGAGGAGGCAGAAATCGCTGGGCTTGACAGGCGGTGGGAGTGTGAGGGGAAGGAGAGGTCAAGGGGATACTCACTGAGATAGCATACTTGGGGGAGGCTCGTTAGGGGGACATGGGATGAGTCCATTTTGTTGCATTAATCTTGAGGGGTGTTTTTAAAGAAGCACCTAATGAGGCCCCTGCCCTTGAGGAGACAGTGTGGTGTCTTGACATACAAAGTGTGGGCTTGACATAAAAAAGCCAACAGGCATGTGGAAAGATGCTCAGCCTCACTGATAGTCAGAACAGCTGCAAGATGCTATTTTCTGCCTATGAAATATTGGCAAAAATGAAAAGGAGTCACAACCTATGTGGTATAGAAATGGATACTTGTGTATTCAACTGGTAAAAACGCAATGAATTGTTATGACATCCTAGAGGTAGTTTGCCACTGTCACTCAAAATTTTAAATAGTCATTGCTTTAATGGAATAGTTCAATTTCAGGAATTTGTTCTGTAGAAATACTCATGTGCGAGGAAGTTCTTTGAAAACACCCTGAAATACCCACAAAGCAGTCATTTATCAAGCCCTACTGAACATTTTTACTCATAAGCCTATTGTAGGCCACATTGGACGCCAGGCTCACTTATAAGGCTTGACAACTACACAGTTGTCAATAGCACAGCATCAGGAGTTCTCTGCTCTGGAATCATTGTGTCCATCCATGTGGCAGTCCACACGGTCATCCATGAGTCATTCTCTGAGGCCTGCCCCAGGTGGTACTTCAGGTGTAAGACAAGGAGACTCTTCTTGGGTGGATGCAGGAGCCATCCTGGCTTAGAAACCTTATTACCCCTGGGTGTAGTGGCACACACCTGTAATCCCACCTACCCAGGAGGCTGAGGCAGGAGGATCCCAAGGTTGAGGCAAGCCTGGGGAACTTCAGGAGATCTTGTTGCAAAATAAATGAAAAAATAAAATAAAAAGGGCTGGAGATGTACCTCAGTAGGCAAGCACCCCTGGGTTTGATCCCCAGTAAAGGAAGGAAAGAGAAAGAGAGAGAAAGAAAGCTAGCTATCTTATTGTCCACAGGAGTCAATATTCCTTGTGATACTCCATAGGCATAGCTAGACTCCCCACAAAGGACATGTCCAATTACAGAAGTCACCATGTATAGGGAAGCACCTTCTTCAGGTATTTATAGTTTATTTATAGTCTTTCCTGCTCCAGATGCCACTTACCAATCTGGAGGCATTTGTAACATAAGCATTATTGCCTAGTAACAGAGTTACCATAGCATTTGTTTCACATTACCAGAGAAACAGGGCTAGAAAATTATCCCAAGGTCCAGTTCTCATGCAGAGGAGAAAAAGCTTAATTGTCTTTTGACCACATAGCCTAAAGTCTACTAATAGGGGAATTATAGAAAATAATTAAGGAAGTTATTAGATTTATATATTTTAACATGGAATAATCTTCACATCATACTAATATGGGAAAAAACATCAGAATACAATGTATTTTTGTAAAAAGAAGTGTATTTTAGTGTATACATGAGAAAAAGTGTGGTGTATTGTACATGAAACTTTTAATCATTATCTCTGGATGTTGGGATTAAAGGGGTCTTTTGTTTTTCTGTGATGTTTGACTACTTTTTGTGGGCAGGTTTAGTTTCTGTAATCAAATACTAGAGATGGGCTCAATGGTAGAGCACTTGCTTGGCATGCACAAGATCCTGGGTTTGATCCTCAGCACTGTAAAAATAGGTAAATAAAAATAGTTTTTTAAGTGGACTTTGCAGTTGGATAGACTTAGATTCAATTCTTGGTTCTTCCACTTACCAGCAATTCCATTTCTAGAAAATCATTTATCCTGTCTGAGTCTCCATTTCCTCAGCCATAGGATAGAAGTAGTAATCCCTATTTTTGAGAGTTGTTAGAGATTTAGAGGCAATATATATAAGAAGTACCTTCCACAGTGCTTGACCCGCCAGGGGGAACCCAGTGAATAGTCATTACTAATATATTTCTCTTAAGTACTTTACAAGCTGCAGATTCTCTCTTTCTCTTCCCCCATGTAGAGGCATTTCACACATTTCCAGCCTTAAAGGAACTGGAGCTCGCATTTAATGGCATCAAGAAAGTCTACGTGAAATATGGAGACTTTAAGTTATTAGAAGTAAGTTGGAGGTAGGGAGATTTTGGTGCCCACCTGTTTCCTTGTAAGGTATGAATATAGGGTTCTCTACTGGTTACAGCTTTTGAGAAGGGGCTCTCTGGGCCTTTACAGCCAGACCTTTGCTTCATGGCTGGCCTCCAGGGTGGATGGTGGTAATGGTGGGGCTGGGTGTGTGGTGATCATGGTAATGGAGGTGGTAGTGATGGTGGTGGTGGTAGCAGTGTGGAGGATGGATGATATCTATGGCCATTGGTGTGTGGTCCTAGAAAATAAATGCCAAGGATCATTCATGTTCAAGAAAGTCCAGGCAGTATAGTGAATTTAAACAGGATATCATACGAGGGGAGTTTGAGGGGAGATCTGGATCCAGTGAGAGTTGAAGAGCCATAGAGGTTAAAAGCTAGGTGCAACATATTGGACCAGCTGAACTAGTGATGTTTGGACTGATGTCAAAGACCCATTCTGGGCTGAGTAGGCTGGATCAGTCATAGTGGGCTGGGGTGGAGCAATCTGTAGGCCTAGTTCATAGGCCCAGAAATAAGGATGAAACGAAATAGGACTCCTCTGAGTTCTACAGCAGACTTGAGACATATGCACATCTGCAACTATTCTCTAAACTCCAGATCAAAACTATAGAAAATTTTGTTTCCATTCTTGTTTTTTCTTTCCTAAATTAAATTCCCATAGTAAGACGTTTTCCATGCATGTTGTCATACTTCAAGTTAATTACTTTTCAACTTTCACAACGACAGGAGGGCCACTTTTCATAAAAGAATACAACTTTGGTCACTACCTGTTAGTTACCTAAGAATGCTTGCCTGCATTCTTAAAGAATGCTATATTGAATGTAATGGTAACATGTGGAGAATAAAGAGCAAGGGAAGTGGAGCCAGGAATAGGGTCGGGCACCTGACCGAGCTCATGCTCACTCACTGAATAATGGCCTCTTCCCCCCATGCTGACCTCATAGTAAAGTGTTGCCAATTCACACCTTAGAAACTGCCTGAATGTCATGAACTTGGGGTTTACCTAAAGAATTGGTAACTTCAATGATTTAACCTGTAAACATCATAGGTCAACCAAGTCTCACTTACCTTGGGCTTATCAGAGAGAAGGACCTTCCACAAGACTGACTTTTTTCAGAGCTGATGGCCTCTATATGCCAGAGTTTTTAAAAAGTTTTAACCTCTTGAAATGGCCATCTCCTAAGTTGAATTTTAACCACTGCATTACATTCCTAGCCCATTGTTTTCCATTTTATTTTGAAGACAGGGTTTCACTAAGTTGCTGAGACTGGTCTGAAAATTGCAATTAGCCTCCCAGATAGCTAGGATTACAGGCATGTGCCACCATGCCTGCCTGCATTCTTAAAGAATGCTATATTGAATGTAATGGTAACTTCTCCCTATGATTTCAAGACACATTTAAGATAGCAGTGATTTACTATGTTTTGAGACAGGAGTGGCCCTCAGACTTGTCCAGGAAGTTGAACTCTGGAAAGTCCAATAAAATCAAGAGAAAGCAAATTCACAACAACTGATGCAGTTTGGTGCTATGTTAAAAAAAAATTTTTCATGGGGCTGGGGTTGTTGCTCAGTGGTGGAGCACTTGCCTCGCATGCGTGAGGCACTGGGTTCGATCCTCAGCACCACATAAAAATAAATAAATAAATAAAGGTAAAAAATAATCAACAATTTAAAGATATTAAAAAAATTTTCACGGTAGATTTTAGTGTAGAGTGGGAAACAGGTCCTAGATGCTCTAGAGAAAGAGGAAGCTATTTCCAGCACCTTAGGCCTGGGCGGTGGGAGCTCTTAAGATCTTCCATTTATTTGTTTTACTTTTTCAGAGAATAGTCACTGAGCTTTTATGTGATGGTTATTGTGTTAGGCATCATGTTTTCCTTCACCCCACCATTCCAAACCCTTGTTTCAAGTTCCATTGGCCAGAGCAGGGAACATGACCACAGGCTCAATAATTGACTAGTTTGGAATTTAATAATTGCTTATGGTTGAGTTTGTGGATAATCTATTTAATAGTTGGATAACATCTGATGAATATTATTTAGCCAGCAGATCCAGCCTTACCCAAAGGACTTTACTTATGAGAGAACAGACCAAAGTTAGGATATAGAATACAAATGAGAAAAGGAAATCTCCAGACTAGTCCTTTGTTTTCATCTCTGTATCATTTGCAAGGGCTTCCCAAGAAAAAAAGGATAAACCTGTCCTATATCCTGAATTTGCAGCTCACAGTAATGAATACTTTGATGTGTAATAAAAACTTGATGTGACTCAGCAGATACAGTAGCCAGGTTAGGAATCTTCTGTCCTTGTTTGTTAGAAAGGCTGCTTCAGGAGGAAAAGCCACGAGTAGAATTCTTCAGGAGTTAATTTAGAAAAACTCAGCTTCACCGTGATTTGTTTCTCTGCTGACATATCTGGAAACAGTGCAACTGGATCCCTCCCCTAGCAATGAGAAAACCTTGTTTCTAGTCTGTTCTGCCAGTACTTCGACATATCTCCTTGACCAAATAACTTATCTTCTTGGGAACTTAAGTTTTCCCCTTTGTAAATTCTGAGTCAGCTCTGAAATTCCATGACCTATGATTCTAAAACTCTTGGTTTCTTTCAGTTACCCTTAATTCCATGGAAAGCAAATTTGGATCCAATGTTAAATAGCCAAAGCTACTAGAATAGGAGTCCACAAACCTTTTTGGTAGGAGGCCAGATAGAAAATATTTTAGGCTTTGTGGTCCAGGTGGTCATAACTAAGCATACCTAGTCATACCTGTCATACCTAGTTGGCTCTGCTGTTATAAAAGGAAAGCAGTCATAGATGATATGTAGACAAAGAAACATGGCCATCTTTCAATAAAAATTTATTTATGATGCTGAAATTTGAATTTCACATAATTTCCACATATAACACATTACTTTTCCTTTGTTTTATTTTTTTTTTAATGTAAAAATCATTCTTAGCTCATGGGCCATACAAACAGGCATCAGGGTGCATTTGGCTGGCAGGTGTTTGGCTTGCCAGCTCCCCCTGACCTGGAACACTGATGGGACAGCTCAGAGTAGTTGGAATGGAGAGTGACACACAGTGGAATGTAATGATAGAAGTGCCTGGAGAGGTGGCAGAAGAGAGACTGTGGAGAACATTGGAAACCTTGCTAAGGAGCTAAGACCTTGTGGATAATAGGGACCCATTGGAGAGTTTGGTTTTGTTTTGTTTTTTTAACTTTATTTATTTATTTTATTAATTTTTGTATGTGGTGCTGAGGATCGAACCCAGTGCCTCACCTGCGCTAGGCGAGTGCTCTACCGCTGAGCCGCAATCCCAGCCCCCCACTGCAGAGTTTTAAGCTGAGAGTCGAATGGTCAGAGCTGTATTTTGGGAAAAACATTCTTGCTGCTCTATGAAGAATTAGAGGGAACAAGTATGAGAGATCTTGAAGAGGTTGATAAAATTCACAGGTTTTGATGACTTCACATGTGAGAATGAGGGAAAGAAATTCCCCCACTTTTACCTGGGCTTATCTGAGTCAGCTTTCTAGGCCTTCCTCCTCTCTTTGCTTCAACCAAGTGGGATCGGCCTCTTGTGTGAACCCTCAAACCGTCAATTTGCTGATGAGGGTGCTTAGTGCTTTCCATGGCCTGACATATCATATCAAGCCCTGTCTCATCCTGGGAGCTCCTGTCATACCTCAACTACAACAGCTCTCAGAGAAAGCCAGGCGGCCTCCTGCTTTATGCTGCTTTCCAACCCAATGAATATTATTATTATTTCCCTAACAATATAGTGAATACCTATTAGTCTCTGAGGACAGCTCTGGTGACACCTGCTCTGTGATGCGCCTGCCCTGATCCCTGATATACCTGACCATTCCTTCCTTGTGCCCTATGAGTCTGTGTCCAGACATCTGTCCCAGCAGCATTGCTACTTAACAGATGTGTATATATCTAGCTACTCAAGCCATCTGGGTGCTCCCAGAGGACAGGGCCTGGTCTGAAGGAAGCCTTCAGCATATGGTTGACAAATAAAGGGATGATGATAAGAGCCAACATTAATTAAGCACTTACTATGTGCCAGACTTCAGGCTAAAGGCTACATCTACTCAAGAACTACTTATTTCCATTCTATAGCTAGGAATCCCAGGTTAAGTAATTTGCTCAAATCACATAGTTAGCCATGACTTAAACCTTGATTTTCAGAACCAGTCAATCAATTACTACAGCAGAGTCAGACCAAACCCAGTGATCTGCAGCATGCATATGTCTGACTATATAACACTGATGAGGCCGACCAAAGACCTTGCTTGTGCTCCAATTGCATAAGACACTGAATCTGAGTCCATTCCATAGGCTTCAATGTGGAGGGGTGGTACAGGGATGTGCACAAGAAAAGGGGGTGGAGGGAAGGAAGTCATCTTGTATAGAAGAGCTGAAGTGAGTATCTAGAGAGGCTCAGGAGAGAGAACAGAGATTGGGCATATGTCATTTATCCTACTTGCCTTTGTCTCTGCAGAGAGAAACAACTTCTTGGCTGGCCCCTGGGCCCCAGTCAACCATATTATGAATCCAGGTGGCCAGTTAGAAGGTAGTTGCTACTGGGGTGACCATTTAGGGCCTTTATCCTTATAAAACAATTCATTTCAGATAATTTTTAAATGTTTACCTACTTTGTGCCAAGTCCTATGCTAGGTCACAAGAATACAGTGATCCAGTGACCTGACTCTTGACTTCAAAGGGTTTATGATGTAGTCTACCACTATGTGCCAGATATTATATATGGCACATCCATATGTCTGTAGTATAACATGTTCCGATTATACTATATCTGAAAATGCCATTGTTCCCCAATGGCCAACTTTGATAAATAACTGAGAGTAGTTCAGATAAAACACTCAAAGTCAGGGGAGGAAGAGATGCTATCTAGCTGGGGAATTAAGAAAGGTTTGGGGGGCTGGGGTTATGGCGCAGTGGTAGCGTGCTCGCCTAGCATGCGGGAGGCACTGGGTTCGATCCTCAGCACCACATAAAAATAAAATAAAGATATTCTGTCCACCTACAACTAAAAAATAAATTTTAAAAAAAAAAGAAAGGTTTGGTTTTAAAAAAAAATTTTTTTTTTTTTTTAGTACTGAGAACTGAACTCAGGGGTACTCAACCACTGAGCCATATGCCCAGCCTTATTTTGTGTTTTATGTAGAGACAGGAATTTTTTTTTTTTTTTAAATAAGGAGACAGCTTCTAGTTGAGACTGGAGGTTGGATGCGTGGAGGAAGGGCATTCTGGCTTGAGTGAAAAGCACAAGCCAGGAGCTGTAGGTGGGGTGGGTGGGACAAGGAACTGGAGAGGGATCAATTTGGCCTGCACCATAGGATAAACAAAGGTTTGCAGTTGCAGCTGAGGCTGGAAAATAGGTTGGGAACTGGCTCTAGTAGGCTTTGAACATTAATCCAGAGAGGCTTTTAATCCTGTGGGTCATGGGGCTCTCCAGAAAGGGAAAAAATGTAGTTGGCTCCCACCTCGTGTAACAACATTGTGGTCACACACAGTGCTTCTGTTCCCCCACCTTTTGTCTTCGCATGGAAGTTCTTGGACCTTTCCTTCAACAGCCTGACTGCAGAGGCCATCTGTGATCTGGGGATTCTGCCACACCTCCGTGTCCTGCTCCTCACAGGCAATGGGCTCACCTCTCTGCCACCCAATTTGGCTGTCACCGAACAGTAAGTTCTATATCCTTGAGTCTATCCTGTGTATTCCTGCAGGAGTCTTTGGGTACAAGTATCTAAGGAAATAGTCCTGAGCAGCTTGGAAGTGCCAAAAGACAGGCCGTGAATGCTCAAAACAAGGAAGGCCACCTAATGAAGCTGCCAGGAAGGGGTTTGGATAGGTTCCTCCACTTTCCTGTGTGATGTTAAGAGAGACCCAGGTGTTTGGCAAGCTGCTTTCTTTGCCTCTGCTGGTTATTTGTAAACTGTAGATATTATTCTTTTCAGACAGTTTCCCTCAGTGAGCTCCAGCTGAGTAAGTCTATATACTAGTTTCTAAATAAGCTTTGTACATTCCTGCTTTGCACCTTTGTTATGGCCATTCTTCAGGCTAAAATATACTGGACCTTCTTTTCTTAATAATAACACATGAGGTGCTTCCTATGTGCCAGACACTATTCTCAGCACTTTACATATGTTAACCATTTTAATCCTCCCAACAGCTCTGAGGTAGGTGCCCTATTGTCATACCCATTTTTTAGATTAGGAAATTGAGGCACAGACAAGTTAAATGATTTCTCCAAAGTTACAAATCTGACTCCAGATTCTCATTTTATTTTTTCAGTAGTGGGGATAGAACCAAGGGCTATGCGCATGCTAGGCAACACTGTGGCATCACTGTGCTAGATGCCCCCCAGCCCTTCTCTATGTAAATTCTGTACATATTCCAAAGCCCAGCTCAGATCTTCCTGCTTTCCTCACCTTTTCTGACTGCTTCAGCCCATGCCACTGCCTCGCATCTCTAAGTATCAGGTGGATTCACTATTTCCCCAGTTAGTCTAGTACTGAGCGTGTTCTTTTGTGATTCATGTTTCATAAATGTTCGTGTATCTTTATACTGGGTAGATACATGGATGGTATATATAGCCTCCCCAAGAAGGTTGGGAGTTCTTTGAGGGCAGGGACTCTGTCTTGCTCATCTCTGATCTGCAGCTCCTAGGTGCAGATCCAGTGCACACAGTAGCTAGTCAATGAATGTTGACCAACTTAGAGACGTTGATGGCGAAAGTCATGGTGTTAATGTTCATTGCCACAATGGCAACTTTGATGGAGATGATAGTGATAATAGTGGCTGGGTAGTTGCTTAAGGGGATTGGGATAACAGGTGGTGATCATTGTATTTGGGATTTCATTAAAATTTATTCTTTTGTTTTCAAGTGACATGAGTCCAATTCTAAAGTGTAAACAGAAGGGAATAATTGGTTAGTATCTGAAAAGTCCTAAAATTAACCTGGATTCATTTAGCTAAATATGAGTATACAGAATGTTGTCAGGACTCTGTGTACATCTCTATTTCTTGGTCATGTGTGCAACTTCTTTCAATCTGTCACTTGCTCTCTCACACACATGAACACGTTTTTGTTTTTCCCTTGTGTTGACTCTGTCTTAGGCAAGCTTTCTCCCTGATAAGACATGTCTCAGTCAGACTCTATCA
This sequence comes from Xerus rutilus, assembly GCA_028644305.1. Taxonomy (NCBI): domain Eukaryota; kingdom Metazoa; phylum Chordata; class Mammalia; order Rodentia; family Sciuridae; genus Xerus; species Xerus rutilus. The sequence continues at coordinate 55,708,400 of CM053399.1, read as the reverse complement.
GGAAGAAAAAAAACCACTCAAGGTATTACAAATAGAAGGATTTATGCTTTCTTAGGGAGAAGAGATAATAGTTGGTATTTTATTATGAAAAAGTAAAACATATATAAAAGTAGAGTTAGTAGTAAAATGAACCCCCATGTACTTATCACCAAGTGAGTATCCCTTGATAGTTGTGAAGTCATGACCAATCTTGTTTTATTTATGCCTCATCACAACCCAATCTAGATTTTCTTAAGAAAAATCTGAGATGTATCTAACCATAAATGAATCCAGCTAAAAATGAATTTATCATAAATGAATCAGCAGATTCATATAATTTTGTGTGTAAATATTCTAGTATATGCCTCTAAAACATAGGGCTCTTTTAAAAATAATACCCAGTGAATCTTTATTTTGCCTAAAGCATCATGAATTATAAATGGAGGGAGTTGGTTACATAGTGTTAGAGGGTCTGAATGAGCAATTAGAGAAGAGGGGCATGGAAGAAGGATTGATACCTAGAGATCAGAAGCCACTAACACTGTTGAATTGGAGCCCACAAGTCTGTACCTGACGCTGTACTTCTAGAGAGGTCATTGCTTTAATTCTAGACATGCTGAAGATGTGCTGCCTTGACCTCTTCCAACATATTTGCCACTTCAGTGCTACTACTGGGGTCAGACAAGAGAGTTGCCTCTCCCCTGTTCTGCCTTCCAGTCTCTCACCAGTCCCTTCCATTGGCAGTACCTAACTGGAAGTCAGTTGGAAACTCGGTTTGATAATTTAAAATGTAGTTAGGGGGTATCTCCAGCACCCTTCCATACATAGCAGAACACAGAGGAAGGAGTAATGGCTGAGAGCATATAGGCTGATGACTACCACCATTGACCCCTTGGGAACCCTAACATCCACTCTCCTTTTCTCCATGTTTAATTTTCACACAACAATAGCAACCACAATGTGTTTTGACCTAACTTGAAGAAACTTCCTCTGATACTGAAGACCTCGTCTAAAAAGGGATGAGACACGGTTTCATCAGTTACTGTATTCATCTCTGGATGACATTATATTCTCTTCTAAAGAAATTTATGGATATTTTATAACCTAAAAACTAAGTTGTAAAATTAATCACCACTAAAATTTATACGTGCAGTATTTACCCAATTGCACACACATATGCGTACACATAAAACAAAAAGGAAGAAATGTGTATGAAAATATTTGTAGTTGTTGCAATCATTTCTTAATTGATCAGGAGACCACAGTGAATAATGATGAAGCCTTCCATCACCCACTCAATGCTCCTTTGCTCTCATCCAGTACCTTAGCTGGTTAGGGTTCTTTTACTGCTGTGATATCCTAAACTTTCACTCCTGAAGGAATTCCTGCTTTTACTGGGTTGCTATGGTTTTCTAGTTAGTTTTACTAAAGGACATGGAATTTAAGAGGAGCACCAGACAATCTCCTAGATTCCAGGTGTACATATTATCTTCCTAATGTATAACAACAATTATGTTTACTTTAGGAACATGCATCAATTACTCAGCAAATACAGTAAGCCCCTCTTTGCCCGACTGTTGGTTTAGTGAAATAATAAACCCAAGTGTCCAGTAACAATCTCAATTTCCAGTTCAGGGAACCATTCTTGTGACCCTAGGAGCTCCTCCCTTGGAAATTAAGACCTCTAAATTAGAAGTGCCTAAAGTTGCAGAAATGAGAAACAAAAATTCTCCAAATGGATTACTAGAAATAATTGTAAGAGGAACCACCTCTACTTTTGTTCATTAACTCCAAAGTCCTTGTTCTGAGAAAAGCAGCATCAGTATTGGTTGCTGGTTTATGTGATGCCCCATGCTACCTGTCAGGGCTTCAACTTCCCCAACTATAGATACCTGGTGTAGTAAATAAATTATCAAAGGCTTTTTCATGAGAGGATTCTGGGAAGATGGTAGAGTAGGAAGCACCAGAAATCTGTCTCTTGACCTAAAAAACAAATGCATTGGCAGAATCTGTCTGATGAAACAATTTTGGGATACTAGAGTCTACGGAAAGATTACATCTTCCAAAGGAAGGCTTAGATAACAAACTGAAGATAATTTCAGTTTATGGCCTATCCCCTAACCCCAGTCACATGGTAGGTAATCATGCATGTATTCTT
>CM053399.1:55653894-55705763 GCA_028644305.1 Xerus rutilus | reverse complement strand
AGTTTCAGTCCATTATGGTCAGATAGAATGCAGGGTAGTATATCTATTTTTTTGTATTTACTAAGATTTGCTTTGTGGCATAGTATATGATCTATTTTGGAGAAGGAACCATGCGCTGCTGAGAAAAACGTATATTTGCTTGTTGAAGGATGGAATATTCTATATACATCTGTTAAGTCTAGATCATTGATTGTTCTATTAAGTTTTATAGATTCTTTACTTAGTTTTTGTTTAGAAGATCTGTCCAGTGGTGAGAGAGTTGTGTTAAAGTCCCCCAGCACTATTGTGTTGGGATCTACTTGGTTTTTGAATTTGAGAAGGGTCTCATAAAATAAAGACTTTTAAACTAAATAAACAAATAAACCAATAGGAACTATCCTTCAGATAGGTCAAAAGAAGGACCTACTAAATAAATATTTTTGAACATCTGTCTTAAAGATGCCCAAAAAACTAACAGAAGGCATTGAAGGAGGTCTACAAGATGACATACAAACAAAATAGAAGTAATAAGATAGAAAAACTAAAAAGAAACCAAAACTAAATTCTAAGGCTGATTATAATAACTGAGATGAAAAATTCACCAGAAAGATTCAAAGGTAGATTTGAGAAGGCAGAAGAAAAAATCAGTGAACTCAAAGATAATTTATCAAGTCCGAGGAGCAAAAAGAAAAAAGTTGACTTGAATGGAGAATAAGAGATATATGGGACACCATCAAGCAAATCAACCTGTTTACTGTGAAAACCCCAGAGGAGGAAAGAGAAAAAAAAAGAGCAGAGATATACTTTAAAGAAATAATGGCCAAAACTTCCTGGGTTTACATGAATAGAAGCATCCATGAAACTGAATGAACTTCATGTATCTTTTGACAGTTTGAAAGCAGTGCAAGACAAGTGACTTCACATACAAGGGATTCTCAGTAGGATTATCAGCAGATTTTCCATCAAAACTTTGGAGGCCAGAAGGCATTAGGCTGTTATATTCAAAGGGCAAAAATAAGTAAATACTATCAACTAAGAATCCTATATCCAGAAAAACTGTCCTTCAGTAGTGAGGGAGAAATTAAGACATCCTCAGCTCAATAAAAGCTAAGGGAAGCTAAGGGAATTCATTACCTTTAGATCTACCCTGCAGGAAACGGTAAAAGGAATCCTGCAGATTGGAAGGAAGTGACACTAGACAGTAACTAAAAGCTATAAGAAACATCATGGCAAGTGAAATAAGAGTCAGAAAGTCATGTATAGTATATTTTTTCTTTTATGTAGAAGCTGAAGAGAAAAAGAAGGATCTCACAAAAATAGAAGGGAGACCAAAAGAGCAGAGGAAGTCTAGCAGGGTAAGGGTGGAGGGGAGGGAAAGGCTATGTGCTAAGGAATGAAATTAACCAAATTATGTTCTGTGAATGTACAAAAATATTAAAATGATGCATATGTATAATTTTATGTATAATTTTAATGCATCAAATTTTCAAAAAGTAAAGTGGATACATGGGCAATTTTTAAAACTAATATTATTGTAACAGCAGTTGTAATTCCACATTTAAAATATTGTGGAAGACCAATCTGTATCCAAAAACACATGTGTAATTATTCCATTAAGGAAAAAAAAATTGGGCTGGGATTGTGGCTCAGTGGTAGAGCGCTTGCCTCTCATGTATGAGGCACTGGGTTCGATCCTGAGCACCACATAAAAATAAATAAAATAAAGATACTGTGTCCATCTACAACTAAAAAAATATTTAAAAAAAGAAAAAAAATGCTGCTTTTTTTTTTTGAGTACTGAGAATTGAGCTCTATTTTGTATGTTATTTAGAGACAGGGTCTCACTGAGTTACTTAGTGCCTCACCGTTGCTGAGGCTGGCTTTGAACTAATGATCCTCCTATCTCAGCCTCTGTGCTATGGCGTGCGCCACTGTGCCTGGCTGCTACTTTTTTTTTTTTTTTAATTTTTTTTTTTTTTAGTTGTAGATGGACACAATGTCTTTATTTTATTGCTTTGTATGTGGTGCTGAGGATCGAACCCAGGGCCTCGCATACGAGGCAAGCGCTCTACCACTGAGCCACAATCCCAGCCCCTGCTGCTACTTTTTGAAGGAAGGTATCTATAGAAGTCAATCTTGTACTATTTAACTGCTCACTGTCCCCAAAATGGTGAGCAATGGGCTGGGGTTGTGGCTCAGGGGTAGAGTGCTTGCCTCGCATGTATGAGGCACTGGGTTTGATCCTCAGCATCACATACAAAATACATAAATAAATAAAATAATGGTTTTTAAAAAATCTTTTAAAAAAATGGTGAGCAATGGCTTCTGCTACTGGCAGGTTGGGTTCTCAACAGAGGTGATAACCAGATTAGCTTTGGTGAGGACAAGTGCATAGCCTTCACCTGTCATTTTGCAGTCAACACAATATCTAAGGAAAAAAGAAGTGACATTCATGGAATGGGTCACCTTTCTACCTAATCATTGAGAGTCATCTATAGTGGATACATTCATGTGGCATACAATTAAATCTTCATATTCTCTATTCATTCTGAGAATCCATTCACATAAATTTTCTCCAGACCTCTCTGTTAGCATTTTTCATTCTTTTCTTTCCAGCTTTGACTATTCAGCTAAACCATTATGCCACTGCCCATGAATCAGCACAGATCTGTGTTCTGGCTATCTCTCCAACCAACAAATGTAAGAAACAGACATATTGCTCTAAGTTTTGCCTACCAGGAGGATTTATCTTGCCCTGTATTTTAGGCTGGTACGGTCTGGGTCTATAATACTTCAATTGTCTGCTTTTGGTTGATATCAGTATATCATACAAAATCATGATAGGCACCATTGGAATCTGAGTCATATATTCCTGAAATTTTCCAGATTGCTGGAGACTGATATCATATACTATTTTCTCTAGACATAAAAACAAATAGTGTATAATCTCACCGTAATTGAATATGTTGATCTCATAGAAGTTGAGAGTAGAATAGAATAGAGGCTTGAGAGAGAAGGGAGATGGAAAGGATAAGGAATGGTGGATCAATAGGTACTGAGTTATGGGTAGATAGGAGAAGTAAGTTCTGGTGTTCTATTTCATAGTAGGGTGATTATAGATAGTAATTGTGTTCTATATATTTCTGAAAGCCAAAAGATTTGAGGAGATAGCTATGCTTACCCTAATCTGAATATTATGCATTGTATACATGTATCAAAACATCACATGGTACTCCATGACTATGTACATTGTTATATGTCAACTGAAAAGAAATTTTAAATATTGCTTCCACTTGATGACATATGACAATGTACATATTCATGGGGTACCACATGATGTTTTGCTTCCACTGAGCCACATCCTCAGCCCTATTTTGTATTTTATTTAGGACAGGGTCTCACTGTTACTTAGGGCCTCGCCATTGGGATTACAAGCATTCACCACCACACCTGGCAAATGCTTTCATTCTTTAGCCCCACTAGACTGTTAAGCCACAGTTCAATTTCAGCAGGATCAGCAAATTCCCCTGAAGCCCAACTGACTTTCTGTGCCATTTTTCTCTCTGGCATACTCCTTCCTACTATCTTCACATCTCTTACATCTTTTAAAAATTTTATTCATTGTTCTAGTTGTTTTCAGTGGTAGCCTTGTTGCATAAAATAAGGCAACTCTCCACCACCCTGAATTTCCATTTTCTTGTATATAAGTGGGGAAAATAAATGTGTTTCTGCCTACACAGAGTGTCAACTGAGCTCATTGTGCTTTGAAGACTGGGGCTCCAGATAGGTTTCATTGCCATTATTTTCTTCACAGCCACCTGTCCTTGCTCAACATGCTCTGAATTCCTCTTCTTCTACCAGCCTCTTCAGTACAGTATCAGTGCTCCCCAGTTTCTACCTTTACCCCCACTGTTTTTAAATGTCTGAATTTTAAAAATTAATTTATTATAATTAGTTATACATGACAGCAGAATGCATTCTGATTCATTGTACACAAATGGAGCACAACTTTTCATTTCTGTGGTTGTACACAATATAGAGTTACACCATATGTGCAGTCATACATGAACCTAGGGCATTGTTACCCATCGCATTCCACCATCTTTCCTGATCCCATGTTCCCTCCCTGCCCCTCCCCTTTAACCAAAATTTCTCCATTCTTCCCATGCCCCCTCCCACATTATGGATCAGCACCCACTTATCAGAGAGAACATTTGGCCTTTGGTTTTTGGGGATTGGCTTACTTGGCTTAGCATGATATTTTCCAGCTCCATCCTTTTACCTGCAAATGCCATAATTTATTCTCTTTTAATGCTGAGTAATATTCCATTGTGTACATATACCACAGTTTCTTTATCCATTCAGCTATTGAAGCGCATCTAAGTTGGTTCCACATTTTAGCTATTGTGAATTGAGATGCTATAAACATTGAAGTGGCTGTATCACTGTAGTATGCTGTTTTTAGGTCCTTTGGGTATAGACCGAGGAGTGAGATAGCTGGGTCAAATGGTGGTTCCATTCCAAGTTTTCTAAGGAATCTCCATACTGCTTTCCAGATTGGTTGCACCAATTTGCAGTCCCACCAGCAATGTATGAGTGTGCCTTTCCCCCTACATCCTCTTCAATACTTAGCACTTGTATTCTTGATAACTGCCATTCAGACAGGCATGAGATGAAATCTTAGAGTAGTTTTGGTTTGCATTTCTCTAATTGCTAGAGGTGTTGAACATTTTTTCATATAATTAATTGTTGATTGATTGTATATCTTCTTCTGAGAAGTGTCTGTTCAGCTCCTTAGCTCATTTACTGATTGGGTTGTTTGCTTTTTTGGTGTTAAGTTTTTTGAGTTCTTTATATATACTGGAGATTAGTGCTGTATCTGATGTATGTGTGTGGCAAAAATTTGCTCCCAGAATATAGGCTCTCTGTTCACCTCATTGATTGTTTCTTTTTTTGAAAAGAAGGTTTTTAGTTTGAATCCATCCCATTTATTGATTCTTGCCTTTATTTTTTGAGCTTTAGGAGTCTTATTAAGGAAGTCAAGGCCTAATCTGATGTGTTGAAGATTTGGGCCTACTTTTTCCTCAGTTAGGCCCAGGATCTCTGGTCTAATTCCTAGATCCTTGATCCAGTTTGAGTTGAGTTTTGTGCATGGTGAGAGATAGGGGTTTAGTTTCGTTTTGCTTATATGGATTCTGTCTATCCAAGAGCATGGGAGATCTTTTCATCTTCTAATATCTTCTTCAAATTCTTTCTTTAGTGTTCTGTGGTTTTCATTGTAGAGGTCTTTTACCTCTTTTGTTAAATTGATTCCCAAGTGTGTGTTTGGTTGTTTTTTGTTTTTTTTTTTTTTTTTTTTTTTTTTTGAGGCTATTGTGAATGGGGTAGTTTTCCTAATTTCTCTTTCAGAAGATTCATCACTGATGTATAGAAATGCATTTGATTTATGGGTATTGATTTTATATCCTGCTACTTTGCTGAATTCATTAATTAATTCTAGAAGTTTTCTGTTATAATTTTTTTTGATCCTCTAAGTATAGAATCATGTCAGCAAATAATGATAGTTTGAGTTCTTCTTTTCCTATTTGTGTCCCTTTAATTTCTTTCATCTGTCTCATTGCTCTGGTTAGAGTTTCAAGGCCTGTGTTGAATAGAAGTGATGAAAGAGGACATCCCTGTCTTGTTTCCGTTTTTAGAGGAGATGCTTCCAATTTTTCTCCATTTAGGATGATGTTGGCCTTTGGTTTCTGCATAGATAGCTTTTATAATGTTGAGGTATTTTCCTAATATCCCTAGTTTTTCTAGTGTTTTGAACATGAAGAGGTGCTGTATTTTGTCAAATGCTTTCTCAGCATCTATGGAGATAATCATATGATTCTTGTCTTTAAGACTATTGATGTGATGAATTACATTTATCGATTTCCATGTGTTGAACCAACCTTGCATACCTGGGATAAAACCCACTTGATCATGGTGCACTATTTTTTAAATATGTTTTTGTATGCAATTTGCCAGAATTTGGTTGAAAATTTTTGCATCTATGTTCATCAGGGATATTGTTCTGAAGTTTTCTTTCTTTGTTGTGTCTTTGTCTGGTTTTGGAATCAGGGTGAAACCAGCCTCATAGAATGAGTTTGGTAAGGTTCACTCCTTTTCTTTTTCATGGAATAATTTGAGGAGTATTTGGTATTAATTCTTCTTTGAAGGTCTCATAGAACTCGGCTGAGAATCCGTTTGGTCCCTGGCTTTTCTTAGTTGGTAAGCTTTTGATGGTGTCTTCTATTTCCTTGCTTGAAATTGATCTGTTTAAGTTGTATATGTCCTCCTGATTCAGTTTGGGCAGATTATATGCCTCTAGAAATTTGTCAGTGTCTTTGAAATTTTCTATTTTACTGGAGTATAAATTTTCAAAATAGTTTCTAATTATCTTCTGTATTTCAATAGTGTCTGTCATGATATTTCCTTTTTCATCACAAATTTTAATAATTTGAGTTTTCCCTCTCTTTCTTTTCATTAGGGTGGCTAAAGGTTTATCAATTTTATTTATTTATTTCAAAGGACCAGCTTTTCATTTTGCCAATGTTTTGAATTATTTCTTTTGTTTCAATTTCATTGATCTCAGCCTTGATTTTAATTATTTCCTGTCTTCTACTTCTTTTGGTGTTGATTTGTTTTTCTTTTTCTAGAGCTCTGAGATGTAGTGTCAGGTCATTTATTTGTTGACTTTTTCTTCTTTTAATGAATGAGCTCAATGCAATGAACTTTCTTCTTAACATAGCCTTCACAATGTCCCAGAGTTTTTTTAAGAAATGTTTTAGTTGTCAATGGACATTTATTTTTATTTATATGTGGTGCTGAGATTGAACCCAGTGCCTCACACATGCTAGGCAAATGCTCTACCACTGAGCCACAACTCCAGCCTTGTCCCAGAGATTTTGATATGTTGTACCAGAGTTCTCATTTACCTCTAAGAATTTTTTATCTGCTCTCTGATGTCTTCTGCTATCTATGCATCATTTAATAGTGTATTATTTAGTCTCCAGGTGTTGGAGTAGCTTCTCTTTTTTATTTTATCATTGATTTCTAATTTCATTTCATTATGGTCTGATAGAATGTGTGGTAGTATCTCTATTTTTTTGTATTTGCTAAGACTTGCTTTGTGGCATAACATATGGTCTATTTTAGAGAAGGATCCATGTGCTGCTGAGAAAAAAGTGTATTCACTTGTTGGTGGATGAAATATTCTGCATATGTCTGTTAATTCTAAATTATTGATTGTATTATTGAGTTCTATAGTTTCTTTTTTCAGTTTTTGTTTGGAAGATCTGTCCAGTGGTGAGAGAGGTGTGTTAAAGTCCCCCAGTATTATTGTGTTGTTGTCCATTTGATTCTTGAAATTGAGAAGGGTTTGTTTGATATACGTGGATGCTCCATTGTTCAGGGAATAGATACTTATGATTGTTATCATAAATATCTATTCCCTGATTGTATGATTCCCTTAAGCAGTATGAAATGATCTTCTTACCCCTCCTGACTATCTTTGGTTTGAAGTCCACTTTATCTGATGTGAGGATGGAAACCCCTGCTTGTTTATGTGGTCCATGTGAGTGGTATGTTTTTTCCCATCCTTTCACCTTCAGTCTGTGAATGTCTTTTTCTATGAGATGAGTCTCTTGAAGACAGCATATTGTTGGATCTTATTTTTTAAAATCTAATCTGCCAGTCTTTGTATTTTAATTAATGAGTTTAGGCCATTAATGTTCAGGGTTATTATTGAAATATGGTTTGTATTCCCAATCATTTCGGTTTATTTTTGGTTTTTAACTTGACTTGGTTTCTCCTTTGATTGGCTTTTCCTTTAGTATAGTTTCTCCCTTTGCAGATTTTCATTGTTGGTTATCATTTCCTCCTCATGGAATATTTTGTGGAGAATTCTCTGTAGTGCAGGCTTTCTTTTTTTTTCTTTTTTTCTTTTTTTAAATATTTTTTTAGTTGTTGACGGACACAATGTCTTTATTTTATTGCTTTGTATGTGGTGCTGAGGATCGAACCCAGGGCCTCATGCATTCGAGGCAAGCGCTCTACCACTGAGCTACAATCCCAGCCCCAGTGCAGGCTTTCTTGCTGTAAATTCTTTTAACTTTTGTTTATCATGCAAGGTTTTTATTTCATCATTAAATCTGAAGCTTACTTTTGCTGGGTATAAGATTCTTGGTTGGCATCCACTTTCTTTCAGAGTTTGGTATATGTTGTTCTAGGATCTCCTGGCTTTGAGGGTCTGGTTGAGAAATCTGCTGAAATTTGAATTGTTTTCCTCCTGTATGTAATCTGAAACTTTTATCTTGCAGCTTTTAAAATTCTATCCTTATTGCGTATGGCAGGCATTTTTATTATAATGTGCTTTGGTGCAGATCTGTTATTGTTTTGTACATTTGGTGTCCTGTAAGCCTTTTGTATTTGATTTTCCAATTCATTCTTCTTGTTTGGGAAATTTTCTGATATTATTTCATTGACGAGATCATGCATTCCTTTGGTTTGTATCTCTGTGCCTTCCTCTATCCTGATAATTTTTAGATTTGGTCTTTTCATGTCATCCCATAATTCTTGGACGTTCTGTTCATGTTTTCTTACCATCTTCATTGTGTGGTCACATTTATTTTCAAGATTTTATATTTTGTCTTCATTGCCTGAGGTTTTGTCTTCCAAGTTCTGTAGTCTGTTGGTGATGCTTTCTATTGAACTTTTTATTTGGTTTATTGTTTCCTTCATCTCAAGGATTTCTGTTTGGTTTGGTATTTTTTCAGAGTCTCTATCTCTTTCTTGAAGTAATCTTTTGCTCTCTGTATTTGCTATCTAATCTCTTTGTTGGATTGATCAATTGTTGCCTGTAATTTCTCTTTTATGTTATTCTGTACTTCACAGATCATTTTAATTATGTATGTTCTGAACTCCTTCTCTGACATTTCATCTACTATGCTGTCAATGGATTCTATTGTTGTAGCATCTTGGTTTGTTTGGGGCATTTTCTTCCTTTGTTTTTTCATGTTGTTCATATGTCTTCTTCTCTAGCAGTGCCGATCTGAGGTATTACAGTTTCTACCCTAATAATCTTGCACAGCAGTTTACCAATACCTCACCTCTGGTGTAACCAGGCCCGCAGGGACCTGGTGATGGTCTTCTGGGTCCTGGCTGTTGTCTCTAGATGGAAGCAGCTGGGACAGCCATGCATTCATTGGTAGATGGGGGGCCACAAGACAGTGGGCCTCCTCCTCCATGCATGGGGCTGAGATCAGTCTCCTCCTCCACTTGTAGGGCCAGAGTTGGTCTGCTCCGCCTCTTCTGCATGTAGAGCTGGGGTTGATCTGTGACCTCCACTTTTTAAAAGTATTTTTTCTCATCCTTTGGGGGTGTTTGGGTTATTTTTCTACCTCACTTCTGTCTTCTGAACTCTAAGCCCATATTGCCTACTTATACTAGGCTCATCACATACATCCCCATGCCAGAATCTCCTTCTTCTCCCTCCCTGGTCTGAGTGCCTGGCACCACTGTCTTATCTGCTGTGCAGTTGTTCAGGCTGGGAACTTGGGCATCCACCTGAGCACTGCTCTGTCTGTCCTCAACATGCATTTTGTCATCAGATGCTGTGAAATGTACTTCATAAATGTTTCTCAAGCCTGCTCATTTCTGTTACCCTGCTGTTTGGTCTGCCTCTAGGTTCTCACTTCCTAACCCATCCTTCTTCCTATCATCCTGGGTGAGCTTTCTAAAATGTGCTTGTGACTCTATCACTGCCCTGTTTAGAGTCCTTCAGCAGCTTCCCAGTATCCTAAACTCCATTAACATTGCTCACACAGATTTTCATAGCCTGACTCTCCATCTTCCTTTCTCTTCACTATTTCATGCTACACCTCATCTGTTCTGAACTCCATTTCTGGGCCTTAATCATGCTATCATCCATGTCTGGGTGGGTTAGGGGAATCATAATTGACCCACTCCATTTTTAGACTGCTCTCCTATTTGTTTTGATCTGAAATCTGCTCTCCCACTAGGCCTATTCCCTTTCTGCTTTGGAACACATAGTCAGATTCTTGGGAGTGACCAGCACAGAGTGGAGGTGAACTGTACCTCCTCTCTTCTAATCATTGTAGTCCTAATAATGCCACACAAAGAGCATTGGCTTTTTAGCAGCCACATCATGAGCCCTCTTTTACTCAAATAGTCTATTACTCTCTGTTCCCTCATCCTGTGCTTGCATCCTAGATTTTCCGTATTTTAACATTTAAACTGATAAAAGAGCTTTCTCACTTTCATTCTGTTTGCTGCAATGCTTAGTTCAGTCTATTGAGCAAAATATTTGACATAATCCAAACTTTGAGAGTGTAAAGTAAAAACAAATCTCCTTTTACCATGTACATAGAGGATCTGAGCCCAGAGATGCTCAATGCCAGCTAGAAGTCACACAGCCAACAAAGCAGCAGCAGCACCAGAGCCAGAGCCCAGGGCTCCTGATCCCCATTTCCATGCTTCTTCTAATAGGACACACAAATTCCTTTTGCTGAATCCAACCACTGGGTGTATTCTTAGCTTACTCAGAGCTGCTGTGCAGCATTCTGTTCTTGCTCTCAGGCAGAGATTTAACATTCAGTGTGTGAAAGTTGGTCCTTCCAAAAGGGGAAAAGATCACCTGTGACCTTGAAATATCATGAACTAAAGGCTCCTGCCTTCTCTGTTGAGTGTTTCTGTCCTTGAACTTTAAGCCTATTCCCCACACTGCTGCTAGGGCTCTTCCTGAATCCTTATCTGGCTTGTCCCTTTTTTAAGTTAGATCTGTCATGTTTTCATCTATAGATATCTGAAAGTTTCACAGAAATCAAAAAAGGGGAAATTCATTATAAGAACATTGGGGTATCTCACAGCCATGCATTAAAGACACACTTAGAGAACGTAGGTCCTGAGCACCATGGAGCAGCCTGGAAGTCCTGTCTCTCAGCCTCACATCTGCTCCTCTCTGTGTCTTGCCCCATTTCTCCTCACAGCTGGGATGTGTTTGTACTTCTGGGCCCCGTGGTAGGAAAGATGGCTGCCTAGCACTTAAAATTATATTACAGATCCAGCCATAAAGATGTGATTTTCTCTCTGTTCTTTTTCACAGTGGTTAAGAGCATCTTGTTCTTTATGGTTTAGCCTAAGTATTTCCTTCCCTGAGCCCTCCCTACCTGCTTCTGTTAAAGCTCTTGTCCCACTGTGTTCAGTGTATCTGTCTCTTCATGAGACTATAAGCACCCTAAGGGGAAGCATATATTCTTTTTCTCTTTATATTCTTAGTACCTGGCTGTACAAATATATGTTAAAGAGATTCATGAGTGTGAGTGAATGAATGAATGAATGACTTATATTCCCCTTGCTAAGTTCGTCAGTGAACTGTCCTGATTTCTGTGTATGTTCCCGTGCTAGCTTTTGAACTCTGTCTACCTTTGTTAAACTCTCTCTGATCTAGCCCAGGCAACAGCCACCCCTCCATCTCTCCACCATTCAAACCCACATGTGGTTTGAAGATTTGTGAATGTGAGAAGTAGACAGTGGGAATGGAAAGAGACTGGGTTTTGGAGTTAGGCAAAACTAGGTTCTAGTTTTCATTCTACCACTTTCTAGCTATGAGATTTTCAGCTCAGATTTTCACTCTGAGCTTGAGTTTCCTCATCTGAAAAGCAGAAAAATAATACTCATCCTCCCCACTGAGATTCTGTAATAACACATAACATCTAACACAATGCTAGGAATACAGCAAGTTCTGAAGAAGCATTTGTTTCCCTTCTTCTTGTATGTGTGTTTGTGGCTTATGTATGTGTCTGTATATTTGTGCCTTGTTTCATGTCCATGGGTGTTTTTATCTTGGTATGTGGATAAGATGGAATGTGGAGGGAGGAATGAAAATGTGATTTGAGTCATCTGCCTGTGTATTTACATAGAGTTTCTAGGCCTCATTTACCTGGAACACAAGATCATATTAATAGTAGTACCTAAAATGCCATCTCTTGGGGCTGGGGTTGTGGCTCAGTGGTAGAGCACCTGCCTAGCATGTGTGAGGCACTGGGTTCAATTCTTAGCACCACATATGAATAAATAAAATAAAGGTCCACTGACGACTAAAAAAATATTTTAAAAAAAAATGCCATCTAGGGGTTGGGATTGTGGCTCAGTGGTAGAGCGCTTGCCTTGCATGCACGAGGCACTGGGTTCGATCCTCAGCACCACATAAAAATAAATCAATAAAGATATTGTGTCCACCTACAACTAAAAAATATTTTTAAAAAAAGCAGTGTTGCTAAAAAAAAAAAATGCCATCTCTTCCTGCTTGCCTGTGTAGTGCAGGACCTTAGCCTCTTATCACACTCTCAGGTTTTTCTGGGAATCCTCAGAGTTGAGTTTTAAAAGACACTTTTCATCTACTTACTGACATGTACATTTTATGGAGTCACTCAAGAGGAGAACCTTACTGTAGCCAGGCACAGTACCCTTTATCCAGCCTACTTTAACCCCACTTGGTGGCAAAGCTTGGTCCATACCAATACGAAAGGCATTATTTCTTGGTGCTTCTATGGTTACCAGTCCTTAGGGTAACATCACATTCCCAGGAGTCTGCCCTGAGCCACAACTGTGCAGTGTTCTACCTGCAGGAGGCTCCCCACTCCTTGGCCATACCTTGCTGACCCAAGTATCATCCATGAGCACCACCAGTGCCCCCCGAACCTGCCACAGCCTGGCCTCATGATGTATGCAAACTTTTTCCACACAGAAGATTGTGTGTACAAGTGGGGCTTGGGAAAGGGGTCAGTAGGGAGGAATCTTACCTTCTGTCTATCTCTACAGCAACCTCTCTTGGAAACTAGAGAAGTTCCCAAGCTGGTTACTCCTCCCAGGCGATTCTCTATCCTCCATTTCTTCCTGGGGATGGTAGAGTGTGTGTCCCCTGCCCTGCTCAGTACCCAAGATCTTTGCACTCACAGGGAGGCATCCGTAACATCACTGACAAGCAAGAGGTACATCCTGAGGTTCCCGGCACTGGAGACACTGATGCTGGATGACAACAAACTTTCCAACCCCAATTGCTTTGCCAGCCTGGCAGGACTCAGGAGGTAAAGCCACAAGCCTGCCTCGTCAGGGCCCGCCCCTCTTACCCCAGCCATGCTCACACCCTGAGTGCTGCTCTGCAAGCCAAATGGCCTGGGTTTAAGGCCCAGCTCCTCCACTTAACTCTGCTGTGTGGCCATGGGTAAGTGATTTCTCCCCTCTGAGCTTTAGCTCATCATAAAAATGGGGCATCAGTAAGAACATTTCTGATGATGTGACTGGATGAGAAGCAGCAAAGAGAAAGGAGGGTAGGAGGAGATATTACCCGAGACAGCATCCTGACCCAAGGAAGAGAGGGACAATAACAACAATAACAAATCAGAATCAGAAAGAGAAGTTTAACTGCTGAATTCTATGTATTTGGTTTTAGTTAGTACAGAAAATGCCAGCATTTAAATGGCTAAGTTTTAGATCCTTGGAAATTTCCTTTGGATTCAGCTACCATTTACTGACTCTGACTTTGTGCCAGGCCATTTACATATTGTCTCATTTAATCTTCACAAGAACCTTGGAAGGTTATAAGTATTATCCCCATTTAGAGAGGGGGGATATTGAGACCCAGAGAGGGTAAGTCACTGGCTCAAGGTCACACAAGAGAAGGAGGTAGCCAAGCTGGATTCCCTCTTCTTTCCCTAAGTTGCTCAGTGCATATCCCTGAGGTATCATTATTGCTGTGATTCTGTATTCACTTTCCTTAATTGAAGACTGAAGAAGTTAAGCCTGGACCAAAACAGGATTTTCCGGATCCCGTACCTACAGCAGGTTCAGCTCCGTGATGGGTCAGGGGACTGGGTTGGAGGCAGAGCAAGTCCCCAGAAAGAGCCCCAGTTCACGCTGCAGCCGAATTCATGGATATTTGAGCCCTCGGATGAGCAACCAGACTATACTGTACTGCCCATGAAAAAGGATGTTGACCGGACAGGTGAGTGATGCCCCTTGTTCCAGTTGCTAGCCCCATAGTGGGAGTAAATGTCTGGGAGTTTCTCCTAGAATTCTGTGGCTCCCTGGGGAACTGCTGCATTTAAACTGAACTAGTCAGTGACTCTCTAACTGGTTCTATCAGTTAAGGTGCTTTTGAAATCCCATTAAAAGTGATTGATTTCTTTAAAATCTCAAATAACAAGAAACTCAGAAGGTAGGCTTTCCAGAGATGGTTAATTCTATGGTGTGTCAATGTCCTCAAAGAACTCGTATCTTCTCTGCCATCCTTAGCCTGCTCAGTTGTTCTTTTAGGCTTGTTTGCATTGGGGTCTCAAAGTAGGTACCGCAGTCCAAGAATCACACCCACATGGCAGTGTTCAAAGACAACAAAGAAAGAAATGTTACCTGTATTATAAACCAAAATCCCTTTAATGTAGGAGTACATTTCTGGATTATATGTTTTGTTCCACTGGTCTAGTTATATGTGACTGCACCACTACTGTGCTGTTTTTTACATTTCTTCTAAATTGAAAAAATAATTTCCTGTGGGTGAAATACAGAAATATCGTGCAGGGCTTGAATTTTTACATATATTCTTTTTCCACTCCTCACATTACAGTGCAGGACATTTCTAGTGTCCTTCCAATCAGGACCTCCTCCAAGAATAGCCACCATTCTGACTTCTATCACCATAGATTAATTGTCCCTGATTTGAAATTCATGTATGTAGAATTGTACAGCATGTGCTCTTTTATGTCTGATTTATTTCACTTAGTGTTTTGTCTGTGGGATTTATTAATATTGCTGCATATATAGGTAGTACAGTCCTTTTCATTGCTTTTGTTTATTTCACAATCTATTGACCCTTTTTACTGTTGACAGACATTCTGGTTATTTCTAGTTTGGCTATTATGGTAAAGCTGCTGGGGCATCCTCTTACATATCCTTTGGTGGACACAAGTACTGATTTCTTTTGGATATGCACGCAAAATCAGAATTAGTGGGTCATAGACTATAAAAGTGTGCTGAGCATTAGTAGATACTGCCAAATGCTTTCCCAAAGTGGTTGCACGAGTGTTTTACTCCCACACTGATCTAAGAGATTTTCAATGACTCCAAATCCTCACAAATGTTTGGTAATTCATTCTTTGTAATTATAGCTGTCTTGGTGGCTACATAATGGTATTTGGTTGTGGTTTTAATTTACATCTCAAAAGACTAATGATACTGAGTACTTTTTCATGTGTTTGTTGGTCACTTTGACATCCTTTTTTGGAATTGACTGTTCAAGGCTTTCTATGCACATATTGAATTGTATGTCTTTTTCTTGTTGGTTTATTGGGGTTCTTTATATCCCGGACACAAATCTTTCATACATTTGTATATTATAAAAGTCTTCCAAGCCGGGCGCGGTGGCTCACACTTGTAATCCCAGCACTTAGGGAGGCTGAGACAGGAGAATTGCGAGTTCAAAGCCAGCCTCAGCAATGGCGAGGCACTAAGCAACTCAGTGAGACCCTGTCTCTACATAAAACACAAAAAATAGGGCTGGGGATGTGGCTCAGTGGTCGAGTGTCCCTGAGTTCAATCCCCGGTACCAAAAAAAAAAAAAAAAAAAAGTCTTCCAGTGTGTGACTTGCTTTTTCATATTCTTAATGGTAACTTGTGTGTGGGGTGGGAGGTACTGGAAATTGAACCAATGGGCTTTCTACCATTGAGTTATACCCCAAATCTTTTTAATTTTTATTTTGAGACAGGATCTTGCTAAGTTGCCAAGGTTGTCCTCAAACTTGTAATCCTCTTGCTTCAACCTCCCAAGTTGCTGGGACCATAGGTGTATGCCACCACACCCAGCTTAATGGTGACTTTTAATGAGCATAAGTTTTAATTTTAATGAGGTAAAATTTGTCAGTATTTTATTTTGTGGTTAGTGATTTTCCTTTTCCATTTTTAAGAGGTTTTTGGTTTGTTGATTTGTTTTTGTTTGTCTGTTTGGTACTGGAGACTAAACCTGGGGATGCTTAACCACTGAGCCACATCCCCAACCTTTTTTATTTTTTATTTAAAGACAGGGTCTCTTAAATTGCTAAATTGTTGAGGCTGGTTTTGAACTTGGGATTCTCCTGCTTCAGCCTCTGGAGCCCCTGGGATTACAGCATGTGCCCACATCCAGCTATAAACAAGTTCTGATACTTAGTAAAGTTCTTCAGCTGTGTCATTGTTCTTCAGAATTGCTGTGGATACTATAAGGCTTTTGCATTTCCATATAAATTTTAGAATCAGCTTGTCAATCTCCACACAAAATTCTGCTGGAATTTGATTGGAATTTCACTGATTTTATAGGTCAATTAGGAGAGAATCAACATCTTTGCAATATTGAGTTTTCTAATACATTAAATAACATACCCCAGTAGTTTTTAGTCTTTTAAAGTTTTTTTCTCAGGAATACTTTATATTCTTCAATGGCAAGATTGTACACATCTTCCATTAGATTTATTACTGGGTAGTTGATCTTTCTTTATGCTGTTATTGTTATTGCTTTTTTAACATTTTATTCCCACTTATTTATTGCTAGTACATAGAAAGCCTGAATGTATCCTGAATTTGAAAGTAATCTTTCTAAATTCATTTATTATTTCTAATAATTTGTAGGTTCTTATGCATTATCTTTTATGTTTACAACCATGATATCTACAAATGATGATCATTTTATGTATTTTTTACCAATCTTAATACCTCTTATACCTTTTTAGAGCCTTATTTGCTGGCTGACTTTCAGTACAATGTTAGATAGAAGTGCAGAGCATGGTGGCACACACCTGACTTGGGAGATTGAGATAGGAGAATCACAAGTTCAAGGCCAGTGAGACCCTCAGCAACTTTGAGACCCTGTCTCAAAATAAAAATAAAAAGTAGCTCAAAGGTAGAGCACCTTGGGTTCAGTCTCTGGTACCCCCTACCCCCTTAAAAGAAAAAGTCAAACAGAAGTGGTGATAATGAACATTAAAGAAATTTTCTTGCAGTCCTGGAGAGTTTTGTTTTTTTTTTAATTGTGAATGGGTGTTAAATTTTGTCAACGATTTTCTTGGGGCTGGCATGTTAGCTCAGTGGTAGAATACTTGCCTAGCATGTGTGAGGTCCTGATGTTGCTTGACTGCTGGTATCAGATGGGCTTTGAGGAGCTAAGAACCAGGTCTCTGAGGACAGAATAGTGACTAGTGGATCAAAACCAGACTAGTTTTTAAAAGTGAGAAATATGTCAGGTAGATCCAGGTGCTGCTGTGGTAGAAGTATTACTCCACTGGCTTTCGTAGGAACCACCAGCAGTCAGAAAACCTTTGGGAAGTGGAGGAGGAAGCCAGCCCTTCCTCTTCCAACTACGCAGTCTTCCTCTCAAACCACTCTGTTGTCAGAGTCTAACAGGAAACCAGCTGGCAAAAACCTGGCTTTCAAGTTTTCTAAGCCCCAGCTCCAGCATTTCAAAGCAGAATAGAGTTGGTTTGGAAGTCAAACTTGGGAAACTAATAATTGACATAATTATGTTGTTCAATAAGTTTTCCAATAAAATCTACTTAGTTTGTTAACTTTGGAAACAGGCATATTAAGTCTCTTACCAGCCAGGCCCAATGGTGCACACCTGTAATCCCAGCAACTTGGGAGGCAGAGGCAGGAGGATTGCAAGTTCAAAGCTACCCTCAGCAACCTAGCAGTACTCTGTCTCAAAATAAAAAATTTTTTAAAAGAGGTGGGGATGCTGGGCATGATGGCATATGCCTATAATCCCAGCATCTCAGGAGGCTGAGGCAGGAGGATTTGAGTTCAAAGCTAGCCTCAGCAACTTAGTGAGGCCCTAAGTAACTCAGTGAGACCCTGTCTCTAGTAAAATACAAAAAAGGATTAGGGATGTGGCTCAGTGGTTAAGCGGCCCTGGATTCACTCCCCCATACCAAAAGGGGGGGGGGGCTGGGGATGTGGCTCATTGGTTAAGTGCTCCTCAGTTCAATCCCCAGTACCTAAATAAATAAAGTTTCTCACCACTAATATGGATTTGTCAATCTCTCTTTGCATTTCTGGCATTTTTTACCATGAAGTTAGTTATCTGTTATTAGGTTTGTGGCTTTTATCTCAGTAGATTGTGCCTTTTAATCACTGTGAAATATCATGCCTTGTCTTTTTTGGCCTTACCTGGCCTATTGTTTGATATGAATACCTATGTTAAGATATTTCAAAAACAATATGCCCTGCACACTCAGGGGCACTTTTCCATAAAGCTATATCCCCAACACTCCCCCCCCCTTTTTTAAGAAGGGTCTCCCTACATTGCCCAGGCTGACCTTGAACTTGCAATCTTCCCGCCTCCGCCTCCCAAATTGCTGGAATTACAGGTGTGCACACCAAACCTGATTCTGTTGGTCTTTAGTATATGTTTCTATGTACCTAAGTTTTTGTTTTCTTCTTTTGTGCCTTTTTGTGATCATTAAACTCTTCTTTTAATTCCACTTTTTCCACAAATTGTTAAATATATCTCATTTCTGTATTTTTAATGGTTATCCTAAGATCCTCTCTACATGTTTAAACTCACCTTTGTCTATCAATAACTAGAATCAACCAAAAGCAAGTCTTCCCTTTAATAAGAAAATCTTAATGTGCATTTATCTGCCCCACCCCCCATTGCTTCCCATAATGTAATAAACACTAATAATTATTTAGATTGGTTTTGATTTTTAAATTATACATCAACTATTCTTTAGTTGAGATATTGAGCTATTAGTTTTACTTCTTTCTTGCCACACTGCTTGTATTTCAAAGCTTCCTCTTTCTTAGATTCTTTATTGTGTGTATAACTTAGGACTTTATGGCTGAATAAAACTCCATTGTGTATATACACTACATTTACCTATTTTTCTGTTGATGGACACCTAGGCTGGTTTCATAGTTGGGCTATTGTGAATTGTGCTGCTATTATAAACGTGAGTATGTTAACTACAGTATGATGACTTTAATTTTTTTAGGACAAATACTGATGAGTGGTATATCTAGATCATATGGTGGTCCCATGCCTAGTCTTTTTTTTTAAATTTTTTTGGTACCGGGGATTGAACTCAGGGGCACTCCACCACTGAGCTCCCCGACCTTATTTTTTTGTTTTATTTTATTTTATTTAGAGACAGGGTCTCACTGAGTTGCTTAGAGGCTGGCTTTGAACTCGCGATTCTCCTGTCTCAGCCTCCCAAAGTGCTGGGATTACAGTCGTGCTCCACCGCGCCCGGCTGAAACCACACATTTTTGAAAGAACTCTCAAAAATGAAATTATGTCCTTTGCAGGAAAATGATTGGAACTATAGACCATATGTTAAGTGAAGTAAGTCAAACTCAGAAGGTTAAGGGTCATATGTTTTTTCTCATATGTGGAAGCTAGAGAGGAAAAAGGAGAAGAAAGTTGGAGTGTGATTGAATGAAAAGTAAGGGGAGATCAGTAGAGGAAAGGGACCAGGGGCAGGAGATGGGGAGGAAGGGAGGAAGTGCTGGGGAGTGATATTGTCTGAATTATATTGTTATATTGTGTGCATGTATGAATATGTAACAACAAATCCTATCATCATGTACAAATACAATGCACCAATAAAATAATGTGGGGAGAAAAAACAGAAGAAAAAGATGTGTGGTTTCCTTCATCTTGGAGAAAATCTTTATTTCTCTCTTGATATTCTCTATATAGTCTTCCTCTGAAATTCTCTCAGATTCCACAAGTTTTGGCCTATCTTCAGTTGCTCTTTTCTCTCATGCTTTAAATTCCTTTGCAGTTTGTACTGTGTTCTGAGAGAATCCTCAGCTACATCTTCCACTTTATGGATTAACTCTTCAGCTGTTCTTCTGTTCTTGTATCCAGCACATTTATTCAGTCCTTTATTGCATTACCACATTTTAAATTTATGCAAGTGTTAGTAGCTTCACTTCCACAACAACCTACTTTTATTTTAGAAATGAAATAGCTTTTCAAATTTCTCAGAG
Organism: Xerus rutilus; assembly: GCA_028644305.1. NCBI lineage: Eukaryota > Metazoa > Chordata > Mammalia > Rodentia > Sciuridae > Xerus > Xerus rutilus. The sequence goes on along the minus strand of CM053399.1, from coordinate 55,685,720 downwards.
GATGCTGATTATTCTATTTTAAAGTTTTTACTCTTTTTGTTAAATTATCTGTTTTTTTTCTAGTGCTAATTTCATCTGTATTTCATGACTTTTTTCACAACATAAATTTTCCTCAAATATTTGGAGATTCTTGATTGTTCCTTTTTTCATGTAACAATCCCCAATCAGAAGCTTGGAATGGGGTTCTGATGTCCAGAGTCGCTCTTGATGATTGTGCGAAGGGGCAGGCTTGCATTCAGGCATGGTGTTCTGTAGCCCATCTTTCTAGAAGGGGGTGCTCTGTGATCATTGCTCAGGGCCCACACTTACCACCATGGCCTCTCCCTCTACAAACTCCAACTTTGTTCATTGTACAAACCTTTCCCTCATGGTTCACAGACCCTCATCTATGGCAGGTGTTGTTTTACTTCTTACTATTTATTTATATGTGACCTTTCTCATTATAATATTATTAATGTGAGGAAGGGCTCCCCTTCACCAAGGTGAAGGCAAGTGAAACCTACACAGGACCCAGTCCCAGAAGATCGTTTGTTAGGGTGAACTCAGCTGTTTATTGGCACATCTTAGTCGGATGGTCCCAAGAAAGAAATCTTTCCACATCCTCCTCCTTTGGACCATGCTTCTAACTGTGCTGGATGTCTTTCCTGAATTCACTGACTTAACACATTCTATTTCTATTAATATGACAAAGAGTATTTTCAAATCCTCTGACAGGATATGTGTGTGTGTGTGTGTGTGTGTGTGTGTGTGTGTGTGTGTGTGTGTGTATTTCTCTCTTCTAAGACAGCTGGTTAGCTTTCTGCTCAGTATGGACTCTCTAATAGCTCTGAGGCTAGAAAGAGCTTGCATGTTGCAAAATCAGAAAGAAAGTCAGTGTGGTTGAAATAACAATAATGAAGGAGAGGGATGAGATGGGAGGGGAAGCAGGGGCTCAATCATGTGGGGCTGCTGAGGCCTGGGTGAAGGACTTTGGATTTTATCCTAGTGCAAAGGTATTTATTTCCTGATGGATATCACAGCTGTTCCTTTTCCCAGTTAGCACTGGAACTGGCCTAGAGGGAATCCTGCTGTACGTAGTGGGTGTTAGATGCAGACCCTGGCCTCTCTGGGAATCACTCTGGGCTCTTACCAACCTTCATTCTATTTCTCTTTTGTTTCAGAGGTTGTGTTCTCATCTTACCCAGGATTTTCAACCTCAGAGGTAGGAACTGCCTAATTTATATTTGCATACTTGAGTTAGAACAGCAATTCTGTTTATTTATTTAATTGCAGTCTTGGGGATTGAACCCAGGACCTCACATATGCTAAGTAAGCACTCCTCCACTGAACTACATCCCTAGGCCAGGGACATTAATTTTAATAGACAAAAACAAATGATTTTTGGTACATGGAAGGCACTTCTATAGACCACACTGACAAAGGCCATTCATTGAACAGATATGTATCCACCAGGTATGAGGCATTACACTGGCCACTGGAATGGCAGTAGTGAGCTGAACAGATCGGCGTCGATCTCAGCAGCTCCCAGTCTAGCTTTCACTGTCCTCAGATGCTGTTCAGCATAACATATTAACAGCGGCTGCTTCAAGTGACAAGGCTTGCTGAAGTGTGGCTCCTACCAGCTTGAAGCCCAGAAGGTCTCTAACAAGAGTCTCCAAAAGCTGGGAAAGGTCTTTCCAGATATACCACTATCCAGATGTCAAAAAATCCTTGGTGTCAAAGGCTTAGATGCTTGATTTTTGTCAGCACAGAAAATTGGTTTTTTATCTCAGGGCAGATGCTCACTGACCAAGCTCATGGGGACTCATGTACATAATAAACTAAATTGTGATTTGTACACTTAAAATAAGAAGTACGACTCTACATTTACCCAACTGGCTTCCTTGAGAGGCAGCTTAGTACACTGCTTCCTCACAGATAAAACAAGTGTGTGAGAAATGGTACCAGTTAACTACTGCTACATAAGATACCCCAAATTACTGACTTCAAATAATAGCCATTTATTATTTCTCATAATTATTTAAGTGAGTTAGGTGGTTTTACTGGTTTCACCAGAGCTCATTCATGCAGCTACATTCAGCAGGCAGGTTACCAGGGAGCTGTCAGGTAGACAGATGATCTGGCTTGGCCTTTCTATGTGGTCTTTTCCTTATAGCATAGTGGCATCTGGGTTTCAGGAGAGCACAGGAACATTTCAAGATTCTGAAATTCAAAGAGTGTCATTTTTACCATATTCTCTTGGCAATACAATTCTGACATTAACTGTGCCAGTTAGTACAAAGTTAGTCACTGCCCTCACTTTAGATGCCAGCCACAAGTTTGGGGGTCCCCCAGCTGTCCACACTGTGATCAGCTGGTTGTAAATTTGGGACTTCCCACATCTTGCTCAGGTTCAGTAATTTACTAGAATAACTCAGAACTCAAGAAAGGGTTACATTTACAATTATAGTTTTACCATAAGGAATACAAATAAACACTAGTTAAATAAAAAGACACATAAAGCGAGATTTGAAAATGCAGAGCAAAAATGCAGCGCTTCTGTACCCTTCCCCATGGAATCAGGGCACTTTACCCTCCCGGCATATGGATGTGCTCACCAACTGGGAAGTACACCTGAGCCCGATTCCAGAACTTTCATTGGAGAGTCTTTTGGCTTCAAGCTTGAACTCAACCTCTAGCCCCACCTTCCCTTGCAGAGATGAGGCTGGCTTAAAGCCCAGCCCTAATCACATGGTTGGTCTTTTAGGATCAGTCAGCCGCCATCCCGAGTCATCTCATTAGCATAAATTCAAGTTTGATCCATGGAATCCTAAATAACGGGGGCATTCCTATCACTTAGGAAATTCCAAGCGTTCTAGAAACTAGGTGCCAGGAACCTGGTACAAAGATCAAATTCTTTACAATAGAGTAACCAGTCAAGGGGGTAGAGATATGGATTCCCCTCTGAATGAGAGGAGTGCCAAGACCATACTGCAAAAGGTCATGCATGTGGGAATGAGGCACTTGAAAACACTGAACTATCTACCATGGAAGTTGAAAATTGGTAGGATTGTTCGGTGCTTAGATCCCAGCTGTCTGGCATCTGAGAATCTGGAAGATGGGTTGGATGGTTGCGTCTCCAAGACAGGGCCCTCTCTGTCCTCAGGACACTCTGGCTTTTCCTTTTCTGTGCTCTAGTCTGACTTGCCCACTTTCATTTCACCCAGTTTTCCTCCAAGTAGGGAGTCACATGCAGGCGACTGCCTGGACTCGAAGTCTGGGCTGCTTACCACTTGAAAGCCAATATTCAGGATAGAAGAGTTGGTAGGAAGGAATCAAGTTTATTCAAGTGCTGGCACCTTGGAAGATTAGGAAGGGTGTCAGTCTTAAAGCTCCATCTTGGGGAACTCAGGGGCACAAAAGGATCTTACAGGAAGTGACATGAGATACAGTGAGAGAGTGGGCAGGAAGGCTACGTGCTGAGTGGGGTCTTCATCCTCCTGGGAAGGTGTCTCTTCTTTTTTTTTTGTTAGTCAGAACATCACAGTGGACCTCAGAGTCCAGGGACCAGTTCCTACATTTTCTTAAAACAGATATATTATTTTCCTGCCAGTTAAATGCCACAGTAATTTACATGCTTTGTGTTAGTTCATGTATACAAGTAAAGATGAAGGAGGAGGTGACAAAGATCACCAATGTTCTGGGTTCTATAAATCTAAAGAAAGATTATTTAAGAGTTAACATCTTAACCATTTAAGAATTTGGAATTTAGAATGCTAGGAAAAGGCAGGGGGCATAACACTTGCAAAAGGACTAGAGAGGGGAAACAACCTAACAGAAGGGCACAGGGAGGTGGGGCAAAGTTAATTCTGCCAAGGACAACTCCCAGAGGAGCAGTTACTTTCACATGAGCAAGACTGTCACACATTCCACTTTGCCCTCTCAGAGCATCATGTTGGGATCACCTGGAGAGGGGAGTCATGTATATTTCCAAACAATATCACTAACTTTATTCTCACCCATGACTGATGTCCCATTTGTATGGCTTTACAAATTGACCCAGAAGGACAGGAAATATTTGTCCCAAAGTGGGTGTTCCACAAACATTTATCGAACAGACAAATGTACATTGAATATTTGCCCAAGATTGTACAGTCGTTAATGGCGCTCAGGGCAGCGTTTAGTTCATTCTAACCTAACTATCAGCCCCAAATTTATCCCGTAATATCTTTTGGTCTCATGTAATTCAGGGCAACAGTGAGTGAACTGAATTAGGCATGGTTAATCCAGCAGTTTCATTTTTCTGCTTGTCAAATATATTGGCCCCAAGGCAATCTGAGTTGTACAAAGAGCCCCTGACCCTCAAATGACTCAGACGTATCAGACCACATTTAGATCCCAAGGCCTGGCTCAAGTCATTCAGGACTTCACTCTTGTTTCATCCTTGAATGAAGCCCCTCCACTGTGGGCTGGGGACTAGTCTGTGAGACCGGTGCTCAAGGCTTGTCACTCCTGCTCTCCTTCTCTCCACTAAGAAAAATCCCCTTAAAAATGCAAGGGGTGAAAATTTCTCCAAAATATTAGCCCACCTGCATAGAAAGGCCAATTCAGCATAAGTTGCTATCAGGCAGAGTGGGAGTGAGGCGGAGTACCGATGATGTCTGCAGAGGTTCTGTGATGTCCTGTGGCCCCAGAGAACTTCCAACTGGGTGTTAAAGAATTTCTCACATGTGATCACAGAGAACTCAGAGCCAGAATTCTAGGCCCTTGGTGACATCTGCCCTTATGACCCTAGATGTCTCTTTGGCCAAGCTTCTCTACAAAAGTTGTTCTTTTCACCACACTCAATAGGAAGGGCCTTTGGCCATTGGCAGCCTCGACTTCCTTATCATTAGGGCACTTTGACTTTGACTTTTTTTTTCCTTCTAAGACAACCAAGGTATGTTCACTTCCACCCATATTCGAGATTCTTCCTGTGAAGTCACTGAAGGCCAGGAACCAGACACTGGCCCCACCCTTCCCGGAGCTGAGGTACCTTAGCCTGGCCTACAATAAGGTGACTCTCTGTTTCTCGGCCTGCTTCCTCAGGGGTACAGATGGGAGGTGGGTTGGGGAGCCATTATGGTCTGTAGGCCAATCCTTCAATTCCCTGATTCCTTCAATTCCCAGGAATTCTCAAAGTGAAGAAAGCAGACAGAGTGCAGCCAGGGCAGGAATCCATATATCCAGTCATGGATGTGTGTTTAGCATTTCCCATGTGCCAGGCCCTGTGCTAGGCATTAGGGATGCAGCTGTGAAAACAAAGTCTTGATCTTTTGGAGTTTATCAACTGTAAGGAAGATGGATACTGGACAGTCAGTCAGTATAATCATCAATATAAGCACGCTTAGTGTTATAAAGAAATCCACAGTGTTATGATAAGGGAGGGAGACCTAATATTTGGGATCAGAGAATTTTCTCAAGGAAAAGTAGTGTTTGAGCTAAGATCTGAATCAATAAGTATAGTCAAGTAAAGACAGAAGGAACAGCAGATATAAATCCCTAGGACAGATGTCACATGTTTTTCCTGTATTTTCCCAATATTCATGGCCTATTGTTTTTCTGTAAAACCCCACTTACTCATTTATTTTGTGGTACTGAAGATCAAATTCAGAACCTTGTACATGCTAACCATGTGCTCTACCACTCAGGTACACCCCCAACCCATGTTTTATTTTCATCCAGTTGAAATATTTTCAGTTTTTCTTGTGATTTTGTCTTGGACCTATATGTTGTTTAGAAATCAGTTGTTTAATTTCAGAGTCTTAGATTTGTTGATTTCTGATTTTATTCTCTTGGGGTCAGATAACAATCTGTCAAATTTCTTTTTTTTGACATCTATTCAAATTGCTTTTTGGTCCTCTTTATGGTGCATTATGGTGAATGTCCCGTGTGCATTTAGAAAAACTGTCTTATGTAGTTGGAGGGGATGACAGTGGTGAATGTTAGCTGAGGGGTGGGCAGTGTGGCTCAGATCTGTGTGCTCTTGTTTTGTCCATTTGTTCGTCAGTTATTCAGGACACTGTTAAAGTCTCTGGTCATTAGTTTGGCTCTCCTTGCATCTCGTCTCATCTCACCCAGAACCTTCTTTCTTTCTGCTTTTAGTCGTAATAGCCTTCTTTCATTTCCTCTGACACATGTGGGCCTCTTGCCCGCTGCTCTCTGCATGGAACCCTTCCTATCTTCATTAGAGTGACACCAGCTGATACAACAGACTTAACATCTCAATCATGTAACACAATAAAGTTTATTTCTTGCCTTTACAAAGTCCACTGTGGATAATCCTGGTTGGCAGGTGGTGGCCTTCCATATGATCATCCGGAGACCCAGGTCCCTCTGGCTGTGGCTGTGTCATCCTGTAGGGTCTTAAGAATCCCTTCCTGGATCCTGTGTATCTGGTGGGTAGATGGTTGGTGGTGGGGAATGTGGTGAGAGAAGTAGAGGATGTGTGGGAGGTTTGGGCATGGGCTGTGTCTGGAAGTAGCATTTATGACTTGTGCCTACACTGCACTGACCATAGCTAAGTCACATGACCACCCCAGGGCCCCTGAGAAGCTGGGAGACATAGGCTAGCTGTGGGCTGGGGGTAAAGAAATGGTTTTGATTGATACAGACATGTCTCTGTCATGCGCTCCATCCTCCACTGCACTCACTAACGACTTCCTGCCCTCCTTCAGATTTCAGGGACGCCTTCTCTTACCCCTCTGGCTGGGTCACATGGCCCAGGTACTTCATGTGCCTCTCTTTTGCGGCACTATCACAGTAGTCAGTCCCCTCTCCTTTGTTACTGTTCCTCCAGTGCTGGTTTCTCAGTACACAGTGCTCCTGGAGGACAGGCTTCATTTCTGTCTCACTCATTCCCAACACAGTGCTTGGCACACAGTAAATATTTAGTAAATATTTGTTGGTTGAGTGAATAAAAATGAACATGAACGAGTAAGTTAATTGCCCTGTGGAAATTCAGTGTCGTCCAGTGAGGCTCCAGAGGAGTCCAACCCAGGCTGCTCTCCTTCCCATCCTTGGAACCTTAGTGCCTTCAATGGGCCCTGTACCCAACTTGACACCTCTCAGTGTGTCTAGGGGCCTGAGAAGCCACTGATGGCCCCTCTGATACCGATGGCCCAGATCCTGCTCCGCTACTTGTAGATAGCTACCCTGCCCCATGTGTTCTAGCCACTCTGCTCAATAAGGAGCGTGTAATTTTTGTCTTGCCGAGGCTGGTTTGGCCAACAGCTTCCTTCACAGGAGTACAGCAGCCTCTGGGCCCCTCTCACTGGCTGTGCTTATCCCTTAGTTGGGTGGATTCCCTGACAGCCTGCCCTCTGCCCTCCTCAGAGCAGTACTAGGACTGGTCTTAGAGAAGAAGGCCTTGGGAGTGCTGTTGACAGACTGGTGGGGTGTGCAGGGGTCTGCCTCGAGGAAGGTGGAGTGTCAGATTGCGTACTGAAGTCCAAGTTAGTGCCCTGCATCCTTCCAGACTCTGTGAGACAAGGGCTCTGTGTGTGTGTTCTTATTATATGTCACCATTATCCCTAAGACTTGACATGGGCTACATATCCAGTATGGAAAGGAGAGAAACATTCATCACTCTCGAACATGAAACATTGATGGTGGAACTTTGAGACAGGAGGGCAGGGTGCTGTGAGCATGAGCAGCTGATATTGCAAGGACAAGGCACTGCCCAGAGCGAGGTCCACGCGCAGCAGCGTCTCCTCCGGCCCCACCCGCTTCCTTGTAGGCATCTGTTTCTGCAACACAGGGCCTATTGCCTCTATCCTTGGGTGGAGGTGAGGGGCGGGTCCACCTAATAGTGTCTCCTGCATTTGTTACAGATTGCAAAGGAGGATGCCCTTCTGCCAGTAGCTCTCTTTCCATCTCTCTGTGAGCTCATCTTTCATAACAACCCTCTGGTGGCCCACACACGAGGTATGAGGCCTGCACACTTGTCCCCAACTCACTGTCAAGGAGCAGTGGGTGCCAGACCCGGGCTCTGCTCAGTGTTGGGGTGGAAGAGATTCCCAGTGTATCAGGAAATGGAGAAAATACATAGCTATGCTGCTCAGCTCCTGCTGTCCACTGGCATATCCAGCAGCGGTGTGATGCTGGCATTATTGTCCCCTTGGACTTTGGAGGGAACTGAAGCCTAGGAAGGTTCATGATCTGCCCAGGGTCACACAGCAAGAGTCAGGAATCCAATACTGAAGGATCCAGGCCCTGCATTAGCTCTCTGAGCTACACCCTGCCTTGCAGAGTAGGTCTGTGGCCCCATTTTCCACTTCCCATTTGGGGAGGGGTGTGGGCCAAACTGCGGTGCTCTCCCCTCCCACAGCAAGCTGAATGCCCCAGTGCTGCATCACAGGGAGACCACTGTCCAAGATGTAGCAGCTGGAGGCTGCTGGTCTTGGACTGGAGTGACACCCGTGCAGTCCTAATCCTTGCTCCACACTGTTACTTTGGGAATATTCTGTGCCTCAGTTTCCTCACCTACTGAATGGGAATGATGTGGTCCCTACCTCCTAGATAAGAGGATGAAGCAAGTTACATTAACACATGTGAAGCAGGTCGAACAGTGCCTGGTACGTGGCAAGCCTCAGTAAATGCCAGCTAATAGCCATCTTATTTTCCCATCCTGGCACCAGGCGTCCCCCCACTGCTCAAGAGCTTCCTCCAGGAGCGACTGGGGATCCACCTAATTCGAAAGAAGGTAGTAAAGGCCAAGCATCATGTTTTGATGCCTCGGAAGGAATCGCGGAGGGTGAGTCTCCCAGGGCAGGACCCAGCCCCAGAGGAAGTGGGGCTTGTTTTAATGCCTGCAGACTCGCCTGGCAGTAGAACCACTCTCTCCCACACACCTGGACCCCTCCATTAGATACAGAATTGCCTCCTCCTTGCCTCACTCTGTTGAATACAGATAGAATCAGGAAGGACAAGACAGTCAAGAAAAACCCAAAAATGTAGGCAGGAGCCTTGGAGATTCTTGAGTCAGTGACTCCCTGGTTTTACAGAGAAAGTAAAGCCCAGAGAAAGAGAAGTGGGGAGAACCCAGCCTTGAAGTCATAAAACCCAGGACCTGGCTTTGACACTTTCCACAGCTGCCTGATCCTGGGCAAGTTTCAAACTGAGCTTCAGGTTTCTCAACTCTGACACCTCTCAGAGTTTCTGAGATGACTAGATGAAACAACAGATATGAAAACATATTATGAACTCCCCAGACTCATCCCAATGCAAGTCACAGTCTCTACAGCTGCTCCAGGACCAGAGTGCACCTCCCACCTGCATCTCTAGGAAGCGTGTCCTCTGTCGAGGTCGGCCGCTTCCTCTGCAGGTCCAGCCAGTGCTCTTAGGCTTGCCTTCTAGGATGCCATGAAATAGTCAGATCCCTTTCATCTGAAAAATCTCAAAAATTTCTGTGAAATGCTCCTCCCTCCTGTAGCCTTTCTACAGCCAAAAGCTGGACTAGTCGTTGCTGATCCTCAAGCTACATACAGTTGGCCCCCGCCCTGCCTCACAGCCTGCTTCTGTCCAGCCAGGCCCTTGTCTGAGTCCTGAGAGGACAAGAGCAAGCATTTAAAGTCAGAAACAGAAATTCCAAGGATTTCCATAATCTTCCCCCAGTTTCTTGCCTCCTCTAAGGATCTATTATCTCCCTGCCCATCCACCAGCTGAGAAGTAGAGAGAATCCGAGTGAGCTGGGTGCTGAGTACAGAATCCTCTCCCCACTTGGCAGAGCACCCAGCCCAGCACTCTGCTGATCACTTGCACACATGCTGTCACATAATGCTCACAACAGACAAGGAAACAAGTTCAGAAAGGTGCACTAACCTACTCATTAAATGTTAGTACTGGCAGTGGCTTGGGGGTTGAGACAAGAGGATTGCAAGTTCAAGGCCAGCCTCAGCAACTCAGTGAGGCCCTTAATGAGACCCTGTCTCAAAATGAAACAAAGAAGGGCTGGGGATGTGGCTTGGTGGCAAAGTGCCCTGGGTTAAATCTCTAGTACCAATAAATAGATAGATAGTAAGTATTGGGTCCAGAGGCAACTCCTCCCATCTAAGGTTCTGAGTAATAGAGTTAGATAAACACAAACTCCCAACGGCCAAATGGGAAACAAATCAGTGCTTTGTCACTTCAGGCAAACACCCTCTAGGCCAGACTGGAGACATGGCTTAGGCCTGTGGCCTACCTAGGGATACCTACCTGCCTTCCCACCATGCTCAGAGAGACATAGACAAAGGCTGGAGGCCCTCCCCTTGTGCCTAGGCATGGGCAAGACAGGGGAAAATGGAGAACCTGCTGCGGCAGGCGGTGTGGCCTGCAGTCCAGAAGCGGTGTGGGCCCTTTGCTATTGAGAACAGAATGGAAGACAGAACAGCTGCTTTGAATGTCAGGTGGTCCAGCCCCCAGCAGTGCAGCGGGGCCCAGGGACTGTCAGCCTCTGATCAATCACAGCATCCATTCTTCCTGCAGCAGTGGGCTGGGGAGTAGTGGAGGGATAGAGCGCATCACCTGGCACTCCTCCCACACCCAGTAGGAGATGAGGGTCTGCCCACTGTCAATGTTGTCTGACAGAGGCCGTCTTCTCTTGGCATGGTTTTATTTTTACTCTGCGTCCCTTAGGCGTCAAGTCAAAATATTGAGGTTTTATGTATTTTCAAAAGGAAAATTTTTTCTTTTTTCTTTCTTTTATTTTTGGTACCAGGGATTGAACCCAAGGTGTTGAACTAGATCCCCAGTCCTTTTTTTTTTTGAGACAGGATCTTGCCAAGTTGCTGAGGGTCTTGCTAAGTGGCTGAGGTTGGTTTTCAACTTAAAATCTTCCTGCCTCAGCCTCCTGAGTCACTGGGATTATAGGTGTGCACCAAGATGTTTTCTTAAAGAGGAATTTATTTATAAAAGAGACATCCTCCATACTCCTCATCTGTTGAGTGATTTTGCACACATCATCCCACTTGGGAGGACTCTGGAATATAGGCAGGGTGGGAACTCTCTCCTTCCATGGGAGGAAATGGAAGTACAAAGGGTAGAGCTGTGTTCCAGCTCCAATGTTCCTGACTTCAGTGCTTGGAATCTTTGTACCACACTACTTAGTCTGCAAAAGTACACATATAAGTGCACCAGATACCTTTGACAAAGAATATAAACGACCCACCATGTAACAGGGAGGGAAGGAGCATAGGGGCCTCAGCTTGGAGTCAGAGGAGGAGAGGATGGTGACAGGCTTTTGCTGGTTAAGGAAACAGAGCAGTTCAACAAGAAGGAAATTATTCTGGTCCTAAGTCTCACGAGAGATTTGCCTTTTGGATCTTTTTATAAGGTACACAGGCCTGGTGCTGCCACCTTCCAGAAAATGCAGGCTGCTCCACAAACCCCTCATAGGAGTCCCTGAGGAAAGTCAGGGCATGGGAGTAAACCTTGAAGAGTAAGGCCACTGAGGGCAGGGATGCATGAGGCCAGGAGCCAGGCTAGAATTAGTCCAGCTTGCTACTGGTCACTCTGTAACCTTGGTCATGTCATTTCCACTCTGCATCCCAGTTTCTTCATCTAAAATGAGAATAATTATTCCCTGGGTGTTTTTGAGGTGTAGATTTTCAGGCATGTCACAGATACCCAATAAGTGTGACCCCCCACCACCTTCTTGAGCCTTTACCCTGTGCTCTGACCAACCACTGTACGAGTGGCCAGAGGCTGGTGAGGCGCAGGAGCAGAGAATTCTGACTGCAGAGCAAATCTGATCTAGTCTTTCTCCCATGGCAGGTGAAAACCCAAGTCCCCAAGGTGCCAAAGCAGCCTCTGATGCCCCGTCACCAACCTTTGACCACAATCAAGTCTCTCTCAAGGGAAACGCCCGAGGCAGAGCTACAGGAAGAGCTGCACCCTTCCAGAAGCACTTCTCTAAAGGAACAGATAGCCATGGAGGGCCTGGAAGGCCTCAACCTGTCCCACCGGACTTTTGTGCCTCTGCCTCCCATCTGCTCTGACTCCACTCTGCATAGTGATGACACCAGGTCCCACGTGAGCGGTGGAGCCAGCCACCTCGGCCCAGATCACCTGTCAGACGAAGACACCAAGAGCACAGAGTCCATCTTCCTGACCCAGGTGCCTGTGTCCAGCTGCCCACTGTCAACAGCACCACAGGCTCTTGCACAGCCCTCAGCTGGCTGGCTGGCTGCAGGCAGCGGGGACAAGCACAGAGCAGAGTGGAAACCAGAGGGCAGCACCATAGGCAGGGCCCACAAGCCTCTTCTGGGAGATCCACTGATCTGAGGCTACTGGTGGGGACACCTGGGGGACATGTGATGATCCTGTGGCACAGACAGTAGGTGGGGTCTGGCTAGGGGGGTGCTGTCCAGCTTTTAGAGAGGTCCGTCAGTGCCTCTGCCTCCCTGCTTGAAGTCATCTCGCTTCTGATGCTGCCTCTGGATCCTGGGAAGATGGTCTGGATGTAGGTGCTGCTCTTGAGGTGCTCACAGTCTAATGGGGAAGATGCACAGGAACAATACATGTGATCAGTGCTGAGACCTGGGGAGGCCCCCGGGCTGGAGCCTGGAAGAAGGAAAGATGCCTCTGCCCCAGAGCAGGAGGGCTTCCTGGAAGAGGGGCAGATGAGCCGAGCTGTGCAGGCTGAGTGGGAGTTAGCAAGTGAAGATATGGGTAGCAAGGGCGCTTTAGGCAGAGGGAGCAGAAGGAAACAGGGAGAGAGGAGAGAAATTAAAATGGAAGGTGCAAGAAGCATGAATGTTCAGTGTCAATGCCACAGAAGGGTAGTGTGTAGGGAAGGGGAATTCAGGTTGAGCACCCCTACCCAAAACTCTGAACTCCATCATGCTCCAAAATTTGAAACTTTTCAAATGTTAACATGACCATAAGTGTAAAATTCCATACTATGGAACTTTGTTTTATGCATAAAATCATTTAAAATATCATACCAAGTTGCCTTCATGCTGTGTATATAATGTGTTTATGAAACATTAATAAATTTTTTGTTTAGACTCAGATTCCATCCCCAAGATATCTTATTATATATATATATATATATGCAAATAATCCAAAATTCAAATCACTTCTGGCCCAGAGCATTTCAGAGAAGGGGTGCTCAACCTGTGTAAGGCTGGAAGAGTGGTCAGGGTCCCCTTAAATTCTATTATTATTACATAATTATCTCTGATCTCCCCGCCTCCAGTCTTGCCCCTCTAATCTGCCCACTGCCAGATCTTTTCAAAGTGTATATTCATCCATACATTTATATCTAATTCTCACCTGTCTCTTTCTTTACTCCATACAGGGCATGTAAATTCATACAGTATAAAAGTAGTACAATGCAGACAATAATCAAATAGTATTAAAAAAATAAACCACCGAGTTTAGAGGAAGGGAAAATATGGAAGGAAAGGAAATAGCAAGTCCAAGGGTAACTGTCCCTCAAACATAGACTTCATACCCTGCTTTCATAGTACGAGTATCACCAAAATGCTGCTCTTAGCAGCCAAAGCAATACAATCAACCATGTTGTTTAAAAAAAAAAAAAAAAAAGCTCTTAACTTTTTCTCTTTGCCAAATTTCTATGGCTATACCCTCCAGTACAATGTTGGGTAGAAGTGGAGAGAACATATCCTTGTCTTCTTTAGTGAGAAAGCATTTGGTTTCACCATTAATTATAACGTGAGATGTCCTTTATTGGGTTGAGGAATTTTCTATATCTAGTTTATCATGTGTTTTCTTTTTATCACAGATTTTGTTAAATCTTTGTCTGAGTCCATTGAAATGATCACATGGTGTTTACCCTTTATTCTATTGAGAACAATGTACTATATTAATTACCAGATGTTGAGGGAACCTTGCATTCCTAGATAAATCCTGCTTGTCATGCTGTTTACTCTTTTTTACATGTTGCTGAGTTTGGTTTGCTAGTATTTTTTTGAGGATTTTCGCATTTATATTAATAAGTGATGCTGGTGTCTGGTTTCTTTTCTTGAGATATCTTTCTGTAGTCTGGGTTTGAGGATAATACTGACCTCAGAGTGCGAGTTTAGAAGTGTTCCCTCTTCTAATTTCTTGGAAGAATTTGTGAAGGTTTGATGTTATGTCTTTAAATGTATGATTTACCAGTTAACCTAACTGGTCCTTGGCTTTTCTTATGGGAAATTTAAAAATTACTAACTCAGCCTTTTAAGTGGTTATAGAGCTATTCAGATTTCTTATTTCTTTCTGAGTTAGCCATTTTAGCAGGGGGTTTAACCACATCCCCACATCAAGTACAGGTTCATGTGTCTCATAAGACCAGTGGGGTAGGCTCAGATCCTCCATAGCTTGCTACAGAGTGAAGATAAAGAAACTGCAAAACACAATAAACACCCTCAGCTTGGAATTTTTTTAAAAATATTTTTTAGTTGTACACAATATCTTTATCTATTTTTATGTGGTGCTGAGGATCAAACCCAGAACCTCTCATATGCGAGGCGAACGCTCTACCACTGAGCTACAACCCCAGCCCCCTCAGCTTGGAATTTAAAAGTCCTTATCAGTCTGGGCCCTGCTTATCACTCTAGTCTCTCACTGTGCATTGCTCTTCCACTGGACCCACATTCTGTTTCCCTAAACACACTTTGATGTGTCCTTCCTCTGCATCTTCGAGCATGCTGCTCCTGGCCAGGAACATTCATCCTTTCTCTCACTTACAGTCCACCTCTTTCCCCAACCTTGCCTGGGGATACCTCTTGGCTCAAAACTTTGCTCAGGCTAAGGAATCACTCCCTCCAGGGAGCCTCTGGCTGTGTTACCACTTCCTCTAGGATCACCCCAAACCACCATGTACCCTTCTGTTAACAGCACTTATCAAGGCGTTTGGTTTTCACTTCTTTTTCTCTCTGTCCCCTCACCCGCGTCTTAGTCTTGCCCTGAGCACAGGCTGGAACAGAGCTGAGGCTCAGAAGCATGCAGGGAGTAAGTGGATGTATTTTCTTCCTGGCACAGGTGAGTGAGCTGCCTTCTCACGTAACCCACAGGGGCGATTTACAAGTGAAGGAGAAAGACCAAAGGAGACCAGCCACAGCACCCAAAGAGGTGAAGAGGACTCGGAGGAAGCTCCCATCTGCCTCTATCCCCAGCAAGTACCAAGGCTATGAGGATCTGCTGACAGCTAAGCCAGATTCAGCTTTCATTGAGCCAAAGGGTATGTGAGAGTCAGGACCTTCTTCACTGCCCAGAGTAGGGCATGGCCAAACCAGGACTGGGCCAAGCCTTCTTTGCTCAGCCAAGATGCTGTCCTTTGTCTAAATGTCAGAGGCTCCTCAGGATGTCCTGGCTTGCAGCCCTGTCCTTCCCTGGGCTTTCACTGACTTGGGAAAGCCACTGCTCATTCAGAAATTGCAGCCAGGCTGGCCTAAACACCCAGACTGTCAGATTCCTGAGCTTGTCCCAGCCCCCTTGAATTCAAAAATGAACCTCCCAAATCCTCCCTGGTTGGTTTGAGACAAGGGAGGCAGCTCCTCCTTCCCTGTGCCCCTTATTTCAGTCTGATGTGTTACAGTATCTGTGCTGCTAAAGGAACTGGCTCTTGGGAGTCAGCCCCTACAGTGTGAGACCTGAGGTTAATGGGGTCCACTGGGGCCACGCCAATGCTGTGTTTCCATTAGGATCTGTATTCACATGGGATGTGTTCACCGACTGAATGATGGAACTTCAGGCACTGGAACAAGATTAGGGAGGTCTGGGAGAAGAGTTTTCATCTTTGGAACTCTGAAGTCCTTTTACCAATGGCTGCTCTGAAGCTGGGGAAGGCAGGAGTCAGGTGCTGTGTCTCTGTCTCCCTTTCTTGCCCTAGGCATCCAGAAGAACGCACAGGCCCTGCAGTACATGCTGAAGCACCCTCTCCTCTGCCACCCCTCCAAGCCCAAGCTGGATACTATTCAGAAACACTATGTCCCCAAGGAGAAGCGGGTAAACATCCAGCCCACTGAATATGTGCATGACCCTGGAGGACCCCCACAGGCACAGATGTGGCTGGGATCCTCTGAGGCCCCAGCACTCCCTGCCTGGTGCTGTGATATCATGAGGTGAGGCCAGGAAAGCCTGCGTTTGAGCCTGAGATAAGCTTCCTCCCTACCTTCTGGCAGGCCCAGAGGATCCCGATTCCACCCCCACGGAAGACTCGAGCCCAGCTGCTGGACGACATCCTCATTCGCATGCGGGACCCCCGGAACGTTACAGAGGCTCCACTAGGTATGGCTCTCCTCAGCTGCCAGCACATCTGCTAGTGTGAGGCAAAGAGAGAGCGTACGTCAGAGCCAGAAGGGCTCTTGGAGGGGATTTGCACTACTATTTCTGTGGTGCAGATGGAGAAACGGAGAACCAGCATGGGGCGGGGATCCTGTGATGGGGACCTGAACCAAGGCTTGAGATAGAATCAGGGGGATACCGCTGACTTCCCACCCCCCGAAGCTGGAGAGGCCATTTTTAGTCCCATTAACCTCCCCCTCCCACGCTGTCGCTCTGGCCGGGGTCTCTGCACCCCAGGAATGGAAAGCTGGTGAGTTGGGCGCTGATCGCAGCTTCCGCCCCTGCAGGCGCGGTGCTGCGCCGGCGCGCGGACCAGCGGCTGGTGAACCAGAAGCAGTACCAGGAGGCCAAGCGGCTGCTGAAGGAATACCGCGCGCGCTACCGGCAGCTTGTGCGCGGCTCGCTGCGGACAGTGTTCCGGGCCACCCCGCCGCCCCAGGCACGCCCGGCCCTGCGAGAGAGCGAGCCCAAGTTTGGCCGTTTCCTCGAGTTCATGGATGAGTTCTGCCCCGAGTCCATGGCCAGTGACTTAAAAGGCTAGGGCTGCGCATGGGCCGCCGCGCGCCCGGCCCGCCCTCTCTGAAGGCTCTGTGCTCCTGACCGCGCCGCGGGACGGCTGGGTAGGGCGCAGTCCTAGGGGCTTGACTTGCCCTCGCTCGGGTCTCAGCGGGGAGCTCGTCAGAACCTCCCCGCCTCGGGCCAGGCAGGACCTGATGCCTAGCTCAGCAGCAATAAAGAGTGGGCGCATAGAGCACTGGATTGGGTGCCAGGCATTCTTCCTTGGAAGCCGGCCCAGGGTCTCAGCAGTATGGTCACACTGGAGAAAATCCCCATTGGTGTATTCATCCCAAGGATCTTGCGGGAAACCCACCAAGTCACACACAGCAGCTGTGATAAGTGCTAGGACAGAACGTGGGAGTGTTGGAACAGCAGCAGCACAGAATCTAAGGCTTAGAAGTTAACTCTTCTGCCCATGGACAATATAAGGCAGAGGGGCCAAAACTAAGGTCTCTAAGGCCCAGGTTATGTGCTTTTTCTGTTGGGCAGCTTTTTCCATTGTGGAGGGGCAGGAAAAGATTGTGTTCCCGGATCAGATGGCCATGGTCACAGAGGTGGGATGAGCCAAGGGGAGGGTTTACATGGATTTTCCCAAGGTTCTATAATTCAGAGCACAAGTTTGCATGAATGCAAAAACAAGGAGCTAGGGCTTTAAAACAGACCCCGGGCTGTGTAAGCACTGGGCTCCTGGTAAAGCAAAGCTCTGGCGAGGCAGCCTGTGGGTTGCCCCACTCCCCTCCCTCGCCCCCGCCATAGGTTAAATATTTTTTTTAGTTGTAGATGGACACAATACCTTTATTTTATGTGATGCTGAGGATCAAACCTAGAGCCTCACATGTGCTAAGCAAGTGCTCTACCACTGAGCCACAACCCCAGTCCCAGTTGCCCCATTCTTTTTTTTTTTAATATCTTATTTATTTATTTTTATGTGGTGCTGAGGATCGAACCCAGTGCCTCACGCATCCGAGGCAAGCACTCTACCACTGAGCCACAATCCCAGCCCCAGTTGCCCCATTCTTGATGGTTGCCCAGTCGGCAGCACTGGCTACAGAGGAGCATCTGGGCTGGATGCCAGGATGCACATCTGGGGATAAATGGTGGGTGTAACCTAGTCACCTGGGCAGTCCTTCCTCCTGGGATGCTTACAATTCAGACCTGGGTAGCATGCAGTTTCCAGGACCCAGGAAACAGTTATAAGGATTAAGAGCCTCAGCAAGGCACAGATTCCCACAACCTAAATTTCAGCTAAATATTTACATACTATCATACTCAACTGAACAGTCTCACACAAGTGGTGAACTGTTTACCCTCAGCCATGGTCATACCGAGACGCACACACTCATCATCACAGCATACTACAAAGGTCATGCCAAGTGACCTGCATCTTGCCCATTCACACAAGCACCTGACCAGATCTGAACACAAACACAGTGATCCACGGCAGCAGTCTTGTACTGGGGCATAGTGCTGACTCACCAGTTTGGATCTCCTGCCCCCAAATCGATCGTCTGCAATTGTTAGGAGAATCCACCCCAACAGCCACGCTGTCAACTTCACTGGTTCCACCTGGACAGCTTCCTTCAGTCAGAAATCCTATCAAGTCATAGGTTCTTGGGCCTAAAAGGTCCCTAGGCACATCCCTGTCACAATGGCCACAATAGCAGCTTTTTGCAAACTCCCCAATACTTGAGCTCCTATTTGCATATCTAGTGATAGTGAGTTGTGCCCTCCACAGGGTGACACTTCTTGGCAAGGCTGTTGGACAGTTCTAGCACCTGGCTATGCTGATGCTGTCTACCTAAGTCCATCTGCCCTTTTTTTTGGGGGGGGGGGTGGTACTAGAGATTGAATCCAGGGGCACTCAACCACTGAGCCACATCCCCAGCCTTTTTATATCTTATTTGGAGGCAGGGTCTGAGTTGCTTAGTGCCTTACTTTTGCTGAGGCTGGTTTTGAACTCACCATTCTCCTGCCTCAGCCTTCCGAGCCACTGGTACTACAGGCATGTGCCACCATGCCTGGCAGTCCCTCTGCTCTCTGCCTTCCCAGACCAACTCTTCATCAACATGAGAACATCCTGAAAATGTGACACCTAGGTGGGCCAGTCAATTAACTTCTCAGTCTGAATATATTGGTTGCCTCGTCTAGATGTGTTTTTGATGATCATTCTGAATTCCTGATCTGATTACCTTCCCCATCTTTGAGAATTTTGTAGCAAATAGTAGAGTACTGGCTCCTTCTCCCTCATATGTAACCAAATGTCAAGAGTCCCCCCAAGAAGGGAGCCACTATGGAGTACCATGTGACTGCTACTCCTCCAGGAAGACCTGGTAAGACCACATGGCAGCTCATGTTTTTCACTCATCCTTTCAGCTTCAGCTTGGACTATTTTTCTAGTCACTTATCCAAGATGCCAGTGAGTACCATGGGAGTCAGATATGGCCAAAAGAGAACTGAAGTAGGTACAGATAATGCCTCACATCCCATGTTGCCTCCTAAAGGGAAAACAGCCTGATCTCTAGCCCTGCCAGTTCCAGTCCAGTGGAAGGGGCACCTATCCCAGAAGGCAACAAGAACCACAGTTAAGGGTTGTGGTAGAGCGTGGCAATGCCCTAAGGTGGCAGAAGAACCAGTCAGTAGTTCTGGAGTGAGAGGCTGTCAGGGCCAGTTTCCACGTGTAACTGAAGACCTCCTCACCACACCTGGCTATAAAGGAATGAGTAGTGTGTAGAGTATTTGTTACCCTATGAGCCAAAAGATATGTGAGTCCTGTTTTCCTAGCTTCAACTAGCTACACTGTTCATTTTAATCACTCCACTTTTGAAGGTTTTGGGCCAGATGATTGAAAAAAATCCCTCACATGCTGGTTTAACCATGTATGGCACTTGTTCTTCCAACAGTCTTCCAAATTGGTTTTCCAAGTTTAGATGGAACAGGGTACATTTGTTCTCTGTTGGATAAGAAACTGATCCCAAGGACATTTTGATATTCCTGAACAAAGATGCCAAAAATGTTTTTTGTTTTTTTTTTTTAAATCGGATTTGTAAGCACAGTCCTAATATACAAGGACAATGTCATCCCGTACATTCTTTCTTTACTCACACTTTCTTCGTGCCTTCATTAAGAGTATCAATGTGGAGATGACAATAAATTGTAAACTGGCGATAACTACATGAGTTACATCCAAAGATGATGTAGTACATGGAAGTCCCATCCCAGCTCCTAATCACTCCCGTCATACTGAATGTCAGCGCAGAACATTCCAACATGAAGTATCTCCCACTGCAAAGGCAGTACCAAAAATCAAATAGCACATGGTCTAAGCGTAGCCCATGTTTGTCTGAGATTGCTCTCCAGAGACAAGACTTTGAAAACAAACAGAATATTCACTTTCATGAATTTGTTTTACTATATTCTCAACTTGGGCCTTGCCTCAAGCAAACATACATTGAAAGATGCACTTTGGTACTGTTTAAATAAACAACACATCATCCCACTTGATTCCACACCATTTCGTTGTGGCAGAAGCATCCCTGATGGGGTATGCCCTGTTTGAGTCCTCTGTCTTTGTCAAAATGCTCTTCCTGATGAGATGGAGAGGGAATAGCCAGCAGTAGCAGTCCACAAGGTTCCAGGTCCCTTCTCCAATTCTAATGTAGACAGCAGGTTGAATAAATCATAATCACTGGACCACCAGGGAGCCACAGCAGGTTGAATAAAACCAATAGACAACCCATTTTCTATTTTTAGGTGGGAGGGGAAGAGGCCCTTAGGGTAATTATATTTGTACAGAGTTAAAAGAGTAAACAGCTTAGCAGGCGCAAAAAGAAAACAAAAACCTATAAGTTGGCATTTAAGATAATCATTTCCACCCTTTGCATAATACCTACTCTGTTATTAGAACTTTAACTGCTCTGCTGGCAGCTCAGGGTTAGTGCCCTGTTTGATTCAGACTTGGCTCTGAAGGAGAGCTCTGCTCCCATGGTGCTATGGCTTGGTGGGTGGGTGGTACCAACCAGGGAGAAATCTGGCTGCTACCATGTTAATCTGGAACCAGGGTCAATAGCTACTCTTGAGCTCTAACAGTGTGATATTTGAAGAATGCATTGTCTGTGTCTCATATTAAATGAGAGAGAAGAAAAATGAACAAGGCTTGACCTTGGCTTTTTCTGATGTCTTAAGACACAAGAAAGGGTAGAGAGCCTGGCCAGAGTTTGAGGTTGCCTCTCACATTTTTAAGAGTTACCACTTTCCAAGACATTAAGAAAGCATTTACTCAAGGGACGCCCCCTGGGAAGAAAAAAAAAATACTGATAATACATAGAGCAGTCAGCACAGTCAGTCTTGGCATTTTTCCCTTCATCCAGTTTGACTAATCGCTAAACTGATGACCTCTGCATATCTCTAAGTCTCTTTTCTACAGAACAATCTTCTTCAGAAAGCTATGCTGGATAATTGTGTGAAGATGCATTTCTGGGTCATCTTCAGAAGAAACTCAATTCAGTTGCCTCTTTCCCTAGAACCTGTCCCCCACAGGCCTATTTTCTCATCATCACAAGAATTCATAATCACCTATACTAGCACTAAAGACCTAGCCAAAAGATCACTCTGTGGGTTGATGAGGAAAAGGTGGGCTAAAAAAGATTTAAGACCCTAAGAGTTTCCGATTTTGAAAGACAAATGAAGGGCTGGTTAACTTTTAACCCTTGGTAATTAAAGTGACAATCATCCCAACTAAAACATTACTTTCCAAGAGCTCCCCCATTTATATTACTCAATACACGGTGGGGAAAGTTTTCCCTACCGAGTGTGTATTCAGGAGATACAGGGACATTTCCAATTTAACTGAAAATATCAGAACAAAAACTATTATAAAACTTTCCACATCATTTGAGTGTCCTTCTCATTCCTGAATTGTGTGTGCATATGCACCTGTAATTTTAAGGATTATTTATTCAGGTCCTAGAAAACTGGAGGATAAAATAGTACACAGGGCACTGAACCCTCATTTGTTGATGAAAAAAGAGGGGTGGGGGGGCTTTAACTTGATTTGCCTGCCTATTCCAACCACAACATTCTATGACTGTGATTCTTTTTCTCCCTTCTCCCTTTCCTGCTGGCCCTCCACTTTAGTGAAAAGCCAGGTAGGAAAAAAAAAATCCCAAGTTGCTGCCAGCTCTGGTGAGAGGTTGGGCTGGGAAGACATTAGTATGTTACTGAAGTGAGGGGTGGGTCACCTTTGACCACATCAGTGATCTACAGCCTGCCTCATTTCTTGGCTCTTGAGCTAAAAGCTACTAGTGAAGAGAGACCATTGTTCCGTAATCACAACAAAGATGATTCATTCTCCTATGGTAAAATTACTTAGGAAATGGAAAGTAGTATTACAATCAAATTCATGAATCTGATGATCTCTAAAATGTTCAAGGCAGCCTGCTGGGTGCTAGACATCCTAATGAGACCTCTAAAGAGCACTGCAATTTTTTAAAAAAGAGCCTTTCGTAAGACCATGAACATCTTCTCCAGCCACACACACATTCAAATACATTCCACTGGACAGTGAGCTCCTCAAGAGCAGGGACTATCCATCATTGTATCTCCAGCACAGGATTGGCACAAGTTTAAGAGTTCCGGAAGCATCTGTCAAATGAGCAGAAAGGATGAAGAGCACAGCCTTCACCACACAAGCACAGTGGCAGCTTCCCATTTAGGCAGTTTGCCAGTTTATAATCAGACAACAATTAATTAAGCAGCTTTTAATCTCCCAGAGGCATTTTTTCCTTTTAGGTAAAAATGAACAGAAACCAAAGGCAGCACATATGACCAATGCTTCCTCCAGGCAAAAATTTAAACTTATTTTAAAAATAAAGAAAGCCACTCAGGAAAGGTTTCCCTGGCAAGCCTCAGTCAAGACTTACCCATTTAAAAAAAAAAGAGAATAAAAGGAAAAGGGCCACAGGTTGGGTACATAATCCTTTGATTTGTTACCAGCCCAACAGGCCCAGATGATTTCTTCCACCTGATACAATCATTGGGTTGTGGAACATGTTCCCAGTGTCTTTCCTTCTCTGCAGAAACAGACTGAGAGCTCCCTTCTAGGGAACCACATTTCTTGGATTTCCCATCAGAATGACCCCTACCCTCCCACCTCTCAAACCTCCCCTTAATAAGAGAAAAAAGAAAGCATATACACAGAAACACATTGGTAGGATGTGGGAAATCTGTATGATGAGTTGGACTTCAATGGTAAGAAAATGTTTTCTGAAATACTGTCTCTCTCATTCTAGTTCACTGCCCCATCATTCCATTCTCCTTCCTTGTCTTTTTCTCTCACTTTTGTCCCCCAAGGAATCCATGTCAACACTCTATTTGTGACCAACTTCACAGGCAACAATAAATGAAATTTTTTTCAGAAAAAAGTGTTCAGATTTAAGTATGTGAAATATGTTAAAATACAGATAATACCTTAGTGGTTTTTTTCCTCTTCCAAAGCCAAGCAGATGAAAGATTAATAAATCTCTTTTCTCCTTAACCTAAACTGCTCTGCCTATATTTCAAGGACTACTGCTCAGCAGAACTGTAGAAAGTGGCTGTCATACCATCCTTGGCATCACAGTAGGTGCACAGGGGCAGTCAGTAACTGAGACTGAAATATCCACCTAAAAAGAAATAGCTTTTACTCTTCACCTGAAGTCTAAACTTGTTGCTACTGCTATGCAAGTTCTTAAAATCAAAGTATTAACTTGGGGAAATATTTAAAATATATATTTTTCATCTATTAAAAATATTTATCTTTTTACCAAAAACAAAAATCAATTTGAACTGAAAATGTTTTTCAAATTATTGGTGCTATAGAAAAAGGTGAAAAGTGGAAAAATAAGTGTCTTTGCCACTACCAATAAGACTAGCCTTTCCAATAATATTTACTAAGATCAAAGAGGAAATACATCAAATGGCAGTAACTAAAAAATTTTCTCTATGGGCATCTGTAAGGTCACCTTCCCTGTCCTCTGCAGACCAGTGCCAGCTCTTTTATTTTGGGCACTAACTCCACGAGTTACGCAGGACCTAGAACTGAAGTGGTGTGAATATAAAGTCACGAGATTGATGTATGCTTTTTAAACATACATCTGCACATGTGTGTACATGCACAGAAAATACATACATACATTCAGGTGAGATGCTCTCCACCAGAGATGTCACTGAAGAGGTCCCACATATCTCAGTGATGACCACAATGCTTCAGACATCTCTGGAACTTCTCTTTGGGAACTGTGAGCTGCACAAAACAATGGCTCTGTTTTACAGCAGTACTCATTTATGACTCCAAACCCTCTTCATAAACCTTCTTTCCCCAGAGGTTTCAAATAGCTTCTGGCTAGTTTCAAACTTAAAATTCTCTCTCTTATAACTCCAAAAGATTGAAGATCTGTCCTGAGAGGATGGTGCTATAAATTACTTCCTTCATCAGTGAGTCTGATCTGGACCCCATTCCTTCATCAGTGAGTCTGATCTGGACCCCATCCTCTGTCTTAGTAGGAGGTTGGAATACATGACCATTAAGGTGCCTTCCAGTTCTCACATTTTGGGAGTGAATCTATGTCTCTACAAGTTTCTAGACTTTGAAGACAGTTTTCAGAAATGTTTCACCAAAGACAACATCATTGGGAAAATTATGCATATCTTGCGGGGGCTACTCAAAGGAGATATCATATATTGGAATATATAAGCTCTGGAAGGTTTGTTAAAATGCCAGTCGTGTGACTATAGTAACAGCTCATACATACACAGGGAATGCCAGCCCATCTGAGATTCCCTAAAATTTTCTTTATCTCTATTCTCACTGAGCCCAGACGGGCAGAAGCACCAAGCACCACCAGGGATGCAAAAGACACATGGTGTCAGCTGCTAAGGAAAATAAACCCCAAAGGTCCATGGGACTGAATTTACCAGCTGAATCCAGCTAGATACCTTGTTTCCATAGTATGGAGTTTCAGCATCATTCTTTACCTGACTTCAGGGATTTTAGATCAACATTGATCCTGACTTAGGATTTTAGATCAACATTGCAGATAATCACTGGCCATGTGGAAAGTGATAAGGAAGCCCCACTATAGTTGGTCTCATGGGCTGGAACCCCTATGAAAACACAAGATGTAAACCAGGGGAAGGGGAGGATAACGGCACATCCCATCAACCTTAATTACTTGCATGTGGATTTTTAACGTTTAAGGTGCTGCCTGTTTTCCCTAGGTGCCCCTGGCATGCCCTTGGGTTGCAGTCCATTTGGACAACCTATTAGAATACCCATGGGACTTGTGGTCAGTCTGGGCAATGCCACTTAGTTGTTAAGAGAACATGAACATCTACACTTCAGTTTCGTTATCTGAAAAGGACCACTTATGAGTTGGGTCTCTTGGAACAGCAAATTAAATTGTCTGGAAATGTGCACTGTCAACCATGCAGCATTAATCACATTATTTTTTAAACAGAGAATGTAAATTAACTTTCATACAAGCACGTGCTCAACTGATTTAGGCAGGTATAGTTACTTGTAGCAAGGGCAAAGACAAAAAGGGACATAACAATCTATCATTTTGGATCTTCTAAAGTACTACACTGTTCTTTGAAAAAGATGGAATTAATTTTTATCTGCAAGGTTGATTTAAAACAACACTCTGTTGAAAGAAGTCAGGAGGTCTATCAGCTTGAGAAGGTATCTCCTCTTTCCTCTACTATTTCTGTGTCCATTATGCTCCTGAATGAGGCCATTCCAAATCTCACTCCAAGTGGGTGCTGCTAGATTTAGCCCAGAAGCCCTCAGAGGTGGTCACTCCAGTGGGGGTGGTTTGGGGTGAGGAGTGCTTCTGGTCTGGGTCCCAGAGAAACAGACACAGTTCCCTTAAATTTTGATTACCAAGGCCCTGGACCTTCTCAGAACCATATTAGACAGTGTTTTGCCATTAAAAGAAACCCAAAATGAGAACACTCAGCTCTTCCAGATAAATGATCAAGGTCAAAGACCTCTTAAAAATAGGCAACACTGTTCATTAAGTGCTACTTGGCCCCAGCCATGCTGCTGGACCGTAGGAGATACTGATCCACGCTTCCTTTTCGACGACTCACAGTCCGCCTCTCATTGTCAAACATGCGTTGCAACTGCAGAGCCAGCTGTCGGTCCTCTTCCTCTTGCTGCAATTTCTGCTCCATCTCTCGCAATGCTGGCTCTGTTGGGGCCAGGCCCACCTCACTGCTGGTTTGTCGCAGTTTCTTAAGGGAGCCATTTTGTTCCAAGTGCTTGGTCTTACAACGTCTTTTTCGGCCTCGCCGCAAGGAAGGAAGTGGCTCTTCACCCAGGCTGTCTACCAAAACACCATTAGCTAGATCAAAATGATTTAATGTCTTCAGCTGTTTCTTTGTTTTGAGGACCCCACCCAAAACATTGTTTTTGGGTAGCACTGAATTAACTGTTGAGATTTTCACAGCTGTGCTTATATAAGTTTTGTCTAACCTGGTATCTGGAATTAACCCTGACCCCTCAAACTGCTCCCCCTCCAAAGTCCCACTGGCTCCCCCTTTGAGTTCTGAGGAACAGCAGGTTTCCGATGGGATCTCAGTGCTCCTTTTACCACCACTGTCCTCTTCTGCTTTTGTTTGGCTAACTGAGGAGAAATACTCAAGGTCAGTGGGAGTGGGTCCAGTATCCTCAGAGAGTACCTGTCCACCGGGGAGTCTTGTATTTAAATCCAGAAGTGGCTTCTCCTTGCTTGAATGTATAATTTCAGAACTTAGTAAGTCTTCTCCTGTTTCAGATGCCAGGGACGTGAGAGTGGCCTTTGAAAGAGTCTTTTTGATCTGTCGCTCTTGAAAGATCTGTTCCCACTTTTTGAGGATCCGAGGACTAGCCTCATAAGAAGTCTGCTTCTGCAGGCTTCTGTTTAGGTTGCGAGGTGTTGACTTGATGATGAGGGGACTTAGCACACGGCCATCGGGGAGTCTCTTAGGAGGAGTACATGGTGAGCAGACAATGGGCTTGAAATGGTTCAATTCTTCAGAGATGCTGTCATTGCTCTCAGGACTGATAGAGCGCTCTGGCTTATGCAGGGAAGCCAAGGATGAGAGGGAGCTGAAGGGCAGGCGCTTTTCGATGGTTAAGTCAGGGGCTGAGAGGCAGCGGTTGTTTTGAGTGGACAAGAGGACACCAATGATGGGGTTGAAGGCTGGAGTCATGGCTGTGACCTGCAAGAGATTAAAAAGATGATACATACATGTATTTTTTTTCTACTAATTCCTTCAGGACAGCAGAAAAACAGGGACAGGGAAGGGAAGAAGAAGAAAAGCAAGGAAGAGTGATGTGAGCCCAAGAAATGGAAAAAGTCTCAATGTAAAGTGCATACCATCTGTGCACTTGGTCAATGAACTACATTAAAAATCTGAAGGGAAAGAAACATCTAGAGCTTTTAAAGTTTCCCTAATGGCCCTAATACCACTCAAGTGGCTATTAATTTAAATCTTCCTTCACATCTGTGTGTAGAAGTCTCCAACATAACTAATATAATATGTCTGGGACCCATTCTGCCTCTTCTCATAGGAATTGTTTCTTCCATATGCAGAGGAAGCTACAGAAGGGGATTAGAAAGCCTCAAGAGGCTGTGGCTGCAATTGTACCTTTGCTTTGATGGTTGGAGCTGCTCTGAGTCTGTTCTTCACTCTGTCCTGAGCTGTGTCACTGCAGCTCTGACTCCTCTGCACCTTGGAGTTTAGCTTCCTAAGAAAACGAATAAATAAAAGACAGAAAGTGAAAATTAGTCTACACTAGGTTAGGAAAAAGATGACAATCTCGTTTGTGCCATTCTAAACCACTCACCAAGAAAGACAATTCCGTTGGGCAGCTACAACAGAAAATGAGTCAATTAACAAAACACATACCAAGAACAAACCTATCAAAAGAGAAAGAATGCTCCAGAGAATACATCTGATTGAAGCTTTTGTTTCCAAATTAGACCCTACCTAAATGAGGCAAGACCAATGGCTGTTTTGTCTATGCTTAGAGACACGTATGGATATTTGACCTTCCATAACATGGATTCAGTATTAAACCACCTTTACAAAGTTTCTTTTTATTAAACCCAAACGCTTTGTCAAGCAATCTAAATCAGCCATGAAACAAATACTGAAGTACTTATAAAAACTACATAGCAGCGCACTATATTTTTATGTAGGGAGTCAAAATTAAATGTAGTCCCTCCCATAATCCTTTTACATTGAGTTTTCTAGTGATTTAAGAGACTTCAAGAACATGTGATTTTCCTTCCTTCCTTCCTTCCTTCCTTCCTTCCTTCCTTCCTTCCTTCCTTCCTGCCTTCCTGCCTTTCTTTCTTTTTGAGGTGCCAGGGACTAAACCCATAGCCTCACACATGCTAGGCAACTGCCCTCTACCACTGAGCTACATCTCCGGCACTTTTTTTGTTTTATTTTTAAATTCTGAGACAGAGTCTCTCTAAATTGCCCAGGTAGCCCTCAAATTTGCCATTCTCCTGCCTCAGACTCTCAAGTAGCTGCAGTTACAGGTGTGTACAACCACACCTGGCTAAGAATGCATAATTACTGTCTTACATACTACATCATGACTTTGAAACACAAATCAAACTCCACAGTATCTGTATTGTATACTAAAGTCTACAACACTAAATTTTGTATATAGTGTGAGAGTGGGGTCTAACTTATACCCAGCACTGTATGTGAATCTTACTGTGTTAGAATTACGTTCAAATAACTGTCACTTGCTCCACAGAGTATAATTTCTTACCTTTGTTTTCCATTCCCCAACTCCTGCCTAATATGTATGCTCATCAAGCATTTGTCATATACTTACTATATGCCAGGCATGATGAGTACTATCCAGGCACTGGGAATGCAGAAAATAATAAGACACAGTCTAAAACTTCAAGGAATCAAAGTCCAGTGGGGCAGATTATTAAATAAGGCAATGCAATACAGTAGAGGGGCATACACACAGAAAAAGTATGCATAAGGGGCAGAAATGGCATAAAAGAGAGGGCTATTAATAACCTACAGTGGAGTAAGAACAAAGTTGGAAAAGCCTTTCTGTAGCATGTGCATTTTGATGGATGGGTGTTTATCATAAGTCAAGAGGGATCCATAGCTATACAGACAATCCCAAAACACAAATTATCTCCTCAAATGACTCTATTCAGCTTTGGAATGGATCGCATCTTCTGTAGCAAAATATTTGCTTTTAAATTTTTACTGTGTCAGGATTAGCTCAGGAAAAAACTTATGAAGGAAATAAGGAACAACTCTCCTCTCTTGCATCTCTAGTCAAAATCAGTTGTACCTACCCACAATGGCTTCTATTCCAACATCTCTGTGTTGTTCCTTCCATTCAAAATCCTCCCATCCTATGTCTCATGGCACACGGTATTGTCAAGAGAAAGTGAAAGCCATGCATCACCAAGTTCAACACTTAACTCAACCCAAATGACTAATGTGAAAGTTGTACTATCTAGTGGGAGATACATTTTGAAGCAGATGGAAAATTTCAGTGTCACCCCATGAAGGCAGCTGCTTAGAAGTCAGCCTGATAGGTATTTCACTTAGAAAAATATTAAAATTCATTTGCATTCCTAGAAGTCACACAAACTGCCAGTTTTGTAAGCCACTCAGAAGTAAACTGGATGAGAGCTGCAGTTGTGGTTCAGTGGTAGAGCACTTGCCTAGCACGTGTGATGCACTCGGTTTGATCCTTAGCAACACATAAAAATAAATAAAATAACATAAAAGTATTGTGTCCATAAAAACATTTTTAAAAAAACTATGGTGAAACACTTATCTGTGGTCAGGAGAAAGGGATATGGAGCTGAGATAGGCAGCATTATTTCAAATATATGAATTTTTGGTGTAATTACCATGGAGAATCAAGTAGACAATATGAGGAAGAGATTTTCCAATCAATGTAAGGAAGATCTTTTTAGCTTTTATAATCAGACTGACTGCTGTCCCAGCAGATACTGAGCTTGACTCCATCAAGAAGATGTTTAAGCTGAGGATGGACCTAAACCTTAAATTCCAAATTGTAGAGAGCCGTCCGTGAGTTGTGTGTGGATCACCGCACATCGCAGCCATTTGTATAGGAGAATCTGGTGTCTGGGAATGAGCAGTGGACGTTTCTTTTGGTTGACTGCCCTGACATTCTGAGCCCTATCCAAGCTCTGCCAAAAGTCCCACACAGCAACAGAGATGAGGTGACCTGCCAAGATGCCAATCAACCTGCTAACTGCAAGACATCATGAAGCTAGAGACTCCACCCTTGAAACCTTATCCCTGCATTTGATGTACCCCCTTAAATAAACAAGGGGAGCCACTTCTATTGTCTAGCTCCAGCTCCTGTGTGGGCTGGACCTATCAGGGGCTCCAACTTTTGAAACGATCTTTTCTGACTTTGTCTTTTGTTCTTTACTAATTATTCAAGACTTTAATTTCTTTAATTTTTAAGGTGGCTTACATCCTCCTCTGCAGGAAGAACCACCCAAGGAGATGCTGGCCATCTCCTCATACCAAATATTCCATAATTAAGAATTAACTTAATATAATTTTTAAGAACAATATAATTTATGAGTCTACCTTGTCAAAAGAAAGAAGGTAAAAACCACTGGTTTTTGGGGTACACAAATGACAACTAATAGTAGCTGGGAGAACCTGTTCACATGCCTCCTAAACTTCACTGTGGTGAAAGAAAAGATCCAAACTCACACTTATAGTGACCAAGCACACATTGAGGACACCCAGAGTTTCAAAAATCACTTTGGTAAACCTTAGTATGGCAGACATTATCACTATCTCTTCCATTCATTTGGTTGACACACTTTACAGAGCACCAATTCTATGCAAAGAACTAGAGACAGGTTGATGAGAGGATAATCTTGACCTAGAGGAGCATGGAATCACTGAAATCTACTACACTCTAGCATAAGAGCTATACAAAAGGCAACAGGTAACATACAGCTAACCTCTCCAAGTGTTTTCTCTTAAGAGTTTTAGCTTCTATATTTAGGTCCTATATTTGGATTCATCTTGAATTCACTTTTGTCTATGGTCATTCTTTGTCATTCTTTTTTTTTCTTTGTCATTCTTTTTGTTGTTGTTGTTGTTCTAACTAGTTATACATGACAGCAGAAGGCATTTCGATTCCCAACTTCATTCTTTTGAATGTTGACATCCAGTCGTCCCAGCACCATATGTGAAGAGACCATTTCTTTCCCCCAGTGAATGGTCTTGGCACCCTGGCTGAAAATCAACTGACCATAAATGTATGAATTTATTTTTAGACTCTCAATCAATTCCATTGATCTATATGCCTACCCTCATTCTAGTATCATATTGTTTGTTACAGCTATGCAGTAAATTTTGAAATAAAAAGTATGAGTCTTCCACTTTTGTCCTTTTTCAAGATCGCTTTGCATATTTGGGATCCCATGCAATTCCATATATGAATTCTAGCATTAGTTGACTGATTTCTGCAAAAAAGAAAGAAAAGGGAAAAAAGGGGCATCGGAATTTTAATACAAATCACAGTGAATCTGTAAAACATTTTGGGGAGTGCTGCCATCTTGAAAGAATTAAATATACCAATCTATGAACACAGGAGGTCTTTCCCTTCATTTACATCTTCTTACATTCTTTCAACAATGTTCTGTAGTTTTCAATGTGCAAGTCTTGCAACGCCAATGGTTAAGCTTATTTGTAAGCATTCCAGTCTTTTTTTTTTTTTTTTTTTTTTGGTACTGGGAATTGAACTCAGGGGTACTCGACCACTGAGCCACATCCCCAGCCCTATTTTGTGTTTTTATGTAGAGACAGGGTCTCACTGAGTTGCTTAGCACCTCGCCATTGCTGAGGCTGGCTTTGAACTCGCGATTCTCCTGTCTCAGCCTCCCTAAGTGCTGGGATTACAG
>CM053399.1:55455935-55653794 GCA_028644305.1 Xerus rutilus | reverse complement strand
GCATTCCAGTCTTTTGATACTACTAAAAATTATTTTTTAAATTACACTTTTGGATTGTTCACTGCCAGTGTGTAGAAATGCAACTGACTTTT
The DNA here is from genome assembly GCA_028644305.1 of Xerus rutilus. Classification (NCBI taxonomy): domain Eukaryota; kingdom Metazoa; phylum Chordata; class Mammalia; order Rodentia; family Sciuridae; genus Xerus; species Xerus rutilus. The sequence goes on along the minus strand of CM053399.1, from coordinate 55,653,702 downwards.
GTGTGATGTGTCAAAGAAACAGGGCCAAACCATAGACTGACACCTCTGAAACTATAGTACATGCCTATAATCCCAGTGACTCAGAGGTCGAGGAACAAGGATCACAAATTCAAGATTAGCCTCAGCAACTTAGCAAGATTAAAAATTAAACGAAGGGGCTGTGGATGTAGCTCCACAGTAGAGTACCTCTGGGATCAATCCTCCATTGGAAGGAAGGATGGATGAATGGATAGACTGAAGGAAGGAAGGGAGAAAGAGGCAGAATTGAGAGGGAGAGAACAAGAAAAGGAGAGAGAGGGAAAGAAATCTCTGAACCTCTGAAACTATGAGCTCAAATATACCTTTCCTCCTTAATTGGTGGAGATATCTCTGCCTCTTAATTGGTTAATTTATTCAATTTACCTTTAACATAATTAAGGAAGGGTTTCTCCCATTCTGTTATTTGTTTTTACTTTTTTTGCTGTAGATAAAAACCCAGGACCTTCTACTTACTTAGGCAAGCACTAGCCAATCCCTAATCCCTGTTTTCTATTATACCTTTTTTGTTCCTAAATTCCTCCATTAGTGCCTTCTTTGTTAGATTATTTCCTAATGTACCATTTTGATTCTCTTATTTCTTTTGCTTTTATATTTTCTTAATGGTTGCCCTGGGGACTATAATTAATATATTAATTTATAACAATCTATTTTGAATACTAACTTGGTTTCAATAGTATACAAAAACTTTGCTCCAGGGCTGGGGTTGTGGCTCAGTGGTAGAGTGCTTGTCTAGCATGCATGAGGCACTGGGTTCAATCCCTAGCACCACATTTAAAAACAAACAAACAAAAAACACTAAACAAAATAAAGTATTGTGTCCATCTACAACTAAAAAAATAAGAATTTAAAAAAAAACTTTGCTCCTACAGAACTATGCCTTCTTCATGTTATTGTCACCAACTTATAAACTGTATACCCATCAACACTACAATCACTATTTATGCAGTTGTCTTTTTTTTTCCTCAGTTCAAATTTAAGATACTATAAAAGATCATTGGGCTGATGCCCCACTACTTGTTCATCATACACATCAGATGGCCTGCTCCACAATACACCTCAGGCCATTCCCACCAATGGAAAAAAAAGTTAGCTTCCCAATTCCTATAGGAAAGGCATGTTTTGTTCCCCACTGCATCTGTGTTTTAAACATGAACAGAAGGGTTTTTGTTCTCATGGCCACCCACTGCAGCCTGCCACTAAAATAATTCAGCACTCATTTCTGCTTGGGAGAAATATTCTGAGCTCATTTGGACATCAGGCTTGATTGGTATCACTGACAGGCTTCCAGCTAGCCAGGTACACTTCCTCATATTTGTCAGTGAACTGGAAAGCCTGAACGAGTATCTAGTCTTATCCACAGAGTGACCCACAGGAAGGTCATTTACATTGATCTACTAAAGAATATCCTAATTATCAATGACAAAGAGGCACCTGAATGAGATACCTTCGTCAGCCTTTAAAAGCCCATAATCTTGAACAACAGTGCATTTCATGTCTGATACTATGGGAATATTCATTGGTCCCAGTCCTCCTTTTTTCTTGGGTGTGTTAAAAGCAGACCAGATGATGGAGATGAGAATCCACAGAACCAATAATTACTTAAGAAGTTGAGTTTCTTAAATTCATCTGCCCTATCACTAAAAGCAATGATCTTTGGGAGGCATACAGAGGTGAAGTCAACAGTGTAAAACGATATACTCTCTAGTTAGATAGGCTGATATCTTGTCTATTTGGGGGTGGGGGTGGTTTTTATTTTTTGGTACTGGAGATTGAACTCAGGGGCCCTCGACCACTGAGCCACATCCCCAGCCCTATTTTGTGTTTTATGTAGAGACAGAGTCTCACTGAGTTGCTTAGCATCTCGCTGTTGCTGAGGCTGGCTTTGAACTCATGATTCTCCTATCTCAGCCTCCCTAAATGCTGGGATTACAGGTGTGCGCCACCATGCCCGGCTGTGGTGGTGTTTTTTGATTTTGGGGTGTGGAGGACTAAAAATGCTAGGCAAATGCTCTACCACTGAGCTATACCCTGACATCTTTCTCTTGTTTTTCTTGCTTGCTTGCTTTTACTACTATCTTTTTTTTTTTTTAAATTTTGAGACAGGTCTCAGTAAATTGCCAAGGTTGACCTCCAACTTATCCTCCTCTCTCAGCCACCCAAGTACCTGGAATTACAAGTGTGCGCTACCACACCCAGTTTGACTGATATCTTTGTACTGACCATCTGGGATAACAGTTGTGACTTTGAAGTTAGGGGTTGGGGCCCAACTTTGTCATTTCCTGCAAATATCTTGCTATAGGCAATTCTGACACAGGTGTCTCTTCAAGACGAAAGACATTAAGACCAGCCAAGAACAGATTTTTTTTAAAGGAGTTACATACTGCTGGGCGTGAGGGCGCACACCTGTAGTCCCTGCAGCTCAAGAGGCTGAGGTAGGAGGACCGCAAGTTCAAAGCCAGCCTCAGCAAAAGCGAGGTGCTAAGCAACTCAGTGAGACCCTGTCTCTAAATAAAATACAAAATAGGGTTGGAGATGTGGCTCAGTAGTTGAGCGCCCCTGGGTTTGATCCCCAGTACCAGAACAAACACAAAAAAAAGAGTTATGTACCAAAAGTATATTTATAATATTTCACGGAAGGATTTCCTTTTGTATTTCTTTAGGCAAGTCTACTCTTGACAATCTCTCAATTTTTGTTTATTTGGAAATATTTTAATTTTTCCTTAATTTTTGTTTTCTGATACCAAGGAATGAGTCCAGGGCCTCATATACACTAGGCGAATGCTCTCTAATGAACTACACCTGCAGCCCTTTTTATTTTGAGACACAGTCCTGCTAAGTTGCTCAGGCTGGTCTCCAACTTGTTATATTTCTACCTCAGTCTCCTTAGTAGCTGGAATTACAAGCATGTGCCACCACATCTGGCTATTTCTTCTTAATTTCAAAGGACAGTTATTCTGAATAGAATTCTTGGTTGACATCTTTTACTTTCAGCCCTTTGAAGATGTCATACCACTGCCTTTTTGCATCCAGTTTCTAGTGAGAAATCTGCTGTTTATCTTTTTTTTTTTTAATATTTTTTTAGTTGTAGATGGACACAATATCTTTATTTAGTTTTTATGTGGTGCTGAGGATCGAACCCAGTGCCTCATGCATGGGAGACAAGCGCTCTACCACTGAGCTACAATCCCAGCCCTCTGCTGTTTATCTTATTGAAGATCACTAGTAGGTGATGATTTGCTTCTCTCTTACTGTTTCCAGGATTCTGTTTGTCTTTCAACAGTTTGATTATGAAGTGTCTTGATGTAAATGTCTTTATCCTACTTTGGGATCTTTGAGCTTCTTGGATGTGTAGATTTATGTCTTTTAGATTTGGAAGTGTGTGGTCATTATTTCTTCAAGTATTCTTTTGCCTCTTTTTTCTCTTTCCCTTCTGGGACTCCCATTTTGTGTATATTGGCACATATAATGGTGTTCCTCAGATTTCTTAAGCTCTGTTCATTTTTATTCATTCTTTTTTCTTTCTGTTCCTCAGACCAAACCATCTCAACTAACCTATCTTCATATTTTTTTGACACTTTTGCCTGCTCAAATCTACTGTCGTTGTACTTTTCATGTCTAGAATTTCTATTTGGTTCATTTTTATAATTTGAAATTCTCTATTGTTCTCAGAGTTTCCTTTAGTTCTTTGTTCATGATTTCCTTTAGCTCTTGAGCATACAATTTAAAGTCTGTACTGGAAAAGCAAATGCTGGGCTTTCTTCAGGAAGAGTTTCTATCCATTTTTTTCTCTACATGTGAGCTACACATTTTTCTTATCATGCCTCATTTTTTTTTTTTTTTTTTTTGCTGAAAACTGAATATTTTGAATAGTTACACTATTTTATCACTGCAAATCTAGATGGTACAGCCTAATACAAACCTAGGGCTATATGGAAAATACAGTCATACATGTGGTCCATTGTTGACTAAAATGTCAGTGTGCATTGCATGACTAAATTATAACATGGCAGCTATGAAAATCAGACTCTTTTCCCTCCTCTGGGTTTGTTGTTGCTGTGTGCTCTTTACTTACATTTTTTAAAACTGACTTTGTAAGATCTATCCTTTAAATGTCAAAATGCCAAGATCTGCATGGGTTTTTTTTCCCCTTAATTAAACATGACTTATTTGCTATCAACTTTTGATTAATTTCTAGAGTCCCATAAAAGTTAATTTTGACTATTTCTGCCAAAAGGGATCGCTTCTGGAGTTCTCTATTCTGTCATTTTTCTTAATATTGCTAAGCAAAGTATCTTTTAAGGTACAGATGAGATATATTTGAATTATAGGGCAAGAAAGAGTTTTATTACCATGGTACTGCTCTGAAGCCCAATTTATTTATACAATTTAAATAAACTGTATCACATTTAATCCATACTGAGACTCTATGAGAGAGGTATCATCATCCCCAATTTGTAGAAAGGAAAATGAGAGATGTGATCTTCCCTTTATTACATACATAAATTGAAACAAATATTTTAAACCCACAATATCTCTCTGATTCCAAGGCCTGTGTTCTTATTGCCACAGTACACTGACCTAACATTTTTCTCTACTCTGTCACAGAACAGACCCAACACATCTAGGAAAGCTTTCTATTTGAACACAAAATGACGTCATGAGCAAGAGAAAGCAACATTGTCGGAAAATTGACTAGTTTGAAATATCCACTGCCAAGAGACCAAGATGGTTTTCTAATTTTTTTAAAAAATTTTTTTGGGTACCAGGGATTGAACTCAGGGGCAACTGAACACAGGGGCACTCGACCACTAAGCCACATCCACAGCCCTATTTTGTATTTTATTTAGAGACAGGGTTTCACTGAGTTGCTTAGCACCCACTTTTCGTTGAGGTTAGCTTTGAATTTGCAATCTTCCTGCCTCAGCCTCCTGAGCCGCTGGGATTACAGGCATGTGCCAATATGCCCAGTTCCAATATGGTTTTCTGGGATGTCTAGTGAAGCTAAAAATACTCACAGTTACAATAAGTCTGATTTACAAAGAAAAGAGAGAAACAATCAGTGTAAACAATCATCTAGAAAGTTAGAAGTTTTAATACTTGTAAAACACTGTTAAAAGGGTTTCAAATGATAAAACATGATATAAAATTCAGCTTATGCTCCTGACTGCCTGGTCATCACTCTTGCATACTGCTTAGCTTCTTAATCATACCTTGAGGGGAAACACACACACATAAACAAACGAAACCAGTTGTTTCCTAAAGTCTTGGAGCAGCTGCCATGTACCCAGAAATGGATGAGATTTTGTTACAATGCTTCCCTTGTATATTTATGATCTGGGCTACCTGCCTTGTCCAAACTAGCATTCTTTCTTACTAGTGTATGACTTAATGGTTTTTAGTATATACATAGAGTTCTTTAACCATCACAATAATATTTCCATGACCTCAAAAACAAAGTTTATACCCTTTAGTTATCACCCGCAAATTCCCCTCCTCCTCCTTAAGCAATCATTAATCTATTTTATAACTTACATAAATCTGCCTATTCTGGGCATACACTAGTATAGTAGTTCTCCCTTATCCATGGTTTGGCTTTCCAAGGTTTCAATTCCAATGTGGTCAACTATGGTCCAAAAATAATAGAAAATTCCAGAAAAAAACATTAAGTTTTAAATTGCACAGCATTTTGAGTAGCATAACAAAATCTCACGCCCTCCAGCTCCACACCAACCTGGGATGTGAACTATGCCTTTGTTTAGCGTATTCATAGTGTATCATCCTCCTGTTATGGTTTAGATATTAGGTATCTCCCAAAAGCTCATGGGTGAGATAATACAAGAACATTTAGAGATGAAATGATAGAGTTATAAGAGGTTTAACCTAATCAGTGCATTCATCTCTGATAGGGATTAACTTTGTGGTGACCGTAGGCAGATGGGGTGTGACTAGAAGAGGTGGCATGCTTTTGGGGTTGATATTTGTCCTTGTTGAGCACAGTTGTTTCTCTGCTTTTTGATTGTCATATCCTCAGCCACTTTTCTCTACCAAACTCTTCCACCATGATGTTTTGCCTCACCTCAAGCCCCAAGGAATGGCGCTGGCTATCTATGAACTGAAACCTCTGAAACTGTGAGCCCCAAAATAAACTTTTCCTCCTCTGTAATTGCTCTTGTCAGGTCTTTGGTCACAGCAATCAAAGAGGTGACAAAAAAAAAATCTCCTGTTAATCACTTTGAACTCGCGGATTCTCCTGTCTCAGCCTCCCTAAGTGCTGGGATTACAGGCTTGAGCCACCGGCGCCCGGCTCAGCCCTGTTAATCACTTTGTAGCTGTCTCAGTTATCAGATTGACTGTTGGGGTGAAACAGCACTTGTGTTCAGCTGTTATGCAGTAGCCTAACACACATCACAATGCCTATGCCATTCCACTCATAGGCATTCAACTCACTGTCACATAGGCATTGCTTCTGCTCACATCATTATGAGAAGGATGAAAGTAAATAGTACAATAAGATGCTATGAGAGACAGAGACCATACTCACATAAATTTTATTATAGTATATTGCTAATTGTTTATTTTATTATAATTTTTGTTAATCTTTTGCTGTGTCTAATTTAAGCTTTATCATAGGTATGTAAGTATAGGAAAAAAAAAAAAACCAGCATATATAGCATTCAGTACTATCCACAATTTCAAGCATCTACTGGGGGTCTTGAGAGTTATCCCCAGCAGACAAGGGGGATCTACTGCATTCTCCTTGTGGACAGGAAAACTGTTTTTACAACTCTATTTCAAAATGCCTAGCATAATGCAAAAGGACTTGTTCATGCTCTGGCCTCATTTTCTCCATCCTTCAAAACTGTGCTCTAAGTCACTGTTAAGGTCTAGATACGAGGTATTTCCCAAAGCTCATCTACAAGACAATACAAGAATATTCAGAGGTGAAATGATTGTGCTATGAAAGTCTTAATCAGTGCACTGATCCACTTGAAAGGATTAACTGGGTGGTAACAAACAGGGTTTGGCTAAAGGAGATAGGTTGCTGGAAGCATGCCTTGGTGGGGTATATAATTTGTTTCTGGTACATAGAATCTCTCTCTCCTTCCTGACTGTCATGTCCTGAGCTGCCTTCCTCTGCCACACCCTTCCACTATCATGTTCTGCTTCACCTTAGGCACAGAGCAAAGGAGCCTGCTGTCTATGGACTGAGTTCTCTGAAACTGTTGAGTCCCAAAGTAAACTTGTCCTCCTCTAATTATTCTTATCAGGTCTTTTGGTCACACAGTGAAAAAACTGACCAAAACAGTCACCTTTAGAGATTTTGATTTTGGAGGTGACAAGAATCTTAAGAATCAATGAGTAAAACCATCTGCCTAGCTTGTAGGTCATAACAATCTACATTTTATCTAAATGAGACAGAAGGTCAACTGATTTCATTCAAGGTCATGCTGCTACATCTTCCCTAATTTCCCCTAGGCTAACACACCCAATCCCTCACCAACTCTGGCTTTGCTTGCTTTCATCAGTTCTAGAGATGATTCTTCAAAATCATACCACTTACACTGCTTGTTTTCTACTACCTGAGACCTTCTGTATTCCATTTATTCATTTTAAGGAAGAGGGACATACTTCCAAGGGGGTGTGCATATTTTAATTCACACCAACACTGACTGTCTTTCTCCTTATATACACAATTTATAAAAAGCACAGCCCCTCCAGCTGTCATAATGCACCACACTCTGAAGCGTAGACTGAGGCGTAAAGTATATAAATATTAGAAAACAAAATGGTACAGCTATAGCTAATTTCTGCTAAGTGGAACACAAATCATTTTTATAGACTATAAAAAGTATCATCAAAAGTCATTGCTAATACATTAGAAGGCTATAAGCAACTTCACAAATATAAAAGTTTTATCAATGTGGTCACTAGACTTCCCCTCCCATCCCATATTACTCCTATGAAATTGAATCTAGAAAACAGCCACTAGCTAATCTGTCTTTCCACAGCTCCCAGAGCTCTTCTCCTAGAAACCCTATGCTGCAAGTTTGACAATCAGTTCTGACAAAGTCCCAGTTTAGCCTGCCCAGAGACACAAGGCCCAATTCATGCAAACATTCCACAAATACTTACTGAGAATCCCTACTATGTGCCAAGCACTATATTAATACTGGAATTATAATGATGAAAAAGATGTTGTTCTGCCTTCAAAGAGTTTAAAGATTAGTGGGGAAGATAAGCAGAGGCAGCACAGGGACCTATACAAGAAAAGTTCGAGCACAATGGAGTACAGTGGAAAGGCACTTAACAGCCAAGCAGCCGCAGTTCTAACTCGGCTTCCTACTGTTCCAGCAGTCTAAGATTGGCAAACCATGTTCTCTCTCTGGGCTTTAGTCTTCCCATCTAAAACAAACAACAACAACAAAAAGGATTGAATAAGATGATATGTCAGATCCTTTCTAGCTCTGAGTCAAAAAAAAAGACAACAAAATAGCAGCAGCACCAGCACCAGCACCAGCAGCATCAGCAATAATACTAACGGTTTATCATGTGCCAGAAATCTTGCTAGGTACCATTTACTTATGATACACTTTTTGTGTGTAGTGGCAGTATTGTCATTACTGCATCACTTGCTTTTCAAACTAGAAATAAGGTGTCAGATTTGAGTATATTTCTTTCTATGGTTACACCATATTTCCAAGAACAATTTGAATCGATTTAAAGTAAAAGATTTATAAAGACTAAGCCTTAGTGGAGAATAGAGACCACATTAGCAAGTGTAAGATCAGCACAGAAAAACAAATATTAAAAAAAAAAAAACAGGCCATGTTGGGAAAGCCACGGTGACTGAACTAATCCCAATACTAAATTTCCTGACAGCCAAAGCAATGAGGAAAATGCAACTGGGTGTGGAGCTTTTGTGAAACAGAAAAACACTAGCTCAACAAAAGATTTTCCAGGCTAAGCCTTAAGAAGAATTTGGCATCATGGTTTTAGTTTGATTCTGATACGGAAAACAAAAATTAGTCCAGAAGGGAAATAAATTTTTAGAAATGATTAATTAGCTAAACTAGTTTTCAGTTATCTAAAATGAAATTTTAACTTGACAATTACACATATCACTTACTATTCAAATTAATTTCTTCAACTAACAAATATTTTGAGATTAACCTAGAATGGATTCTGGATTAACTGTAACTCTACTGGCCTATTTAGAAAGAAGTTTCCTTTTCAAAGGGCTATGGAACTTCATCACATGGCTACAAAGCCCTCTTTGAATTTTTCAAGTGAAAATTAGCTGATCTGCTGGCAAGACTCACAGCCAGAATCTATTGATGTATGTTTCGAAACCATCATCCCAGCATTCACGCCTATTCACTCTTACCCTCATGCTTTTGTGCTTAAGTTCATACAGCAGGTATGAAAAACAAATGGCAGATTCATTTGATTCAAATACACTTATTAAAAACTTTTGAATGCTTTACATATGATCTCTTTTCAGAAAAACAACTTTCAGAGAAAACTTATTCTTTGGTTGTCACTTAACAGAAAAAAATATATTTGAAATGTTCAAAAACTATAAAAAGTGCTAAACTTTCATTGTGGTAAAATACACATAAAATTTACCATTTTAACTATTTTTAAGTTACGATTACATTTTTGTACAACCATCACCAATTGAATTCTTTTTGAATATGTCTATAATGCTGTATCTTCTTGTCAGCATTAACAATTCCATATAGTTCTCCTAAAAATAATTTGTAACTAAAACTTAATATTTTCTTATCTAAGTACATTCTAAATAAGAGATACAATTTTCAGTATTACCATAATTGCTTTTCCCACCTAAAGTTTATATGACATCAGCAAACTATTTCCCTAAAACAAATAAGGTGTCAGATTTGACTATATTTCTGTGGTTACAACATTATTTCTAAAAACAACTAAATTCAGTTATTTTTTTAAAGACATGTTTATTCAGCATATAATCAGGATATTAAATATAGCAATCAACAGCACGGGTGCCAAAAAACCCCTACATTAAAACCCTTTGTTGGAAAGCTTTACGTTCCACAGAACAGAAACTAAAATAACCTGTTACACAGTCCTTGAAGGTTATTTGCCTACCCACATGAGTTTTGTCTAAAACATGTCTTCCTAGTAGCAGTTAAGCCCTGCCACCACTGTGCCTGGCTGAGTTGAACAACTGACTATAAGCTGTAGCTTCCCTGTTACTTCTCTGGCTCTCCTTTCCCCCTAAGCTTTTTAAAAAATTTTTGGCACGGGGGATTAAACTCAGGGGTACTTGACCACTGAGCCACACCCTCAGCCCTATTTTGTGTTTTATGTAGAGACAGGGTCTCACTGAGTTGCTTAGCGCCCCGCTGTTACTGAAGCTGGCTTTTAACTCATGATTCTCCTGTCTCAGCCTCCCAGAGTGCTGTGATTACAGGCGTGCACCACCACGCCCGGCTTCCCCTTAAGCTTTGAGTCATGAAAATTAAGACCTTCTGCCACTACTGTGGACAGCTACTACTGTTGCTGGAACTGCTGCAGCCACATTGGTTTCAGGATTTGGCAAAGTACTGGCCTCCACCACCACAGGGGCTAGAGCTTCTACAGCCAAAGTTTCCTCCCTACAGAGGTCCAAAATTCAGACTGATTGTTGTTAACTACCAAATCACAGTAACTACCACCACCTCCAAAATTGCTTCTATCATTACCAAATTCACCGTAGCCATCTCCACTGCCATCACATACACTACCACCATGGCTGTCACCAAAGTCACCAGGATCACTGCGGTTTCCTCAAAACCAAGTTGTCATTACCAATGAAACCATCTCCACAGCCATCATCAAAGTTTCTAGAATGACTAGACCTCTTTGACTAGACAAAGCACTCATCATCTCTTGCTTTGACAGGGCATTCTTCAACTCACAGTTGTGGTGATTCACAGTATGGTATTTCTAAATGACAATCTTATCCACCATCAAAGGTTACAAAAGTAAGGCTCCCCCTTCTTAGCACTGCTTTGGTCAGTCATGATTTCAATCACTTCAATTTCCCAAACTGTTCAAAATAATTTCTCAGGTGATCTTCAGCATCTTCTTTAATGCTACCAAGGAAGCTCTCCATAGTCAAGTGGGCACCTGGTCTTAGAGCCTCTTCTCTAGAGACAGTCCTCTTTAGTCCCATTCTTCTCCATATACCTTATGCATCCATCTACTCCACAGCATCATAAGTGACAAATCCAAAACCCCTTGAGCACTTGGTGTTTGGATCTCATGTTACCACACAGTCTTTGAGTATTCCCCCTTATTCACATTAGCTCATCAGACTCTCGTCAGTTGTTTCAAAGCTTGCTCCTCTAATGAGGATCTTCATAGCTATTCAGGTTCTTTAGGAGAAGACACGATAGCACTGGGAAGAGAGACTCTAATGATTTTTCCTGAGGGTGTATATCAGGCAGAAAGGACCCAACTGATGGTCTTAATAACTATACTAATAATTGAACTTAACCCAACCTTGAATATTTGGAAGAAAACAAACTCTGAAATCCAGAAATGTGTAATACTGATCACAAACTTTCTTAATATCAAAAGTGAATGTTTTCCTTTATTGATTGGCTCAATGACACAGGATAAGGGCAAGGATGGGTTAGGACAAGGAAAAGAAGATACATGACAGATATTCCAGAGACACACCTATTCAAAAGCACACTTCTCTGTATAGGCTTTACAATTTTGCTCTTTAGAGAAGAATCTCCAAAGCATTTTATGTAATGATATATCAATTTGCTACCACCCTTTAAAAGAATGAATTACAAGAGTACAAGGGTAGAGATAAGAAATGCAGATAAATAATTCACCCATTCAAATATCTACTCAAATAACTGGGGTGGTTTTACCTTAGTATCATGTTTGGATTTTAATATAAATCTGGGACTGGGATTGTAGCTCAGCGGTAGAGCGCTTGCCTCGCATGCGTGAGGCCCTGGGTTCGATCCTCAGCACCACATACAAACCAATAAAATAAAGACATTGTGTCCATCTACAACTAAAAAAAAAAAAAAAAAAAAAATTAAAAAAAAAAAAAAATCTATCTAAGTTATTTCAAAGTACAAAGTATTAGTCACAGATTTCATAAGGCAACATTTATTAGCTTCAAAGCATATTTACTCTGACTTGATTGAAATGAATGATTTGATTTTCTTCACTTTTCAGCAGACCCTTGTATAATCATTAAGATATACCTGTTATAAATGGGGAAAAATTCACACACACACACAATCAGGAAGTGACAATTCCTAGTCAAGCAATCTTCAGTTTTTTAACTTTGAAGGGCATCTATAGTTAAGCTCATACATACAATGTGAAAGTCAATCTTCATCACACATGGAAGGATGCTGGCTTATCCACCTACTAGGTCCAGATTATGTCAATTAAGCCTAAATGGTTATGGTAACAGTGCCCATTCAACAAGTGTTAAATGAGTGAATAAATATTCTGGGAGAATAAATATCCTTCATGGAGAAGGAGCTGTCATTACCTAGAGAAGGGGAGGCATCTCAGAGAGATTTGGTGAATTTTACACTTAGAAATCTTCAAAAGAAAAAAATCAAATTGTTCCAAAAGAACATCCACACAAAATATTCAGAAATATATACTACATCATAGATCGTGGTAGTAAGCATTCCATAAAATTTTTAAACTTTGGTAGTTTTTTTCTGTCTTATTTGTGAGTGACTAGGAAAGGGTCCAGGTGTGTGTCCACAGGGGCAGCAAGAAAGAGAAAGCTACTATACATAGTGCTGACAGGAAGGAGAAGCTAAACTTTAGGAATGAAGATAAGCAATGCTATCCTTAAAACAAAAAGACAACAAACTAAAGATCGTGCCTTTGCATCTCTTTATTAAAACAGAGTATATGGGCTGGAGTTGTAGCTCAGTGGTAGAGCGCTTGCCTAGCATGTATGAGGCACTGGGTTCAATTCTCAATACCACATACAAATAAATACATAAAATAAAGGTCCATCAACAACTAAAAAAAGAAAAAAAATTTAAAAAAAAGAAACAACAAAAAAACCAGATTATGGCACATAGTATCTGCTGTTTCCAAAATGTCTACTGAATGAATGATTCCTTCCTTTCCATCTAGCCCTTCATTATCCCTCCAGCATCCAGTATCCATCCAGTTTCTTCCTAGGGCCTGCAAAGTCTAAAGGATCAAGAGGTTCCTTGATAAGGGTCTTAAAAACTTTTCAGTTTGCCTTCCTAAAATCCACAAAGATATAGTTAGACCTAGGAATTGAAAAATAAAATCAACTCAGAATTGATCTCCTACTGAATTTTAAAGTTCAGAGGGAGAATTCACGGCTATTGTCAGAGTGAAGATTTTGTTATGTTATCTTCTCAAGACAAAAGATTTAAACTTTGCAGGAGAAATTAACATAATTCTACCCTGAAGATGCCACAAATGGGTAAATATTATTTTTCCTTTAAAACTCAGATCAGCCTTTTCTGATTCATATCTGAAAATCCATTTCCCACTGCTTTTCACCCCTTCCACCTCCCCAGAAGTAGCTACAACAAGTATCTTTGCTTTCCCAGTTCCTTTTGTCCTATACCCCAAAATGGAAGAACCCTGACTCAATTCAGTATAAGTTTCTTACCCTGCCAGGAAAGCTAAGGAGTAGGAGTTGTTCTTGGAAACAAATGCCGAGCGATGTGTCTGTATCATCTGGCCTCGAGAAGGTTCTTCATTCTCTGAATCCGAGAGACGTGCAGGACACTGGCAAGGAGACAAGAGAGACAAGAGAGTCTATATGGGGTTCACATGGAACCTACCCTAGCTGTTTCAAAGCTCTTGTTCTCTAAATCTCTTTTCTCTGGGTTCCAATCTATTTTCCAAATGCCTCCTAGGGATCCCAATCTCAAATGTAGCTTCAATTCAATAGATCCAACATCAGACTCAGTATTTCTCCTCTCTAAGCCCCAGCATCAATCCATCTAAAAAACCTCAATGCCATCTATGATTCTTTTACTTCCCTTTACTTCTCAGTCATAAAAAAAATCTGTATAAAGGTTTTGGTACTCCAATACTTCTAAATATTTATTTTGTTTATTCTTTATTTCAGTCTCATTTAAACAGATTTTTCTGTCACTGATGGCTAACAAGGTCAGAGTAGCTAATTTGCCTAGGATTACAGAGTTTATGAATGGCTAGAGATGGTTCTTAAATTCACAGCAAAAGTCTCTGAGCAATTTCTACTCTACTCTGTTCTACTACTAAAATGTCTCTCAGATCTAACTCCTTCCATTTATATTCGCTGGCATTGCCTTACCTTATCCCCATCACCTTCTGCTTCAACTATTGCAATGATGTATTTACTCATCTCATTTCCTTCAGGTTTTCTTTCCTTGAATACCCTCCATGCTACCAAGAATTATCTTTCCAAGCCGGGCGTGGTGGCTCAAGCCTGTAATCCCAGCACTTAGGGAGGCTGAGACAAGAGAATCGCGAGTTCAAAGCCAGCCTCAGCAATGGTGAGGTGCTAAGCAACTCAGTGAGACCCTGTCTCTACATAAAACACAAAATGGGGCTGGGGATGTGGCTCAGTGGTCGAGTGCCCCTGAGTTCAATCTCCGGTACCAAAAAAAAAAAAAAAAGAATTATCTTTCCAGAACACAAAGAGAATTCTCTCACTCCCTTGCTTAACTATTGGTGACCTCAGGATGAAGGTCAAATAGCTCAGCATGATACAGTAACATTCATAACCTAGACCCAACTTTCTTTCACATTTTCTTCCTCACCAATTCCTCATATGAAACTCCACGAACTCCAGTCCAAACTACTTTCACTCTCTACATGTACCATAGCCTTTCAAAACCATTTTATATTTCCTTTGCCTAAAATTCCCTGTGTTCATTCTCTGTCAATAAACACTCATTGATCTCTCTATAAAGGTCTTTCTCTATAAAGGCTTTCAAATTCTTCTAGACTTAGTTTTTTCCACCTTGTCTATATCCATTCAATTATCTTCATTTTCTTTTGGAGTCTTTTTTTAGTTTTTCAGTTCACAAGTGTTTTATTTTTAAATACACCTTTTGCATACAACATATAGTGAGGTTGTATGTCATGATTTCATATGAGAATCTTTTTCTTTTCATGAGTAGCAACTAATGACACTGAACTGTAGCTTCTTATTTTTTTTTTTTTTAAATTTTTATTTTTTTTTTTAGTTGTTGATGGATCTTTATTTTACTCATTTATTATTTATATGTGGTGCTGAGGATCGAACCCAGTGCCTCACACATGCCAGGCAAGCGCTCTACCACTCGGCCACAGCCCCAGCCCCTGTAGCTTCTTATTTAAGAGTCTGTCTTTTTCATTAGATGATAAACTATGAGACAAGTGATTACTTTTTCAAAAAATTCCCAATACCATTATATAGTAAGTAAACAAAACAATCTAATCATCTAATGATTAACTGCTCTCTGATCAAATAATTACCAATGTGACAGTTACAGACATAGGTATGCCAGGCATCATATGGGTCAGACTGCCCTGCATTCCTTAAACACACTGTTACATTCTAGGCTGATATACACAATAGGCTATATATCTCTTAAGAGTTGGCCTTTGAGAGAAGAGTTGAAGGATTACAATTCACAGAGAGGCCAGCTTTCAGTTTCAAAGGTTGTAACTCCTTAGAAAGCTCTACTGCACTGCCCAAAATATTCACTGCAGAAACTTTAATAGCACAGACCCATTGTCGAATTTGATATGATATTGTCTTCTGAACTTTGGAAAAAAGAAAAAGCTTTAATACCAATATACTCAACAGGGGTTAAATAATGGCAATTCCTATTTGGGCAATCTCTTCATAATCAGATCAGTACCAAGTAAAAGACGTCAAATCTTGGCTCTATTACTTGTTATCACTGTCATTGTAGGTTAGGTGTTTTATCTTTCTGAGCCTATTTCTTCATGTATAAAATCAAGATTGTTCCACTTTATAAAGATTCTGATAAGCCAATAAAAGTAGCTCATACCTTAGCTAACAATACTCAAAAAATATAGATTTATTAATTAAATACTATTAATATTTTTAAAAATTTGTTTTATAGCAAATATTCAAGTTTAATTATTGAAAAATAAATTATTATAAATAAGTACCTATTTAGACAAAAGCTACACTACCCCTACACATTTCTACCACCAAAACACCTAGAACCTTGAGATAAGAAAATATTTACCTCTTCTCTTTCCCCTTAGATAAAAATTAATTGAGGAGAAGAGGAGTTTATACAGAAAGTGACCTTTACGATGACTCTGAGGGTCATCATCAGAGTCATCATCTCAGTGGTAGAGCGCTTGCCTAGCACATGTGAGGCACTGGGTTCAATCCTCAGCACATTAAAAAAAATGAACAAATAAAAGTTTAAAAAAAAAAATTAAAGATGACACTGAAAGGTCAATCAAAAGTTTATAGGCAGAGAATGCAGATAAGAGAATTTTAGACAAAATGAATAGCATGTCCAAAATAATGGTTTTGAAAGCTATGGTATTAGTTTTTATGGTATTATGGTATTTGTTTTTTTTTTTTTTAAATATTTATTTATTTTTTTAGTTGTAGGTGGACAGAATATCTTTATTTTATTTTTATGTGGTGCTGAGGATCGAACACAGTGCCTCACGCGTGCTAGGCGAGCACGCTACCACTGCGCCATAACCCCAGCCCCGGTATTATGGTATTTGTAAAGAACAGAAAGTCATTTGGTTGTGCTAGAGCTCATGGAACTGGGAGGAAAAATAACATGATAGAAAGTTGGGTCTAGGTTGTAAAGTTTATTTTATAAAGCACTATGGATTCTTAAAAGGGTACAAAGCATGCATAAATGGAACTCTTGCAGCAACATGTAAAAAAAATGCTGGGCCTAAAGAAATAAGATCCTGAGCCAGGTGCAGTGGCACATGCCTGTCCCGGTGGCTTGGGAGGCTGGGGCAGAATTATGAGTTCAAATCCAGCTTCAGCAACTTATCCAGGCACTAAGCAAGTTAGTGAGACCCTGTCTCAAAATAAAAAATAAAAATAAAAAAGGCACAGGATATGGCTCAGGGGTAAAACACTCCTGAGGTTTAATCCCCAGTGCCAAGAAGAAAAAAAAAGAAAGTTAAGAGACTGATAACACCCAGAGTAGGGAAGGAGTGAGGAAATTAGTTTAATAGTCTCTTGTACTACTAGAAGTAGTGTAATTATATACAAACTTTCTAGAGGACAAATAAGTAATAAATACTAAAAATGTTAAAAAGGATACTTCCTTTGACCTGGTCATTTCACTTCTGGCAATTTATTCCTAAGGAACTAATGAGACAAATGGATTTCATCACAGTGGTATTTAAGATAGCAAAATATCAATAGATTAATTTAGTCAAATAAATTCTATAGTCAAGAATACCAGGAGAAGGTTGAATATCCAGAACCACATATACACATAAAAAAATATACTAGATCATTAAATAATGATGTGGATTCTTAATTTACAGGGAAAGATGTCCACAATTTATAGTTAACTAAAAACAAGTTATAAAACAGGCTGCATTTTCTGGAAAAAAAATAACACATAGCTTGTGTATATATACTGCACACAGAAAAGAGTTCTGAAAGGATATTTACTAAGATGTTTATAAGGGTTACTTCTGGATTATAGAATAGTAAGTGATTTTTCACTTTTGCTTTATGATCTTTAGTGTAACTGTATCTATACTGAATTGTTTTCCAACAACTCATACTGTTATTGAATTAACTTCACCATAATTATAATAAACATTGTGCCCATTTTATTTTCCTTCTGAAAAAAAATAACAGATGCTTTGAGAAAAATCTCTCTCCATCCAAGTTCAATTTCACAAACACATTATCAAAAACTCGTGATGTGCAAGATATTCCAGAAGATTTAAAAACTGGTAAGACATATTTCAACAAATTTTGTGGTCCTACAGAGAAATACAAACACAAAAAACCACAACATAAGGGAAAATAAAATACTTTCTGTAAAAGTTACAAAGTGTGGGGGGGAAGGAAGGGAGGGTGGATGACAGAATTGGAGAAACAAGTGAGGAATCCCTTTAGGGTCCATGAAGGTGAGAGCTTTTGAACAGGACATGGAGAGTTGAATAGCCTTTCAACAGGTAGGCTGGTGACAGTACACCCTGAGGAGAGAAGCACAGAATATATATTTTGGAGAAAGCAAATACCTCTGTTTCCTAGAGTTTTGAGATATCATCAAGGATGGAAAGATAATCTAGAATCATAATTAAGGAAGGATGGACCTAAATATTGGGGTAAAGAATTTATCGTTTATTCCAGCACTTACGGAGGCTGAGTCAGGAGAATCGCAAGTTCAAAGCCAGCCTCACCAACAGTGAGGCGCTAAGCAACTCAGTGAGACCCTGTCTCTACATAAAACACAAAATAGGGCTGTGGATGTAGCTCAGTGGTCAAGTGCTCCTGAATTCAATCTCCAGTATCAAAAAAAAAAAAAAAAAAAAAAGAATTCTCATTTAATCCCATGGAAAAAGTGAAGTCACTGAGATTCTGATTAGGAGAGTGATATGATCAGTCCAGCTCTAATCATAATACTGTCTATATAAAGAAAGAATCATTGAATCATTCTGGATGGATTTCCTCTGGTACCATTTGAAATTCTCTTGGGTTTCAATTGAATATAGTCTTGGCTAAACTAAATGAAATCATTTACTCAATACCAAAAACTCTTAAGACATATTTAAAGTGCAATTAGGGTTATTTAAAAGTCCTCAAAAATATAAAAGTAAATAGATGAAAAGGAAAAAATCAGAAAAATCTAAAACCTGAAGTGTTCATAGGTTAGATTTTATTCAATGTGGTTTTGCATTGAAAATTTTCTGAAGCTGGCTATTACCAATAAAGGAATCTGAGAATTTGTACTTTCTTATTCCTTTTAAGATTTCAATTAGATTGATGCACTTGCTTTCTATTTCAAAGATAGCAGTGGTAAAAGAAAATATAATTAGAGCAAATTATAATGTCTTGACATGCATTAATATTAGATCAGTTCTTAGAGGAAAGCTGAATCTGGCAGGCCAGGCACAGCCAGCTCTTTCTATCAAAGGACTATGGTGAGGGGCTGGGATTGTGGCTCAGTGGTAGAGAGCTTGCCTCGCATGCGTGAGGCACTGGGTTCGATCCTCAGCACCACATAAAAATACATAAATAAAATAAAGATACTGTGTCCATCTACAACTAATAAAAAATATTTAAAAAAAAAAAAAGGACTATGGTGAAAGATAACTCTATCAAGGCTGCTTTGTTCTAAAATGAAAGGTATTTCTGGGTTGTTTTGCCTGAGGGCTCTAACAGACAGTCCTGATGAGGTGAAGAGGCAGAGCTACAGTCTTCAAAAACCACAGATCACAGCGAGGGAGACTAGTCAAAAGACCTACTATATGTATAAGATCATCAAGTATCTTATTCTTGTACCCTTATCCAGTAGCAGTCTTTTGCCCTTTGTGGTTCCTAAGATACATAGCATTAAAAAGCACACAGTACTTCATGCTTGTATAACTGAAACTTTCAGAAGTGTGGAATCTTATAAAATCAAAGTAGCTATTTTAACAATAATTAGTATTATTGTTATAACTGGAGTCAGAAGCCCTGCTGTATGTAGCAGTCAGCAAAATACCAGTGACCCCTAAGAAAGCTTAAGTAATTTCAATATTTGAAGTTCAGGAAAACTACCTTTGCAAAAATCAAACTAAAGCTCAGACATTAAGTAACATGGTTAAATTGGTACACTTAGCTATAATGCTAGGATCTAAGAGGTAGACTTCTGGTCCAGAGATGCACGTGTGAGGCACTGGGTCCGATCCTCAGCACCCCATAAAAATAAATAAATAAAATAAAGGTATGTGTACATTTACAACTAAAAAAAATTTTTTTTAAAACTCAATTGTAATTATCCATTTGAATGTAATTAGTGGATCTTCTCAAGTGTTTTCTTTATAAGTTAAATTCAAAACTTATAGCTCTTTCCAGTAATTTACTTGGTAAATAAATTAATGAAAAAAATTCAGTCGAGATTTGGCACAATTAGAAGTTGACTAATTACAAGAGCCTTAACCTAATCAGCACATTAATACACTTAAATAGATTAAATAGGTGGTAACTGTAGGCCAGTAGAGTGTAGCTGAAGGAGGAAGATCACTGGGAGTATGCCTTTGGAGTACACATTTTGTCCCTGGTGAGCAAAGCTTCCTTTCTGGTTCCTTGTAGCCACGTCCTGAACTGCATTCCTCTAATACACTCTTCTGCCATGATGGTCTACCTCATCTCAGGCCCAAAGCAATGAAGTTGGCCATCTATTGACTGAGACCTCTGAAACTGCGAGCCCCAAATAAGCTTTTCCTCCTCTATGCTGTTTTTGCCAAGTCTTTTGGTCACAGCAGCAAAAAGGCTCACTAAAACAGAAATCTATAATTAGATTAAGTTTAAACTAATATTGAGAATGTATCTTATGTCTAACTACTGTTCTGTCTAGGGTATTACAAAGAAAAAAGGCAAGTGAAATATAAGCTTTAAGCTTTAAGAAAAAAAGTTGAGGATATAAGATGTACAAAACTGAGACAGCCAGGCATGGTGGCGCATGCCTGTAATCCCAGCACTCTGGGAGGCTGAGACAGGAGAATTGTGAGTTCAAAGTCAGCCTCAGCAACGGCGAGGCGCTAAGCAACTCAGTGAGACCCTGTCTCTAAATAAAACACAAAATAGGGCTGGGGATGTGGCTCAGAAGTCAAGTGCCCCCGAGTTCAATTCCTGGTACCAAAAAAAAAAAAAAAAAGACTGAGGAAATAGGCATAGTGGGGCACACTTATAGTGCCAGTGACTCAAGAGGTTGAGGCAGGAGATCCTAAATTTCGGGTCAGCTTTAATAACTTAGCAAGACACTGTCTCAAATTAAAATAAACAAACAAATAAATAAATAAATAAAAGGGCTGGAGGTGGGCTGGGGATGTGGCTAGTGGCAGAGTGCTTGCCTAGGATGCACAAAACCCTAAATTCAATCCCCAGCACCACAAAAACAGACAAACAAAAAGGGCTGGAGGTGTAGCTCATGGTAGAACACCCCTGGGTTTAATCCCTAGTACTGCAAAGAAAAAGAGTATAAAACTTAAATGTCAAAGAATATGGAAGTCGAAATGTCAATATACATGTAAAACATCACACATGGTATATATACTAGACTAAGTTTTTCCTCTCACTCATCATTTCCCCTCTGCACTGTTCCCTTAATCTTTCTACAAATCTCACTGTCCTATTCAAAAATTATTTTCTCTAACCCTGATCTGAAGGCTATAATCTTCACTGCACACAATGACTATTACTGGTCTCATAGTTCACTAACAGGACTTTCAGATCCATGTTACCTGGGTAATTGCTGATTTTTGAAGCAGATGTCCATCAAAAAGGTGATCTACTTACATGTTCCAGATTTGTTTTCATTACTAATGGCTCTTCTCTTTTTTTCTGTTCATCCATTTTCCTTTTCCCTGTTTCTATGTCCTCTGGTAATAGCTTGTGGATTTGATCTTCAGAATTTTTTTCCTCTTGCAACTTTTCTTCTCTCAGCTAAAAAATACAAATTACAGAGAGACAGTAGTTTTAGACAATTCTAGACTTAAAAACCTCTTTAGTAAGTACAGAACAAACACATCACAAGGCAGTTTTAAATCTGTTTTTTAAATCAGATATAGCCCTCTTGATTTTCAAAAAGTAAATCTGCCTTTACTTGGCTCTTACCAAATATACACTTCATAACTTAAAGATTTAACTGCTCTGCATTTTTTTTTCCTTTTCTTCTTTTGGCAGTGCAGGGGACTGAAACTCAACCCATGGTCTTGTGCTTGCTATACTAGAGCTCTACTACTAAGATATGTCCCTAACCCTGATCTGCATTCTTAAGCAATATGAAACCAGAAGAGATAATCAAAAAATAGTCACACAAGCCAGGCGCGGTGGCACATGCCTATAATCCCAGCACTTTGGGAGGCTGAGACAGGAGAATCACAAGTTCAAAGCCAGCTTTAGCAACAAACTCACTGAGACCCTGTCTCTAAATAAAAGACAAAATAGGGCTGGGGATGTGACTCAGTGGTCGAGTACCCCTGGTCAATCCCTGGTACAAAAAAAAAAAAATAGTCACGCAAAAAAGTAAACCTAGGGGCTGGGGCTGTACTCAGCGGTAGAGCGCTTGCCTACCATGTGTGAGGCACTGGGTTCGATCCTCAGCACCACATATAAATAATAAATGAATAAAATAAAGATCCATCAACAACTAAAAAAATTTTTTAAAAAGTAAACCTAAAAATTCTCCATATTTCCATAAGCCCATTATAACTACATTGGACCAGAAGAGCAGAAATGGCCAAAGAAAACCAGAGAAACTGGACTAGATCTCATTAGCAACAAGAAAAACATGACATTATAGTTCCAATGTCCTACATTTTATGCTCTTATCCTGTGGTTATGGGATAGGTTGCGATCTATGGTCTAAGGTACATGTCTATAGTTCCAGGAGGATGAGGCAGGTGGATCACAAGTTCAAGGCCAGCCTGGGCAACTAAGAGAGAGATCATGTCTCAAAAATTAAAAATAAAAATAAAAAGGTCTAGGGGTATAGCTCAATGGTAGGGTGTCCCTGGGTTCAATCCTAAGTGCCAAAAAAAAGACACATGGTCTACAAAGAAACTTAAGGCAAAGGCATATGTTTCTCATTTGGGGGAGGTAGCATGGCATTTATGAAAATAGCATGGGTTTGGAATAAAAATGTGGGTGATACTGAGCAAACGAATCATCATTTGCTTACTCCAAAGTAGGAATAATGTTTCTTACTTTGCAGATCTTGCTGGAAGGAGTAAATGAGATAACAAAAACCATAGTACTTAACATAGTTTCTTATTGTGCTCTGAAGAGTACATCATGAATCAAGGGTTTCAATAAAGTTTAAATGATAATATATATCAAAGCAATTATAGGATATTAATAGTTTTATCCATTCTTGCAAAAAAAGTTAGAAACAAGTATTTCTGATAGGCAGTTGCCTCAGGGTTAACAACAACAAAACTCCACAATAACAATGAACAATAATGAAACTTAGTTATAAGTTCATTATAAATAATGAACTTAGTTTAGTTTTATCCTTTTTTTCCCTTTCCAATTTCTATAGATCTGATTCCTGCAAGCATGAACTAGTCTTTAAGACAGAGTCTAATTCAAGAAGTTATGCCAGGTGTTGTGGCTCATGCTAAAATCCCAGCAACTCCACAGGTTGAGGTAGGAGGACTGCAGTTCAAAACCAGCCTCAGAAAATTAGTGAGGCCCTAAGGACTTAATGAGACCCTGTCTCAAAATATAAACATTTTTTTGTTTTATGGTACTGGGGATTGAACCCAGGGCCTCGTGAATGTGAGGCAAGCACTCTACCAACTAAACTATATCCCCAGCCCAAAATAAAACATTTCTAAAAAAGAGTTGGGGATATGGCTCAGTGGTTTAGCGACCCTGAGTTCAATCCCCAGTATAAAAAACAAAAAAAGGTTATGAGTATGAGTATGCAAGGAACACCACACACAATGCTATGACCGGAGAAGATTCAAATGAATTTCTGCCCAATTCAAACAAGAACACAAGGGGAAGAAAAATCCATAGCTGAGAGACAACAAAACTGAAATCTATGGCACTCACATAGAGGAATAAATGTCTTAGATCTTAGAAGTTCTTGTTCAATAATTTGACCAAATGCTACACCAAAGGGCATTTTACTTCATAAGATAAAGTGTGGCACAAAAGAAATTGGGTTTTATCATCATAATAATTGTCATTATTTACTAAACTCTGTGTGCCAAATGCTAAGTTCAGACACACACAAACACATACACACACACACACACACACACACACACACACACACACAATCTCACTAAAGAAAACTAAGATTTAAGAATCAGATAATGTGTTCAAATTGATACACCAATAGGCCCTATAACTCAACTCTAAGTCTGTCTTAATGGTTCTCAACCAAGGATGATTTTTGTCCCCAAGGGAACATTTGGCAATGTCTGCAGACACTTTTTATTGTCACAACTAGAGGAGTGAAAAGTGTGCACTATTAGCATCTGGACAAAAGTCAGGGATTGCTGCTAAACATCCCAGATGCACAAGTTAGTCCCCTCCCCCAACATATATATAAACATGTTATCTTATAAGTACTAAATATTAAATTTAGTTTCATATATTTTAGTATGATTTTGTTTAGTGTTTAATGGTATTCACATACGATATCCTCTGGCTTTTCTAGTGTTTTGGGATGTACCTTTTTGCCCCCTAATAATTTTTATAGCTGCTCCAAATTTTTAACAGTAGACTTGTTGGCAAAACATGGTCTTCACTGCAATGGTGAATTACTGCTAACAGATCATCACCTTAACAAAGCCAACAATTTACAAAAGTGAAAAAGTCATTTATCCACTTAAATCTTTAAAAAACATTTTTAGAGACCACTGGAATTTCTTTTTAAAAAATATTTTTTATATATTTTTAGTTGTAGATGGATACAATATCTTTATTTACTTATTTTTATATGGTGGTAAGGATCAAACCCAGTGCCTCACACATGCTAGGCAAGCGCTTTACCACTGAGCTACAACCCCAGCCCTCCATTTAAATCTTCACATGAATAATGTTGGTGTTTTCTTCTATATGAGTGAGACACTAAGATATGTATTTTTTTGGTTTTGTCCTTTTCTGGCTCATAACTCCCACAGTCCTTGTTATTTCCTAAGTAACTAGAATAATGTTGGGGCATTTCAGGCCTCAAGAAATCAAAATCTCTTTCTCTCTGACCTTCCCCTGCCCCTCTTTCAAAACCAGAATTTCTCTTCCCAAGGTGGGTTGTAAGCTCTAGAAATATTCTCTAAACAACTCCCTCCTTCCCACCTTTTCTGTCTTAGAGCTGACCCTAATTTCCTAAGGAAATTCTCTTGCCTGCTTTGTCTGGAGAGCCCCTGCCTATATCCAGGAAGGCTGCACAGAAACACCAAGAAGAATGTGAATAGACAGGCATTTCTGGGTTTCCCCAAGTAGTCTAATGGCATTAGATCATACTCTTTTTGCCCACTCACATTTGAACACAGTTGTCCATGTTTCAATCATGCTCCACAAAAACCCAAAAGTACAGGGTTAAGAGAACTTCCGGATAGCTAAGCATAGGAAGGCCCCTGTCGGGTGGTGTGTAGAAAGCTTCGCATTCCTTTCTACATGACTGGCTCTATGTATCTCTTCATTTTTATCCTTTGTGCTATCCTTTCTTCTTTTTAAAAAAAATCTTTTTAGTTGTAGATGGACACAATGCCTTTTATTTTTTTATGTGGTGCCAAGGATCTAACCCAGTGCCTCACACATGCTAGGTAAGTACTCTACCACTAAGCTACAACTCTAGCCCCTTGTGATATCCTTTCTAATAAAGTAGTACCTAATCACTGCTAACGGATCATCATCTTAACAAAGCTAACAATTTACAAAAGTGAAAAAGTCATTCATCCACTTAAACTTTTAAAAAAATTTTTTAGAGATCACTAGAATTTATTTATTAATATTTTTTATACATTTTTAGTTGTAGATGGACACAATACTTTGATTTATTTTTATGTGGTGTAACAATTTACAAAATTTGATCAGTGATCATGAAATACCTAAGTATTTCCCTGAGTCCTGTGAACCACCCTAGCAAAATAATCAAAGGAGGGGGTTTGGGAACCTCAATTTACAACTGGTCATTTAGAAGCATAGGCAAACCAACCTGAGGCCTGCAATTGGCATCTTATGTCAGAAAGGCAGCCATGGGGACTGATCCTTGAACATATGGAATATGACACTATCTCCAAGGAGACACTGTCAAAATATAATTAAATTAGGGGACACCCAGCTGGTGTTCACTACAGAACTGATTACTTGCTTGGTGAGTATGCCAGTGCCTCACAGGTTTGATGTCAGAAGTGATCTATGTTGTCAGAGTGTAGCAGGAAAAAAGAAATCTGAGTCAGAGGTTTGTTTTCCACTATATTATCACAACCCAGTTCTGTAGTGAGTTTTTGTTCCTTGGTGGTCATTTTTAAGTATATGAGAATTTTGCCAGGCATGGTAGTACATGTCTACAATCCCAGCAGCTTGGGAGTCTAAAGCAGGAGGATGGCAAGTACAAAGCCAGCCTCAGCAACTTAGTGAGGCCCTAAGCAACTTAGTGAGACCCTGACTCTAAATTAGATATAAAAAGGGCTGGGGATATGACTCAGTGGTTAAGTGTCTTTTGGTTCAATTCTCAGTACCAAAAAAAAAAAAGAAGATATGAAAACTTGGTCTCTAGGAGAGAGTTTTTATACTGAAAAATCCTCAGGGAGGGTTAAAAAAGGAGCATAATAAACATGAATAAGAAATATTGATAGCTGCTATTTACTGAACTCTTCTATGTTCCAGGCATTAAGTTTAAAGCTTATCTCATTTAAAGATTGTTTGTATCTATTTATCATTACCATTTTATAGACATGAAAATTTGACTCTGTGGTTATTTCCCAAAGTCATGGAGAATGAATACTGAAGAGCTTGAATTTTAAAGTAAACCTCTGGCTTCAGATACTCAACTTCAGAGCTACTGACATTGTGATTTAGGTGATTTCTATCGTGGGACCTGAGCAGTCTGAGAAGGTAGCTTCTACATTAATACTTTCTAGGGAAGCAAGAGTTAAGGATGTAGTAGCATAAAGGGAAAGAAAGAGCCAAAACAAAGTGGTACAACAGTTGGCTCAGTAGTCAGGGGCAATATGAGAACTGTAGGAAATTCATTGCAAGATGGTCAGAGGTGAAAGAAAAAAAAGAAGCAAATATCTATCGGCTCCCGCATGCCACTGATCAAAGTTCACCCCATGGAATGTTAAGTATCCCTCAGAGTAGCTTGTACAGCCTGAGTCAGTTCATATGACAGGCACAGTAGCAGGGACAATAGAGAAGTCCTGGAGCTAGCAACAAGATACAAGCAGCAGGAGTCTAAACAAGAAGATACAATGAAGCTGCTCACTACTATAAATGGAATTATTTTTATAATTTCTATTTCCAGGTGCTAATTACCAGAGAAAAAGTTTACTTCTATATGTTAATCTCATATTCAGCCACACTATCAAGAATACTAGGGGTTGGGGTTGGGGCTCAGTAGTAGAGGGCTTGCCTAGCATGTGTGAGACACTGGGTTTAATCCTTAGCACTGCATAAAAATAAACAAACAAAATAATGGCATGCTGTCCAACTACAACGATAAAAAAAAATTTTAAGAATACTATACTTTGGGGCTGGGGTTATGGCGCAGTGGTAGCGTGCTCGCCTAGCACGCATGGAGCACTGGGTTCGATCCTCAGCACCACATAAAAATAAAATAAAGATATTCTGTCCACCTACAACTAAAAATAAATATTTAAAAAAAAAAAAAGAATACTATACTTTTCCTGAAAATAACTTTGCTTTGCCTTATTTTTAAAATTTATTTATTATTACTTAATAAATTATTTTTGCAATACTAGAGGCGCTCTATCACTGAGTTACATCCCCAGTCCTTTTTGTTTTTCATTTTGAGACAGGGTCTCAAACTTTTAATCTTTCTAACAGC
Source organism: Xerus rutilus (assembly GCA_028644305.1). Taxonomy (NCBI): domain Eukaryota; kingdom Metazoa; phylum Chordata; class Mammalia; order Rodentia; family Sciuridae; genus Xerus; species Xerus rutilus. The sequence goes on along the minus strand of CM053399.1, from coordinate 55,625,911 downwards.
CTCCAGAGTTGCTGGGATTATAGGCATGCATCACCACACCCAGCTAATTTTTAAAACTAAATATTAAAAAAGTAAAAAAAAATGCACCCAGAAAAGCACACAAATCATACGTGTAAGGCATGAAAAATTATACAAAATAAACATACCCATGTAGCCACCACCCAGATCAAGAAATGGCTTAATACCAATACCCCTTTGTGCCTCCTCCTCACTCAAAAGTAACCATGATTCTGGCTTCTAACACTCTAACATCATTTTAGCTACTTCTGAATTTTACATAAATGAAGTTTTATATGTTTACTGACTATCTTATATCACTCAATATTTTATTTGTAAGATTAATCCACGTAGGCTCAAACAGTAGTTTATACCTTCCCATTTTGTTTTATGGTATTCTACTGTTTTACTACAAAACGATTTAACCATTCTGTTGGAAACAGACATGAATTCATGAGTTTGTAGTTTTGGGCTATTTACAAATAAATAAGGATGATATGACCACCCCAGAGTATGTATCCAGGTGTATGTGCACTATGGAACAGTGCATAAAAGAGAAACTGCTAAGACACGAGATACAGGCATGCTGCCACAAATTGAACATACAAGTTACACACTCCCACCCTCTAGTGTAAAAGAACGAGAGGTTCTTCTTGCTTTGCTCACACCCAGTACTGTTTGTCTATTTTAGCCATTCCAGTGGGTTGGTACTGCATTATGGTTTTAATCTGAATTTCTCTGAAAACTAAAGGTACAGAACAATCTTTCTTAAATTTACAATCTTTCTTAAATTTGGAAATCCTCTTTTATGAAATGGCTATTCATATCTTTGCTCTCTTAGATGTCTGGGGTTTTTCCTTTTAGTAAGTTTAAGTTATATTCTTTGGATATGAGCCAATTATCAGGAAAAATACACAGACATGTAAGATATGTATGTATGCCACAATTTAAAGGTGTTCCCCAAAAGTCCAAGTGTTAGAAACTTAATCCTCAAATTCATATGTTAATAGTATTTGGAGGCAAGGCTTTTGAAAGATTAGGATTAGATGAGGTCATAAGAGTGGGGTATCATGATAGCATTCGTGGCTTTATAAAAGGAAAAGTGACATGAGCTAGCATATTTGCTGTCTCACCATGTGATGCGCTGTCATGTGACACAGCAAGAAGGTCCTCACAAAATGATAGGCAGATGTCAACACCATGCTCTAAGACTTCACAGCCTCCAGAGCCAAAAGCCAAATAAACTTCTATTCTTTATAAATTACCCAGTCTCCAGTATTTCATTATAGCAAGAGAAAATATACTAAAAATGAACAAAGACATGTGTATATATACATGTACTTTTTTTCCCCTTTCACATAGAAGCTTGTCTTTTTCACTCTTAGCACTATCTTATTTACCCACCCTCTTGGTACTGGGGATTGAACCAAGGGGCACTTTACTACTGGGCAAGACCCTAAGCCCTTTTTATTTTAAAAATAACTTTTGAGATGGGATCTCACCAAGTTGCTGAGTCTGGCCTCAAACTTGGATCCTCCTGCCTCAGCCTCTCGAGTAGCTGGGATTACAGGAGTAACCTGGTTTGGTACCATCTTTTGAAGATAAGAAGTTCCAGCTTTAATGCAGTTAAATTTATCAATCTTTTATATTATGGTTAGTGCTCCTTATATGCCATTTAAGAAATTCACTTCCCACAAGGTCATGAGAATATTCTCCCATGTTATCTTTAAGGAGCTTATTATATGACATTATAATCTACAATTCACTTAGAACTGACTTTAAATTCAGCTATGCTAAGGTATGTAATCTACATATGCTAAAATGAACACATGGAATGCATAGTTCAATGGGTTTTGACAAATGTACATATCCATGTAAATATTTCCCTATTCAAGATACAAAACAATTTCTACCACTCAACAAAGTCCCTTTGAGCCCATTAGCAATCCATCTCCTAACTCACTCAGCCCTAGGCAACCACTAATCTAATGACTACAGATTAGTTTTGCCTATTATAAAATTATATAACACATATTCCTTTGTGTCATATTTCATTCACTCAGCATATATTTTGAGATTTGTCCATTTTATTAAGATATACTTTACATGGATGAGATATACTTTATTGTAGAATACACCACAATTTTTTATCCATTCAAGTATTGAACAATTGGGTTGTTTTTACACTTGGGGCTATTATCAATAAAGCTATGAACATTCATTTCTCTTCATGGACAGATGTTTTTGTTTTGGTTGGCTTAATAGCTACAAGTGTAATTGCTGCATCATATAGTAATTGTATGTTTAAATGTATAAAGCAACTGCCAGTTATACCATTTTAGGCTCCCACTACCAATGTGTAAAAGCTCCAGCTGATCCACATTCTCACATTTGTCACACACGGAAATTGTTAGTCTTTTAATTTTAGTCATTCTAAAGGATATAGGCAATGTCCTTATGGTTTTAATTAGTATTTCCCTGATGGCTAATTACGTTGACTTTTTTCATGGGTTTAGTATTATATCTTCTTCTGTGAAATGTCTGTTCAAGCCTTTTGCCATTTTATTATTCATTATTTATTTGTTACCTTATTAGTAGTTATAAGAGTTCTTGATATATTCTGATATAAGATACACATTTTGCAAATATTTCTTCCAGTCTTTGTTCTTTTTATTTCTTTAATGACGGATTCGGGTTTTTTAATTTTTTGCAGTTGTAGATGGACACAATATCTTTATTTATGTATTTTTATGTGGCGCTGAGGACTGAACCCAGTGCCTCACACTTGCAAGACAAGTGCTCTACCACTGAGCTACAGCCCCAGCCCCAGATTAGGTTTCTAACTATGACAAAGTCCAATATATAAATTTTTTTCTTCTATGATTATAAAGTCTAGAAAGTCCGTGTTCCTTCTAGAAAATCTTTGCCTATTTCAATGTCAAAAAAAATTCTTTTTCGCCGGGCGCGGTGGCTCAAGCCTGTAATCCCAGCACTTAGGGAGGCTGAGACAGGAGAATCACGAGTTCAAAGCCAGTCTCAGCAATGGCGAGGCGCTAAGCAACTCAGTGAGACCCTGTCTCTACATAAAACACAAAATAGGGCTGGGGATGTGGCTCAGTGGTCGAGTGCCCCTGAGTTCAATCTCCAGTACCACCAAAAAAAAAAAAAAAAAATTCTTTTTCTTTTATGGTTTCTTCTGCATAGTTTTAGTTTTACATTTAGTTTTTTTAATCTCTCTTTATATATGGCATAGAGATCAAGATTCACTTTGTTATTCATAAGATATTCAGTTTATTTTAGCACTATTGTTGAAAGTCTTTTCTTTAGTATTTAAGTATTTTTGTGCCTTTGTGAATACCAGTTGACCACTGTTATATATTGTAGGTTTTTCTCTCCAAAATTCCTATTTTGAAAACCTAACCCCCAATGTCATCATATTGGGAGGTTGGGGCCTTTGGAAGGTAATTAGGATATGAAAGTGCAGTTCTCATGAGATTAGTACCGTTATTAGGAAAAGATACCAAATGCCAGGCACAGTGGCCCATGCCTACAATCCCAGCTACTGGGAAGGCTGAGGCAGGAGGACTGCAAGTTCCATGCCAGCCTTATGAACTTAGACTCTGTTTCAAAATAATTAATAAATAAATAAATAAATAGATAGATAGATAGATAGATAGATAGATAGATAAATAAATAAATAAATAAATAAATAAATAAATAAATAAATAAATAAATGGCTGGGGATGTAGCCTAGATGTAGAGCACTTGATGCATGAGGCCCTGGGTTCTATCCTTGGTACCAGGGAAAAAGAGACAGAGAGGGACAGAGAGAGAGAGAGACACCCACATGCACAAAAAAGATCTATATCCAACACCACATACATATAAACAGTAACTCAAATGGACCATAGGCCTTAATGTAAAACCTACAACTATACTACTTTCAGAGGAAAACTTAGGAGAAAAATCTTTGTGGCTTTGGGCTGGGCAAAGAATTCTTAGTTACAACACTAAAAGCACAACTCACAAAAGAAAAAAATGTATGAATTATAACTCATCAAAATTAAAAACTTCTAAGAAACTCTATGAAAATGAAAAAACAAGCCAGGCACCGTGATGCTTGCCCGTAATCTCAGTGACTCAAGAGGATGAGGCACGAGGAGCCAGGCGCGGTGGCGCAAGCCTGTAATCCCAGCACTTAGGGAGGCTGAGACAGGAGAATCACGAGTTCAAAGCCAGCCTCAGCAACAGCGAGGCGCTAAGCAACTCAGTGAGACCCTGTCTCTACATAAAACACAAAATAGGGCTGGGGATGTGGCTCAGTGGTCGAGTGCCCCTGAGTTTAATCCCCAGTACCAAAACAAAAAAAAGAGGATGAGGCACGAGAGTTTCAAGGTTCAAAGCCAGCCTCAGCAATTTAGCAAGACCTTGTCTCAAAATAAAATAAGAAGGGATAGAGATGTACACAGTTCAGTGGTAGAGTACAGCTGTGTTCAATCCCCAATGCCACAAAAGAAAAAAGAGAGAGAAAGGAAAAAAGACAGAAAAATATTTACAAAGTATATACCTGATAAAGCACTCATATCCACTCATATCCAAAATATACACAGATCTCAAAATTTAACAGCAAGAAAGTAACCCAATTTAAAAACATGCAAAAGATTTAAACAGACATAACATCTAAGAAAATAAACACGGCAAATAAACATAAAAATATGCCCCACATTTTTAGTCATTAGGGAAATATAAATTAAAACCACAATGAGATGCATTTCATACCCACTAGGATGACTATAATCAAAAAGCAGAAAATAGCAACTTTATATATAACAGGTGTTTTTGTTTTATATATGTTTTATATAACAAAAACACCTGTTATATAGTGTGCTGTAAATATATAAGTATATATTTATATACTTTTATATATATAAATATATTTATATAAGTATATATTTACAGCACACTTAAATTTTTCAAGTGTCATACAATCTGTTTTATAAGTATCATCAACTCACTGCCAGCTTTCTATCCTTTTAAAGACTACAATAAACATTTTGCATGATAAGTTCACTAAGGCAATATTTTAGTAGCTGAATTCAACTAATTTTCTAGTTGGAATCAAGTAGTTGAATTTTCCATTAACAGCCAAACAGAATAGGTGCGTGCTCACTAAATTATTTTTTCCTTTTTTTTATTGTGGAAAAATACTCATAACATAAAATTTACCACCTTAACCATTATTAAGTGGTATTAAATACACTTTTTATAGCCAGGCACGGTGGCACAAGCCTGTAATCTCAGCACTTAGGGAGGCTGAGACAGGAGAATCGCGAGTTCAAAGCCAGCCTCAGCAACAGCGAGGCGCTAAGCAACTCAGTGAGACGCTGTCTCTACATAAAAAACACAAAATAGGGGGGCTGGGATTGTGGCGCAGTGGTAGCGTGCTCGCCTAGCACGCATGAGGCACTGGGTTCGATCCTCAGCACCACATAAAAATAAAATAAAATAAAGATATTCTGTCACCTACAACTAAAAAAATAAACATTAAAAAAAAAAAAAAAACAAAAAAAAAACACAAAATAGGGCTGGGGATGTGGCTCAGTGGTCGAGTGCCCCTGAGTTCAATCTCCAGTGCCAAAATAATAATAATAATACATTCTTTATGTTGTACAGTCATCAACAACATCTATCTTTTCATTTGTATAACTAAAACTATACCCATTAAATAATACCTCCCATTGCCCCCTCCCCACAACCTTTGCAACCACATTTCTCATTCTGTTTCTACGAATTTAACTACTCTGAATACCCCATTGTATGGAAATCACACAGTATTTGCTTTTTTGTGACTAGCTATTTTGCTTAGCATAATGTCCTCAAAGTTCTTCCATGTTGTGTTGAATGTCAAGATTTTATTCCCAGGTTTTTTTGTTTTTGTTTTTGTTTTTTTAACTGGGGGTTGAACCCAGGGCTTTGCAAATGGGAGGCAGATGCTTTGCCACTGAGCTACATCTCAGCCCAAGCTTTCACTCCTTTTAAAGGCTGAACAACCCACCATTGTATCTATATATCACATTTTGCTCATCCATTCATCCCTCAGTGGACAACTGGGTTGCTTCCATGTTTTATCTGTTGTGAACCACAAGTGTACCATACAGGTACCACACTTCAAGTCCCTGCTTTCAGGCCTTCTGGTTATATACTAAGAAATGGAATTGCTGGATCATGTGATAAACCACTACATTGTTCTCTCCACATGGATTTTACATTCTTACCAAAAGTACACAGATTCCAATTATTCCATGTCCCTGCCAAGACTTTTTATTTTGGGGGTCTATAGTAGGCAACCCAAAGGGTGTGAAGTTGGCATTTCATTGTAGTTTTTAGTTGTATTTCCTCAATATTGGTGATGTTGAACATCTTTTTATATGTCTTTTGGCTATTTGTATATCTTTAGAGAAATGTCTATTTAAGTCCTTTGCCCATCTTTGAAGCAGGTTGGGCTTTGTTACTGATTTTTTTTTTTTTTTTTGGTACCAGGGATTGAACTCAGGGATACTCGACCACTGAGCCACATCCCCAGCCCTATTTTGTGTTTTATTTAGGGACAGAGTCTGAGTTGCTTAGCACCTCGCCATTGCTGAGGCTGGCTTTGAACTCGCAATTCTTCTGTCTCAGCCTCCCAAAGTGCTAGGATTACAGCATGTACCACCATGTCTGGCTTGTTACTGAATTTTTTAAAAAATATTTTTAGTTGTAGATGGACACAACACCTTTACTTTTATGTGATGCTGAGGATCGAACCCAGTGCCTCACATGTGCAAGGCAAGCACTCTACCACTGAACTATAGCCTCAGCCCTTGTTACTGAATTTTAAGAGTTCTTTATATATTCTGGATAATCTCTTATCATATATGGGTTGCAAATATTTTCTCCTATTTTGTAGATTTCTTTTTACTTTGTTGACAATGTCTTTTGATGTACATATTTTAACAATTTTGGGGAAGTCTAATTTGTCATTTTTCTTTTGTTGACTGTACATTTAATGCCCTATCCAAGGAATGATTACCAAATCCAATGTCATGAAGTTTTGCTGTATGTGTTTGTCTATTTATAGTTTTTTAGGTCTTTGATTCATTTTGAGTTAATTTTTGTACAAGGCTTAATGGTCCAAATCCTGTTTTTTTCTTACTCTCTGTTCATACAAAAGCATGGATGTTGGGCTGGGGTTGTGGCTTAGTGGTAGAGCGCTTGCCTCACATGTGAGGCACTGGGTTCGATCCTCGGCACCACATAAAATAAATAAATAAAGGTATTGTGTCCATCTACAACTAAAAAAAAATTTAAAAAAAAAAGCATGGATGTCTATATAATATTTCTAGATAACCCATATATCTTGAATAATGTTCAATTCACAATAAAAATTATTTATCTTCACAACTATTTGTCACCATGATTATGAATCTGAATCTAGGTTATAGATACATGGAGGTTCATTTTATTCTCATTTTTACATTTGCTTAAATATCACAAAAATTTAGAAATTATTTATGTCATTTATTATGCTAGTTAACAAGCTTCACGTGCTGGCTGATAATAATAATAACTGAAGGACTTAGCCCATGAAGTAAAAGTTCTGATTATGGTCTTTTGAATGCTAAGTGTCTATTCCAGAGTGTGTGTGTGTGTGTGTGTGTGTGTGTGTGTATAAATAGTCTGTTAGGTCTTCAAATGTTAACTAGCCATCCTCAGAATCCCCAGAGATATATACATACATTAACACACACACACACACACACACACAATTTCAAATGAGATATTTTAGATATCTTAAAATATATTTAATACTACCCAGAACATTCCTCTATTGTGGACTTTTTTCCCTCACATTTTTTTTATTTTTGGTACTGAGGATTGAACTCAGGAGTACTCAACCACTGAACCACATCCCCAGCCCTATTTTGTGTTTTATGTAGAGACAGGGTCTCACTGAGTTGCTTAGCACCTTGCTGTTGCTGAGGCTAGCTTTGAACTTGCAATTCTCCTGTCTCAGCCTCCCAAAGTGCTGGGATTATAGGCATGCGCCACCATGCCCAGCTATTCCCTCACATTTTCTATTGATGCATTCAGTTGTACATAATGGTGGGATTTGTTGTTACATATGTATACATGAACACAATATAATTTGGTCAACATCATTCCTCAGTATTTCCTTTCCCTTCCCTCTGACCTCCCCAGGTCCCCTTCCTCTCTTCTACTGATCTCTCCCCCTTTGACTTTCATGAGATCCCTACCCTCACCTTTCTTTTCCTTTTTCTTCTCTAGCCTCCACATATCTATCATGAACTTCTAACACAAATTATGTGTGTTCTATTACTTTGTTTTCAAATCTCTATTCTCCCAGACTCTATGAGCCTCTTTTGATCAGGGACCTAGTCACCCTTTATTTTCAGATACCAGGTGTACAATAAATTTAGTTTCACAAATATTTACAGAGCACCAGAATATGTGTGTCTGGCAAATTTTAGTTCTGAGGATATAGCTCTGACCAAAAAAGCTGAAGTTGTTCACACAGAGCTTACATTCTAGTAGAATGCTGTTGAAGTGCATGATGAAATTGAACTAACTGATCTTTAAAAGGTCCTTCCAACAAAAAAATACTATGTGACACAAACCATAATTATTGTGCTAACTATTCCAGTTCCCAGGCTTTGGGAGGAAATGCTGTACTATCAATTCCACTATAAAAGGTAACCAATCTAACCATGAGCCATGAGTCCAGAATTGGTGGAGGAGTGCTACTCAATGGCACTTTAAAGACTAGAAGATCACTAATCATTTTCTTATCTAGATTGGTAAAACAGTCTAATATCCAATGGTACCAAACTAACTATGAGAACTGTAGGATCATACAGCTTCATGTCATTTAACTTTCCTCTAATGAACAGTATCAGATTTTTCTTAGAAAAATTCAGTAAATTATGAGTTATGTACATTCCACTCTCTAGTCATCTCTGGGCCAATGCTTCTCAAACTGGGACCCGGGACACCTAGGGTGCTTTACAAAGATAGTACTGGGAAACTTTAAGTTAATTTTCAATATATTTTTGGAAAATATAACAAATCATACACTTATATTCCATAAAATTGTACCCACTAAATATCACCATCTTGATAAACAGGTTTAATACATTTTTTTCGTTCACTTCTAGGGCTTATTCTCAGTAGAAGATATTAAGTATTTTAAAGTCATACGGGGGTTATTATAAAAGGAGCATAATACAAACTGGTTAAAAAAAAAAAAAAAACAGAGGTGGGAGCTGGGTGTGTTAGCTAATACCTATAATCCCAGCAACTCAGGAGGGCGTAGCAGGAGAAATGTAAGCTTAAGGCCAACCTCAACAATTTAGCAAGATGCTGTCTCAAAATAAAAAAAAGGACTGGAATGTGGTTCAGTGGTTAAATCTCCAGTACCAAAAAAAAAGAGTTAGGGTCTACTGCTTCAAAATCACTCTTTCAAAATATGATGAAATTATTAGATAACCAAATCAGTATCAGAACATTTCAATTTACTTTGTTATCTAAAGCAATCAATACTTTATATCCTTTGTCTGGTTCCTAGACACTCTTTTGGCACTAACAACTACTATTTCTATTGGGTCTAATTGCTAACTCTTGTTGATGTTGTCCACAAAAATAATGTACTATGAGTGAACTAGGGCTATTCTCAGCTTTGAGAATATCCTAAAATTCTAGTAAATGCTCTCTTGCATACATAGGTAAAGCCATGACTTTTATTTGAACAATCACACAAAGAGCATTAAAGCAAATGATTTGTTCTTATGATTCTTACAAAATTTTAAAGAAACCACACTTATGATACTATATTCTCTTCACTTTAAATTCTTGAACACCTTTAAATTTAAATGTCAGAATTAAGCATATCTAAAACATGTAAGCTAAAATAACATTTTACTAATTATAAGGAAGCGACATATGAATGGTATCAGATTTGATACCAAAAAATGTATTAAACCTGTTTATCAATATACATATACACGGAAGTGACAGCAGCAGGGATTTGAATGCAGGAAGTCAACTCTTAAATTACTATAATACTGCCTCTTAGAGTAAAACAACCATATAATCTGTATTGTGATTTATTAAGCACTTGCATTTGTTTTTGAAGTCTTAGATAAACAAAAAAAGCTGATTCTCAGATATAAACAGTGAATAGGCCTTTAAACTCTCGCTTAAATCTAGAAAAATATAATGAAGCTCCCAATTTCAGAACAATCAATATCTAAAGTAGATTACTTATTAAGTTTTACACAAATTTGGCTAGAGATGGGATCTGAAAAACAGTTTATCTGTGGAATATTTTTACATTTGTCTTTTTAAAAGTTATTCCCTGACTCTTGAATGGTTTTGGCTTTAAAGAAAATATTTGCATACATACATCACAATATTTTCTGTAATTCTATACAGGCTTTAAAATGTTGACATAGATCTATATTTATTTATATGGAAAGCTTCATATAACATGCTAAATAAAAAGGGGAAATAAAAATAGCATGTATAGTTGATCCTAAATCTTTTTTAAAGTCTTAAGCTTAAATTTGAGACATTTAAGTATGATTATTAGATATCAGGATTACTGGTACTTTTTCTTTTAAACCATTCCAATAAACCCACATTTTTGTTATTTTTTACAATTCTTTTACAAGTGTGAAAAAATAAACCTATTTTGTTTATTAAAAGACTCACTAATCAGATATTTTAACAAAATTATTTTATTTTGTACAAGAGGATAGTTGCAGCTGCTTTTGAAAGATTTCCTAGTTTGGCTTTCAAATAGCACTCAAGTGATTTTATGTAAATTTCTAAACCATAAAAACAATTACAATAATAATGTAAATGTGTAACTGCTGATCCTCCTCATAAATATAAAAGCAACAAGGATAAACAGCACATTATAAAAATAACCTAAAAAACTTTCTACTCTACTTAAATTTATTTAGATCATGCTTTGAATTTCCCAAGTATGTTGGTTTTTTTTTTTTTAAAAGCACATTACTTGATAAAGCTGTTCTTCCCATCCGGATAGTTGTGAATAACAAACAAAAAGAGACAACAACGATGTCTAACATTCTTTAGACTTTGAGCATCCTACAGCTAACTGTTTTTTTCCTTGTGAAGTCAAAATTAAAACTTAATCTTGAGAGTTTTCTCTTCTTCATGGTTTCACACATTTCATCTGTTTTCAAAGATATGAAATACTGGACCTATTTTCTGGTTCTAGAAAGAGGCATGGCAACACATGCCAAAAGTGGGCATTTCTTCAAAGATTATATAACATTTTAGAGGAAGAAGAAAAAATAGCAAATAGTGTAGCAACAAGAACCCTAGAAATCTTAAAATGCATCAAGCTCTATCATGAACCAGCTGTACATCCTTATATAAATCATTTCTTATAAGATGAGGCTTTAAAATTAGATGATCAACAATTCAATAAGCATTTGGAGAACATTTATATGGAAGATATTATATTAGATGTGGTAGAGATAAAGAGATAAAATCTTAGATCCATCTTAAAAGATTTCAGAATCTAATAGAAAAAGACATTGTTAAATAAACCAACAACCTGCTTCTTTTTTCGGTGTGACAAACATATTTTAAACTTTCTAGGTAAATATAAGCTTCTTTTAAAATAAACAAACAAGAAAAAAAGGGTAAGTTAGCTCAACATTCAGGCCATGATACACTGGATAGCCAAACAGATTTAAATCAAAATGTTCAAGTTTTAATCAAGTACATCTTATTGTATAGTTCAAGGCAGAAAGATAATTTTAAAAAAAACATTTTAAAAATATAATTTCAATTAGGTCCTAAAACTTTACATTCCTTTAAAAAAATCTCTTCACAAAAGATAATGACTCCTTTATCACACTATTTATTCATTTCAGTAAACTACTGACCACATCTAATTACTCTTGTTCTCTGGCTAAGGACTATAAATGGCAATGTTTACTACTTGAATAATACAGTCAACAATGGGGGGGGGGGAATACTCCTCAAAACTGAGAGGAGAAGAAAAAAAGAAAATAAACCAGTTCAAAGAAAACCTAAACCACTTACATGATGCACAAAATTCTTAAAAGCAGTTCTATTTTTCACTGCAGAAACCAGGGAGATAAGCAGTCCAGGAGAAAGGCTGGGTTTGGGGTATTTTCCTTCCTACCTTCAATTTTTAAGAGAACAGTGATTCAAAGAAGACAAACAAGAGCATGCTGAATTACATGTTTCCCAACTCTAATATAAAGCAATTATTATTTAACTACATGGTCCAAATCAAGCATATAACAAGCTCAATAAGCAGAAGAAATAATGGTATAAACAATAAGCTAATCTAACCAACAGACCTTAGGGAGTTGAACTGATTATTTCAAAAGACAAAGATGACTATCAGTCAGACTTACATAGAATGGAAACAAATCATTTTTTCATTTTGACATGCATTTACTATATAGTCCTTTATGTAACAAAAATAAATACAAAAAATACTTTCCTTTAATCAATGTGTCAAGATGGAGGACTGAGCATGTGTTAATACTCTCCTTCTACTTAGAGCACTATAAAATGTCAGAAAACTTATTTTAATAAAATAATAAAAACAGAAAAACAGCTGGGTGCCATGGCACATGCCTGTAATCCCAGTGGCTCGGGAGACTGAGGCAGGAAGATTCCGAGTTCAAAGCCAGCCTCAGCAACTCAGTGAGGCCCTAAATAACTCAGCGAGACCCTACCTCTTAATAAAATATAAAAAAGGGCTGGGGAGTGGCTCAGTGGTTAAGCAACTCTGGGTTCAATCCCTGGCACCAAAAAGAAAAAGAAAAAAAAAAAAACCACACACAGAAAAACAAGCCATGCCACCAGAAACCAAGATCACAAATACCCAAATACAGAAATGGTTTTCACATCTAAATGTAATAAACAAGAAATCATAGACAAATATATGGCCAATAGACATATTATTTTAATTTTCTCTTTACGAGGAAAATAACAATTTATTTTTGAAACAAAAAGTAGAAGCCAGGTGTGGTAGTGCAAGCCTGTAATCCCAGCATTTGGGGAGGCTGAGATAGGAGAATACCAAGTTCAAAACCAGCCTCAGCAAAGGTGAGGCACTAAGCAACTCAGTGAGACCCTGTCTCTACATAAAACACAAAATAGGGCTGGAGATGTGGCTCAGTGGTCGAGTACCCCTGAGTTCAATCCCTGGTACCAAAAAAAAAAAAAAAAAAAAGTGGAGCTCCCACAAGGGTGTGGGGAGTGTCCCAAGTGGGTTCCCTTGTTTTTGAGTACAGTATCAAAAGCAATGAAAAAAGTTTGGCAAAGATTTGAGGAAAAAATTATTTTCAGTGTTGGTGAACGAATAGTTTGAAAAGTCTTTTAATGAAATGGTTAAGTGAATTATGCCTTACCCATACTATGAAATATCATGCAGGATAAAAATTGTGTTTTTTTAAATTGTTAAACAAAAAAAGCAAGTTACAGATCATATTAATCATCTAAAATCCTAGCTCCTTTGAAGTATTTACCATCATAACATCTATTATCCCTTTTTATCATCCCCCGCCCATTTAGAGATAAACTAAATTTCACCCTTTCTCCAAATACAGTACTAAATGGTCATTCCTGAAAACTTCTTCAGTGTACTCTCTTAGTTCCTTCACCTCTTCCTTAAACCTTTTACTGCATTCTGCTTCACCTATTTACTCCAACATTCATTTATCTTAAACCTTGTGTGTGATATGCAATAACGTAACACCTTCCAATTTAACTACTTCCCATTTAAGCCTCTCACATTTAGACCACCACTTCCTAGCTTTACAGCTTTCCTTGTATAGTAATGGTCTTTTACTTTGCAATTCTTTCTCACCATCAATACTTCCAGTCAACTGGCCCCACTACCCTCATGTCCTCAATCCTCTCCTTAAATAACCTAGATCTATGAACCAAAACTATCTTTCTTGTATACACATTCAATTTCACGGTATCTCTTTATCATTCTTCTGATGAAACTAGTTAATCATAGCATACTGCTTACCCTAAAAGTACCTTAACCAGTCTTATTTTTATTGTTGTCCCATGATGCAGAAATTGCTAGCATCAAATTTTGTCTTTCCTACTACCCATGGCAAGAATTTTTCTGATTATCTTCCTCATTTTACTCAGGAAGACAATTTTCCTCACTAAACACTTTGTTTCCCAGCTTCCTTAGCAGTAAAAGGGAGTTTGTGACAGTGAACTAAAAAAAATACATAGGTAAAGTCACTGGGTAGGGGGGTTTTAGGAAAAGCTCTTTAAAAGGAACCAATTCAACTGACTTCTACCTACAGCCTGGATGTGATTCTAGAAAAGAAACAGCCATCTCCTACCACAAGGAGACAGGCATTTTTGAAGATGCCTCAATAGAAAAACAAAAAGAGTTCAAATTTGGATTGAACCCAGGGGAACTCAACCACGAGCCATATCCCCAGCCCTATTTCGTATTTTGTTTAGAGACAGGGTCTCACTGAGTTGCTTAGCACTTCACTTTTGCTAAGGTTGGCTTTGAACTCACAATCCTACTGCCTCAGCCTCTAGAGCCGCTGGGACTACAGGCGTGTACTACCACACCTGGCAAGTTCAAATTTCTGATGTCACTGTGTTGTTTTATCAGCCGTATACTGCCTGCTTCTCATATTCTTATACTTGTGGAAAGTAAAACCCTCATTTTTTTGTTTTGAAAAAAATTTATTGTGCATATTTAAGGTATACAATATGACATTATGGGATACATACAAATAATAAAAACATTATTATAGTAAAGCAAGTTAACATCCATTATTTCATAGTTACTCATTTTGTTCATTTTTATGTCTAGAGTTGCTAAAATCTACTCATTTAGCAGGAATCTCAAATTACTTACAGATCTCTATTTACAGTATATACAAATTCTGACTCCTAGGCTCATTACAGTTTATTTCTCACATAGCAACCTAAGACCTTTCAAAATTACAAGTGATATTGTATTGCCTGCTTCCCATCAGACCTAAACTAAATTTAGGCCTTCTTTGACCTGGTCCTTCAGTCTCTCCCAATTGATCTCCTTCCAAATCCCACTGCCATTCTGCCTCCACTATTCAGCTCCAGACATACCAAAACTCCAGACATACTGAAACTTGAACAAGCCAAGCCTTTTGTGTCTCAGAGACTGTGTTAGTCAGCTTCTATGATAAAACACCTGAGAAAAACAAAAGAGAAAGGTTTATTCTGGCTCATGGTTTCAAAGGTTTCAGTCCATGGTCACTTGGTCCCATTGCTATGGGCCTGTGGTAAGGCAGAACATGATGGCAGGGAGCATACAACAAACAGCAGACACTTAATTCGTGGCAACCAGGAAATAGGAAGAAAGCAAGGGTCCAGGGACATGATATACCCTTCAAGGACATGCCCCTAGTGATCTACTTCCTCCAACCAGGTCCCACCTCCTGAAGTTTCTACCAGCTCTCAATAATGCCATCAAATTGTGAATTCATCAAAGGATTGAAGAATCCATGATGAGGGTAGAGCCCTCATGATCCAATCACTTCTCTGCCTC
This sequence comes from Xerus rutilus, assembly GCA_028644305.1. NCBI lineage: Eukaryota > Metazoa > Chordata > Mammalia > Rodentia > Sciuridae > Xerus > Xerus rutilus. Next base: position 55,610,268 of record CM053399.1, on the reverse strand, counting down.
TAAACATTGCTGCACTGGGAATCAAGTCTTCAACACATAAGGCTCTGGGTGACATTGTAGATCCAAACTATAACACAGTCTTTGCATTTACTGCTTCCTTTGTCTGGAATGCTCTTCCCTCACTTCTTCACTTCTTTCACACCTCAACTCAAATGCTGTCTCCTTAGAGGACCTCCAACTTTTTATCTAAAACTGACTTTTTGTGTCTCCTCCCACTCTCTTCCAAATCTTCTTACCCTGCTTTATTTTTTTAAAATATTTTTTAGTTATCGATGGACCTTTATTTTATTCATTTATTTATATGTGGTGCTGAGAATCGAACCCAGTGCCTCACGCATGCTAGGCAAGCGCTCTACCACTGAGCCACACCCTTGCCCCCCTGCTTTATTGTTATATGTTAAATATTTGTTTGCTTATTTATTTACTGTCTTTGCCCCTAGAAAGGAATCTCACTGAGGTAAAGGAACAATGTTTTCTTCAGCACTATATCCCCACTGTCTGGACCATACTAGGGCACCACAAAAATCTGATTAATAAATGAATACACATCATGAGCTCATTTACACTAAAGAAGACTAAATATGTGTGTGCATGTGTGTAACACATAAATAGTCTAAGATAGACACTATTAATACCAGTTACCTTGAGGAAGAGAATGGGAAGAAAGGTAAGGAGGAACTTTCACATTTTGCTCTGCATATTTCTGCATTATGTTTTTTATTTAAAAAAAAGACAAAATTAAGTACAACACATAACAGGAAGAAAAGAAAAATTAACATATTTAGAAACACAAATCTATCCATAGAGTCTTAAAATTTAGAAACTCATACTAACTTCTGTAAGCATAAAATTCAAAGGTCCTTGGTTAGAAAAGACATTGAGAAACCCACCTCCCTATCTATAGCAGGCCCCTAGAACCGGCTTCAGTTTCTGAAAGGAATCACTTTCTTTTTTTTTTTTTTTTTTTTTTTAATATTTTTTAGTTGTCAATGGATCTTTATTTTATTTATTTATATGTGGTGCTGAGAATCGAACCCAGTGCCTCAGGCATGCAAGGCAAGCGCTCTACCACTGAGCCACAGTCCCAGCGCCAGGAATCATTTTCATTCCATAGTATTTCACTCATCCCAAGCTGGTTTTCCCCAAATCTCCCATGAATGAATAGTGGAATCTATGATTATTAAATAAAATTAATGCCCTTTAAACAAACTAGAATTGCAGGAATGAAATTTCTTTTTTTTTTTTTTTTATTTTTAAAGTTTTTTTTTTTTTTTTTTTTTTTTTTTATTTGTAGATGAACACAATGTTTTTATTTTATTGCTTTGTACGTGGTGCTGAGGATCGAACCCAGGGCCTCACGCATGCGAGGCAAGCGCTCTACCACTGAGCTACAATCCCAGCCCCAGGAATGAAATTTCTTTTTAAATTTCTTACAACCCTTGTAAAAGTTTTCATTGTCATTTAAAATAATAAAGTCTACTAAATAAAAAGTATATTAGTAGTATGTTACATATCAAATTAATAATGAGTTATATAGAATTAACTTCTGCTTAATATCCCATGCTCAGTAGAAATATTTAAAGGTGTTCCTCTCTTGAGGATTCATCTTGATAATTACTGCTTTGCTTCAGAAAATATGCATCCCAAGAGACATCTTTTTCTCTATTTGGTTCTCCATCCAAATTTAGTGCCCTTTAATATTTTTATAACTTTATTGAGACACATCTTATATAATTCGTCTATTTCAAGTGTACAATTCAGCAATTTTTAGTAAATTCACCAAGTTGTGGAACACATCATAAGTCAGTTTTAGAGACCTTTATCACTCCAATAAAATCCTTCATGTTCATTTACTACTAATTTCTGTTCCCACCCCCTGTTCCAATCAATCTAATCAATCTAATCTTTACCTGTCTCTATATATCTGTCTACTCTGGATAATTTTCTATAAATAAAATCATGTACTGTATAATTTCTCACATCTGACTTCTTTCACTTAGAATCTTTTTGAGGATCATTTATGGAACCATGTATCAGTGATTCATTCCTTAATATTGCTGAACAGTACTCCTTTGTATGGATATGCCATATAAGTGCCCTTAGATCTTATGATTTTAATTTTTATTTTTCAGGTTGTATAATTTGTGGGATAATTTGAATAACTGGAGTAAGAGAGAAGACCCAGAATTTTTTAGTTTTTGTTTTTGTTTTGGGGTGGGAGGTACTAGAGATTTAACCCAGGGGTACTTTACCACTGAGCTACATCCCAGCCCTTTTGGGGTTGTCTGTTAGAGACAGGGTCTTACCAAGTTGCTTAGGGCCTCACTAAGTTGCTGAGTCTCACTTTGGACTTGTGATCCTCTTGTCTCAGCCTCCCAAGCCATTGGAATTACAGGCATGCACCACCACACCCAGCTAGACCTAACTTGTAACTAACCCAAATAACACAGGTGAGTGTTTCTCAAACCCAATCCAGTTTACACACAGTAAGACTGTCCTACCTTCACTCAACATCATACCATCAGTACCTTTTAATATGCCTGCCTTGTCCCTATCTCAGACAAGAACAAAAGGAGAATTTATCTCCTATAACTCTTACTGTGCCTTTTGGTTTAACTCCTTTTTCTACCCCCAACTCCTTGTTTTCTCTCTAAGATTATCTTCAAACTGATAGCTTTAAAATGTCCATATTATCAAAGCTTCTGAAAAAGCATATTAGAAGGCATATTTTGGAACTTTAAGACAACCTGTTGGTCTTTAGATGTGTGATCTCTGTAAATACTTTCTTCCTATATAGAAAAAAAAAAGTTTTATGATTTAAAACCTCACAATAAAAACACAAAAAAAGCATGAGGATCCAAATCAATACGTGACACTCTCATTAAGAGAATATCAAATAATATATAGTAATCAAGCACAGTTTTCCATTATTTTCTCTTTAACATGACCTAGTTACATATTTTTTAATTCAGTCCTACAGAAAATGCCACAGTATCATTATTGTCTCACCTGATTTATAATGCCTAATTCAGATTAAATTGATTATTTACCTTTATAAAAGACTAAACAGAATGATTACCTAATCAATTATAAAGCTGTATGAGTGGTAGTAGTGCAGGGAGAGAGCTAGGGAGTAACAATACAAATCCAGCAACATACATCTTATCCCCAGACTTTCCAAAGTCTGTCTTCTCTAGGTGGTTCCCAATTAGTTTGAAAACAACAAAAATAACATTATGTGGATACAGCCAAAAGTTTCCTCAATGGAAAACATTTTCTAATTAAGAAATTATTTAACTACCCTCTTACTGGCCTCCATTATACTTCTCCTGGAGTACTTAACAGAGTGAAAGCGATAAAAAGACAGTATTAGCTGCATGTAATTAGAATAACCTTACAAGATAAGAAAAAATAATACAAGCAAGTATTAGCAAAGGGAATTGTTAAAGATGCCAAGAAAACACACACACATACACACACACACACACACACACACACACACACACACACACACGCGCGCGCGCACACGCGTGCACCGGTTCATTTATTTATTTATTCATAGCCAGTTACAGTTGCAGGTGTGTGATAGGCCCTATAAGCTACATTTTCATCTTCAAAAAGACAACTAAAAAGTTTACTTCTATTAGAGCTCCAAATCTAACTGGGTTAGTATAAATGGTATGAAGGAAGACAGGTTCTGCATTATAAATTTTTAAAAACTAGTTAACCAGACTCCCACTATGCAACCTTTAATGTCATTATTTTTATTTACTTTAAGAAAATCAATGTCATAGTATGTATACTATACCTTTCTCAGGCATTCATATTCCTCACGAAGTTCCCCAGGCTTGCTTATTTTGATTGGTGCTCTGAATATAAACTCTGAAGGTGAAAGGAAATAAAAATACTTTTTTAATAGGATATTCTAGGAAGGAACCAAGACCTTGTCATACTGCTGCCCCCACATTATAAATTACATAAAGAATTGTGGTCATCTTAATTTGAATATTCATTCATTCAATAAATATTTATTAAAGATCATAAATAAAGTACTGTTCTAAACACTGGAAGAAGTATTCAGCAAATATAGTCCTTGCTCTTATGGAGCTTACAATCTTATAGAAGAAACAGATAATAAACAAGCATGTAAGTGTGTGTGTATACATACATGTGTGTATACACACATGAATACACACACACACACACACACACAGTAAATGCTATGGGGAAAAAAATAAATGTAGGGTGCAAGGAAAAGTTTATTTCATACAAAGCAGTCTGGTAGGAGCTCACTGATAAAAGTAACATGTTAAAAGACCTCAAGAAAAAACTGTATTTAAAGCTCTTATTTTAGCAGTACACAGTGGTGCACACCTGTAATCCCAGCTACTTGGGAGGCTGAGGCAGGAGGATCTTAAGAAATTTAATCACCCTAAGTAACTTAGCAAGACCATATCTCAAAAAAAAAAAAATAAGGGCTGGGAATATAGTACTAAACTAAAAAAATAAAATAAAGTTCTTAGTTCAATGTTACCAATTAGCATTTTAAATGAACTGAAGTCTTACTCAGAATCTTGTAATTTTATATTTCTTCCTCAACACCGCCAAAGTATTTTCCTGCATATAACCTATATACAATCTTGTATCTTGTATATATTTTAAGTATGTTACCTGATTTTTTTTTTATCCTCAAAGCTTTCAGTGGTTTTGATCAGCCTACATAATAAAATCAGAACTTCTCAACATATCCTTCAAGGTTCTCCACAAACTGATCACTACTTCTTTCTAAAACACTGTTCTCTCTCAACCCTTGACTATCATAACATATATATACCATACACTTTTAAAGTTTTATGTCGTTTTCTCAGCTGTAATTCTGTCTTCTTACCTTCTCTACATAATTTTAAATCTGAGACATTAGGTCTATAGAAAGCACAAACAGTTAAATAGATGGTAAATATCAAAGTGTAGAATAGGAATAAAAGTCTTAAATGCTATCAAAAAGGAAAGTACATACTTCTGCCTCCCTAATCATGTATCACATCACTTCTATATATTTAATGGTATAACTATAGTAATAATTTTAAGACTTCCTGATAATTCTATATTCCATTGAGATTGAGAAATGTTTGCTCTAGAAATATAAGCACCTTAAAATGTTGCATTTGTCCTTTCATTTGTCTGAATTATTTTAGAAAGATTATTTAGTACACTGAAGAATGCAGGAGATTAGAAACACTGGACTTGATGCAGATATTTTTTTTAAATTTTTTTTCTAGTTGTAGATAGACACAATATCTTTATTTTTATGTGGTGCTGAAGATCGAACCCAGTGCCCCACGCATGCGAGGCAAGCGCTCTACCACTGAGCCACAATTCCAGCCCCTGATGCAGATATTTTTAAAAAATAAATAACAGTAGTTTAAAGCTATATCAAGTACTAAATAATTTTTGGACATTATGTCTGGAAGAAAAACATTTCATCGCCTTCACCCACTTAAAAAAAAACTCCTGCTGGGCTCTATGGCACCTGCCCGTAATCCCAGCACTTTGGGAGGCTGAGACAGGAGAAACATGAGTTCAAAGCCAGACTCAGCAACAGCAAGGTGCTAAGCAACTCAGTGAGATCCTGTATCTAAATAAAATACAAAAATGGGGTGGGGATGTGGCTCAGTGGTCGAACACCCCTGAGTTCAATCTCCAGTACCAAAAAAAACCTTCCTGATTGACCATTTCTGTCATATCCCTTAAGCGTAATACACAAATAGTATTCAAAATTAGATGCTTTAAAAGAGAAGCAGGGACTAGGGCTGTAAGAGTGGTAAGAGTGCTTGCCTAGCATGTGTGAGGCACTGGGTTCAATCCTCAGCACCACATATAAATAATAAATGAATAAAATAAAGATCCATCAACAACTAAAAAATAAAAATAAAAAAAAGGAGGAGAAGGTGGAAGAGGAAAACAAAACTCTTACACCTAAAAAATACCTTAAATACATTTACTGAAAACCTATTACATATAAGATCCTCATATATATTTTCTCAATAAATTTTCACAAAAACCTTATACAGTAGGAATTAAATCCATTTTATGATAAGAAAATTGGAGGGTTAAATGACTTATTCAAGGTCACAGAGCTAGTGCAAAGTATAAGAAAGATTTTAATAGGAATAAAGAGGGAAATTATATGATTACAAAAGCAACCCCATCTGGAGTTGATCCTAATCTCCGTCCCCTACTACAAAAACCCATTGCTGTAGTCCCCATCTTTTAAAAGTTGTCTTGAGTTGGGCTTGGTAGCGCATACCTATTCCAGTGACTTAGGAGGCTTAGCAACCTAGCAAACCTCAGCAACTCTGTCTCAAAATGAAAAATTAAGAAAGGACCGGGGGTGTAGCTCAGTGGTAAAGTATCCCTTGGTTCAATCCCAGTACCACCAACACAAAACAAAACAAAACAAAAAAAAAGAAGAAGGAAGAGGATGGGGGGAGGGGGAGGAGAAGAAAGAAGAAGAAATTCTTTCGTACTATCTTTAGGGGGAAAAAAAAGAAGGCAACCCATCTAAAAATAATATTCATGAACTTGTATGAATCTGTAACACAGAAAAACAAATAAGACTATCAGAAATTAATCCAAAATTTTGACAAGAAGTTTCAACATACCACAATTAATAAACTAGACAAATCAAGTAAGTAAAAATATAGAAAAACTGGACAACAAAATTAACAAATTTAATCATATATATTTACACATATGTACACAACAAACAAATACATTTTTTTTTTTTGGTACTGGAGATTGAACTCAGGGGCACTCGACCATTGAGCCACATCCCCAGCCCTATTTTGTGTTTTATGTAGAGACAGGGTCTCACTGAGTTGCTTAGTGCCTCGCCATTGCTGAGGCTGGCTTTGAACTCGCGATTCTCCTGTCTCAGCCTCCCAAAGTGCTGGGATTACAGGCTTGAGCCACCGCACCCGGCTTAGAGTACATATTTCTTAAAGCAAACAAGAAAATTTAAAATGCTGATGATACCCTAAGTAACAAAGATGTTTCAAAAAACTTCAAAGAATTCACACTATACAGATTTTGCTCTTTGATCCTGGCTACAAAAAATATTTTTCATGCCTAGCTTTCTAACTATTTGGTTGGTGACTATATTATCCAATATTCTTTCTCAATAAATTATTTTAAAGAATATTTTTAGTTGTAGTGTACACAATACCTTTATTTTATTCATTTATTTTTATGTAGTGCTGAGGAGCAAACCCAATGTGTCACACATGCTAGGCAAGTGCTCTACCACTGAGCTGCAATCCCCAGCCCCACAACAAATTACTTTTATGATCAAACTTTCCAGAGCAGATTTCTGCCTAACAATTCTGGCTGATTCATATTTTTTACTTCGTACTTTGAAATAACCAGTAAACCAGAATTTAGAAAAACTGGTAAAAGAAAAAAAAATGAAAGAAAATAAAATATTCATAACAAAAAGGAGGACCTAAATACAGATAATTCTCCAAAGACTATTAAAATAATGCTGTAATGAGCGATATTATATATATATCTATCACTTTGTATGTGTGCAAATATATCCACATATACACAGTGCTAGAATCACCATCACTGGGTCAAAGAATAATATCCTTTTTAACAGATAATACCCGACTGTCCTTACTAAAATCTTTATCAATTCACCCCACTAACAATACATGAGTTCTACTTCTTCACATCTTTTCCAAAACAACAGTATTGAAAATTTTGACTCTGTAAACCTATAATGTGAAATTATTTATCTTATATACTTATTTTGTGAGTGAAACTGAGTACATTTTATCCTTTATTGTATTAACTTTTTCTTCTTGATTTTTTATAGCTCTCTATATTAGAAAAATTAGTCCTGTGTTACATGAACAGCAATACTTTTCCTAGTTTATTGTTTGTATTTGACTTTTCTTAGAGTTGTTCTTTTTTTGTAGTTACATTATTCAAACTTTTCTTTATGTCTTCTGCATTTTGTATCATATTTGCAAAGACCTGTCATAGTTTCTTCTGGTATAAACCATAAGATTCAAGTCAGATCTACTTTTTTTTTTTTAAATATTTATTTTTTAGTTGTAGGTGGACACAATAGCTTTATTTTTTATTTTTATGTGGTGCTGAGGATCGAACCCAGTGCCTCCCGCGTGCTAGGTGAGCACGCTACCACTGCGCCATAACCCCAGCCCTCAGATCTACTTTTAAAAATTCTAAATCTTTATTTTCACTTGGGGAGCAACGTAAGGAACATAAGCTTATTCTGGCTAATAAGTAGGTCAACTATCCAACACAAAGGCCAAAAATAGGCTGGGGCTGTAGCTCAGTGGTAGAGCGCTTGCCTAGCATGCGTGAGGCACTGGGTTCGATCCTCAAGCACCACATATAGATAATAAACGAATAAAATAAAGATCATGAACAACTAAAATATTTAAAAAAAAAAAAAAAAGGCCAAAAATATTGTAGTTATACCAGGGTAAAAAATGATAATTTTAACTGTTGGAGAATTTGCTCTAAAATGGTTCTTACCAGGAATTGTGGTGCATGCCTATAATCCCAGCAACTTGGGAGGCTGAGGCAGGAGGATAAGTTCAAAGCCAGCCTTAATGCCAGCCTCAGCAAAACCCTAAGCAATTTAGCAAGACTCTTTCTCAAAAAATAAAAAGGGCTGAGGATGTGGTTTAGTGGTAGAGCACCCAGCTGATTTTTTGTACAAAAATGTCTCAAGTGTTTCACATCTTGCCAGGTGCAGTGGCTCACACCTGTAATCCCAGTGGCTCAGGAGGCTGAGGCAGGAGGACCATGAGTTCAAAGCCAGACTTAGCAAGAGGCACTAAGCAACTCGGTGAGACCTTATCTCTAAATAAAATACAAAACAGGGCTGGGGATGTGGCTCCCTGGTGGAGTGCTCCTGAGTTCAATCCCAAGTACCCAAAACAAAACAAAACAACCAAAAAAACCAAGAAATATGGACTGGAATGATAATATCAATCCTGCTGTGGCTTTGTGATTGTTATCTTAATTATGAGAAGGCTAGATAAAAAAATAAAAGCTCACAGAGACAAATGACTTGCCTGAAGTCCTCCAGCTAGTGGTCTGAACCTACTCTAACAAGGATACCTGGCTGGCAACACGTCATACATATTGTCACATCTCCATGCTGGGGAATTAAATACACACAGTGTGTGTCCATGGAGAGAGGACTCTGGAAGCCTACATCTGTTTCCCCCAGACTTTGTCCCACATACTTTCTCTATAATACATCACGATAGTTGTGGGTACAACTACTGAGTCCTAGCCCAGCACAGTGGCTCATGCCTGTAATCCCAGCAACTCAGGAAGCTGAGGCAGGAGAAGCATAAATTCAGAGCCAGCCTCGGCAACTTAACAACTCTATCTCAAAATAAAAAATAAAAAAAGCTGGGATTGTGATGCCTCCTGCTCCACCATTCTTGCAAAGGATTGCTTTGGCTATTCTGGGTCTCTTAGTTTTCCAAATGAATTTCATGATTGCTTTTTCTATTTCTATAAGGTATGATGTTGGGATTTTAATTGGAATTGCATTGAATCTGTATAGTGCTTTGGGTAGTATGACCATTTTGACAATATTGATTCTGCCTATCCAAGAGCATAGGATATCTTTCCATCTTATAAGATCTTCTTCAATTTCTTTCTTTAGTGTTCTGTAGTTTCATTGTAGAGTCTTTTACCTCTTCGGTTAAATGGATTCCCAAGTTTTTTTGTTTGTTTGTTTGTTTTTTGAGGCTATTGTGAATGGGGTAGTTTTCCTAATTTCTCTTTCAGAGGATTCATCACTGATGTATAGAAATGCATTTGATTTATGGGTTTTACTTCTATATCTTGCTACTTTGCTGAATGCATTTATTAATTCTAGAAGTTTTCTATTGGAATTTTTTGGGTCCTCTAAGTATAGAATCATGTCGTTGGCAAATAATGATAGTTTGAGTTCTTCTTTTCCTATTTGTACCCCTTTAATTTCTTCCGTCTGTCTAATTACTCTGGCTAGAGTTTCAAGGACTACGTTCAAAACAGACATGTAGACCAATGGTAACGAATAGAAGACACAGAGACAAACCCACATAAAAACAGATCTCATACTAGACAAAGGTGCCAAAAGCATACATTGGTGAAAAGATAGCCTCTTTAACAAATGGTGCTGGGAAAACTGGAAATCCATTTGCAGCAAAATGAAACTAAACCCCTACCTCTCACCATGCACAAAACAACTCAAAGTAGATCAAGGACCTAGGAATTAGACCAGAGACCCTGAGCCTACTGAGGAAAAAGTAGGCCTAAATCTTCATCACATCAGATTAGGCCCTGACTTCCTTAACAAGATTCCTAATACTCAAGAAATAAAAGCAACAATCAATAAATGGGATGGATTCAAACTAAAAAGCTTCTTCTCAGCAAAAGAAACAATCAATGAGGTGAACAGAGAGCCTACATTCTGGGAGCAAATTTTTGCCACACACACATCAGATAAAGCACTAATCTCCAGTATATATAAAGAACTCAAAAAACTTAACACCAAAAAAGCAAACAACCCAATCAATAAATGAGCTAAGGAGCTGAACAGACACTTCTCAGAAGAAGATATACAATCAATCAACAATTAATTATATGAAAATATGTTCAACACCTCTAGCAATTAGAGAAATACAAACCAAAACTACTCTAAGATTTCATCTCATGCCCGTCTGAATGGCAGTTATCAAGAATACAAGTGCTAAGTATTGAAGAGGATGTAGGGGGAAAGGCAAACTCATACATTGCTGGTGGGACTGCAAATTTAGGCAACCAATCTGGAAAGCAGTATGGAGATTCCTTAGAAAACTTGGAATGGAACCACCATTTGACCCAGCTATCTCACTCCTCGGTCTATACCCAAAGGACTTAAAAACAGCATACTACAGTAATGCAGCCACTTCAATGTTTATAGCAGCTCAATTAACAATAGCTAAACTGTGGAACCAACCTAGATGCCCTTCAACAGCTGAATGGATAAAGAAACTGTGGTATATATACACAATGGAATATTACTCAGTAATAAAAGAAAATAAAATTATGGCATTTGCAGGTAAATGGATGGAGCTGGAAAATATCATGCTAAGCAAAGTAAGCCAATCCCCAAAAACCAAAGGCCAAATGTTCTCTGATAAGTGGATGCTGATCCATAATGGGGAAGGGGGCATGGGAAGAATGCAGAAACTTTGGTCAAAGAGGAGGGAGGGGAGGGGACATGGGGGCAGGAAAGGTGGTGGAATGAGATGGACAACAATGCCCTAGATACATGTATGACTGCACATATGGTGTGACTCTATATTGTGTACAATCAAGAAATGAAAAGTTGTGCTCCATTTTTGTACAATGAATCAAAATGCATTCTGTTGTCATGTAGACTTAATCAGAATAAATAAAACAAAACAAAAGGGCTGGAGACATAGCTCAGTGGTAGAGCACTCCAGGGTTCAATACCCAGTACTGACAAAAACTAAAACAACTCTATAGTGAGTCATATAAGGGCACCTAGTGAATCACTGAAACTATGGGTAGTCTAGGGATCTTCCAAACACACACACGTCACAGACTAAAAATCTCTTTATATCTTGGTTTCTATCTGAGAACTGAAGGCAACACATTAGCCAGGCATGGTGGTGCACATTGGGAGGTTGAGACAGGAGAATCACAAGTTCAAAGCCAGCCTCAGCAATGGTGAGGTGCTAAGCAACTCAGTGAGACCCTGTCTCTAAATAAAACACAAAATAGGGCTGGGGTTGTGGCTCAGTGGTGGAGTATCCCTGAGTTCAATCCCTGGTACCAAAAAAAAAAAAAAAAAAGACAACACATTAGATAACTTCTAAAATTAGTAATTCAATAATAATACTTTTATTTTACTTCTATTTCCTACTCAACAAGTTTCTCTAAATTCTATAACCTTCTATAATATTAATTCTATAACCTTCTATAATATTCTATAATATTAAAGTTTAATATTATGGGTAAAATGCTATTAGGATTCCTATAACTCACATAAGAACAGTTATAGTATCAAAATAATTTCTTTGAAACCTTATATAGTGTTTTGATCCACCTGGATTAGTATGAAAAATGGACCAGAAAATGGCTAGAAAAAGTTAAAATGTCCCTTTAAATCAAAATCTTTCACAATGTCTCTTATAGCCAAAAGGAGAATATATATGTAGCATTTAACATTATTAATTATACTAAGAAAGTATTAACCTTTCAGGTTCTCTGAATTTTGAGAGAGAAAAGAACAACCATCTATAATCAAAGTCTATATCAGCCAATGTGAGACTTAATTCTCCTTACCTCCCTCACAATCCTAGGATCATATGTCAGCTTCTTCCTCCCCAAAAGAGGAAAGTGTGATTGAAATGTCAACAATACTACTACAAAAACAGAGCTATAAGATGTCAAATTAGAATCAGAAAAAAAGCAGTACAACCTTTCTTAGATCAGAGAAGTTAGTCACAAATCTGCCAGTCCCTCCACTAGATGTAATAGGGATTTCAATTGTCTCCATAGCACAGAAACAACCACTCATGCTTCTTTCTCCTTAAAGAAAAGAAATTCTGGGATGGGGTTATGGCTCAGTGGTAGCACGTTTGCATTCGCCTAGCATGCCTGAGGCACTGGGTTCGATCCTCAGCATCACGTGAAAAAAAATAAAATAAAGATATTGTGTCCACCTACAACTAAAAAAAATAAATATTAAAAAAAAAAAAAGAAAAGAAATTCTGAGCTGGGCACGGTGGTTCATGCCTGTAATCCCAGCGACTCAGGTGGCTGAGGCAGAAGGATCTCAAGTTCAAAGCCAGTCTCAGCAACTTAGTGAGGCCCTAAGCAACTTAGCGAGACCCTGTCTCAAAAAAAAAGGACTGGAGATGTGGCTCAGTGGTTAAGTGCTTATTTTGTTTTGGTACTAGGGATTGAACCTAATCCCTAACATTGGCTCTGAAGCCAGACTCTGGATTCGTGCCAATTCATCCCTTTCCAGACCCTACAATAGTATATTTTTTAAAAAAGGAAAATAAATTCTGGAAACTACCACAGGTGTCATTGAAATGCTGAGTATCTTAACATTCATAAATAAATACAAACTTTGAAATATTTTCTTCATGCCAATCCCTCTGACTACAACTGTGCCTAACAGGAAGAGAAACTCTCTACGGATATGATACCTTAAGAATGACACGCACCTGTGGCCAGTGACCTAAACCAAGTATTGCATTCAGTCTAATGTGAATTGTTGGAACAGTCATATTTCCTTGAAGGTCCTTCCTAAAAGAAGATTTTCTTTGGGGTGTGGTGACTAGTTATTAATAAAGGCAAACACAACAAACATTGAGACAGGCATTTTGCTAATTGCATCACACAAAGTGTCATTGTCAAAGCATCCACACAAGACATTAGAAAAAAACCTTACTCAACTATACTGGGAAGATGCTAACATCTCTCAAATCCAAAAGAAATCATTTCTTGGTATGTTGGCTATGCTTGATTTTTATTCCCCACTAGTTTTAATTTCCTATGAGTGTGGCAGAATGAAAAAGAATTTTGGACTTATTGTGTCTTTTGTGTGTGTGTGTTACAGGCGATTGAACCCAGGGGCTCCCACATGGCTAGGCAAGTACTCTAGCACTGAGTTATTGAGCTACACCCCAGACTTTTTTATTTTTTATTTTTGAGACAGGTCTCACTAAATTGCCAAGGCTGGCTTCAAATTTGCGATCATCCTGCCTCAGCCTCCCAAGTCAGTGGGATTACAGGTGTGCACAACTGTGCCAGGTTTATTGAGTCTTAAGACCTACTCAATCTTAGATCCTCATTTGAATATTCCCACTGACTAGTTTTGTGTCCTTGGATATTCAAAAAAAATCTATTTATACTTGAATCTCTTCATCTACAATTTGGCAATAATACAACCGTATCTCTGAATGAAGGGCAAGATAAAATTAACAAATTCAAAGGCTTGTACAGTGCTAAGCATTTGGTGAATTATTAGTGCTATGCAAATATACAGTTATATTATCTGTTATATAATATACAATTATAATATCTGCCGTAAAATGATTAGCTGGGGAGTAATGCATTTTCTTTAAACGTATGGGGATAACTTCTGGTAATCATAAAAGCTGGTTCTGCATCACTGGTATTTTAATATAACATCACAAGGGGTCCAAGACAAGATTTCTGCCTACTTCTTCAGCTTTCTGTCACTTCATTCCCTCTCTACTTTCTATTCCATTAACAGCTTAAGGTTCCTGGGTCAAACCAATCTTTCTACCTCCAGGCATCTTCCTGAAATGTTCATATCTTCTACCCTTACTCTCCACAGTCACCTCATACCAGGTTAAAAACAACTCATCCTTATAATTCAGCTTAAATTTCTGCAGAGCAAAAGATAAGGCCAAAGATAAATCTGGAAAAAGTATTTGCCACACATATAATAAATGTCTAATTTCTAAAAGGATACACACAGGAAAAGAAGAACTCAAACTATCACTATTTGCTGATGACATGATCCTACATTAAGAAGATCAAAAAAATTCCACCAGAAAACTTCTAGAATAAATGAGTTTAGCAAAGTAGCAGGATATAAAAGCAATATGCATAAATCAAATGCATTTCTATACATAAGTGATGAATCCATTGCAAGAGAAATTAGGAAAACCGCCCCATTCACAATAGCCTCAAATAAAATAAAACACTTGGGAATCAATCTAACAAAAGAGGTGAGGGACCTCTACAATGAAAACTACAGAACACTAAAGAAAAAAATTGAAGAAGACCTCAGAAGATGGAAAGATCTCCCATGCTCTCGCATAGGCAGAGTTAATATAGTCAAAATGGCCACACTACCAAAACTGCTATACAGATTTAATGCAATTCTTATTAAAATCTCAATGACATTCTTCATAGAACTAGAAAAAGCAATCACAAAATTCATTTGGAAAAATAAGAGACCCAGACCAGCCAAGGAAGTCCTTAGCAAGAAGAGTGAAGCAGAAGGCATCACAATACCAGACTTTAAACTATACTATACAGAACAATAATAACAAAAATGGCATGGTATTGGTACCAAAATAGACAAGCAGACCAATGGTACAAAATAGAAGACACAGAGACAAACCCACATAAATACAGTCATCTCATATTAGACAAAGACAACAAAAAC
The DNA here is from genome assembly GCA_028644305.1 of Xerus rutilus. NCBI lineage: Eukaryota > Metazoa > Chordata > Mammalia > Rodentia > Sciuridae > Xerus > Xerus rutilus. The sequence goes on along the minus strand of CM053399.1, from coordinate 55,595,009 downwards.
ATACATTGGAGAAAGGATAGCCTATGCAAAAAAATGGTGTTGGGAAAACCAGAAATCCATATGCATCAAAATTAAATTAAACCTCTATTTCTCACCCTGCCCAAAAATCAACTCAAAGTGGATCGAAGACTTAAGACACTGGAACAGAGACCCTGAGCCTAGTAGAAGAGAAAGTAGGCCCAAATCTTCATCATGTTGGCTTAGGACCTGACTTCCTGAACAAGACTCCTAAAGTGCAAGAAGTAAAATCAAGAATCAATAAATGGGATGGATTCAAACTAAAAAGCTTCTTCTCAGCAAAGGAAACAATCACTAAAATGATGAGAGAGCCTACAGAATGAGAATAAATCTTTGCCACACAGCCCTCAGAGCACAAATCTCCAGGATATAATAAATAACTCAAAAAACTTAACACCAATAAAATAAATAACCCAATCAATAAATGGACTAAGGAACTGAACAGACACTTCATAGATGAAGAAATACAATTAATCAACAAACATATGAAAAAATGTCCAACATCTCTAGCAATTAGAGAAATGCAAATAAAAACTACTCTTAAGATTTCACCTCACTCCAGTCAGAATGGCACTTATCAAGAATACAAGCAATAATAAGTGTTGGAGAGAATGTGGGGGGGAAAGGTACACTCATATATTGCTGATGTGACTGCAAATTGGTGCAACCACTACAGCAGTATGGAGATATCTCAGAAAACTTGGAATGGATCCACCATTTGATCTTGTTATTCCACTTCTTGGTTTATACCCAAAGGACGTAAAATCAGCATACTGCAGTGAAACAGCCACATCAATGTTTATAGCAGCTCAACTCACAATAGCTAAACTATGGAACCAATCTAGATGCCCTTCAACAGCTGAATGAATACAGAAAATGTGATACACATACACAAGGGAATATTACTCAGCCTTAAAGAAGAATGAAATTATGGCATTTGCACGTAAATGGATGGAACTAGAAAATATCATGCTAAGTGAAATAAGCCAATGCCAAAAAACCAAAAGCCAAACGTTTTCTATGATAAGCAGATGCTGATCCATAGTGGGGTGGGGGATGGGGAAGAATAAAGGAACTTTGGCTTGTGTAGAGGGGAAGGAGAAAAGGGGTGGGGTTGTGGGGATGGGAAAAACAGTGGAATGAGATAGACATTATTACCCCCTATACATATATGATTACACTACTGGAGTGACTCTGCACCATGTACAGCCAGAGGAATTAGAAGTTGTGTTTCATTTGTGTACAATATATAAAAATGCATTCTACTATAAATTAATTTTTTAAAAATAATAATACAAATATTAACTTTGTGAACTTTAATTTCATTAACTTTATTTGTATGTGGTACTGAGGATTGAGCCCAGTTGCACTCTACCACTGAGCTACAGCTTAATTATTTTTATTTTTAATTTTAGCACAGGGCCTCACTTAATCGGCTTTGAACTCATGATCCTTCTTCCTCAAACTCCTGAGCAGCTGGAATTACAGACATGTGCTACAATGCCCACCACTTCATTAATGTTACATCTTGATAAACTGTAAGATTGTTTTTCATGTGATTTTAAAGTTGTCTTTTCAATGCATACCCTTAAGAACTTTATTTTATTGATATACTTGAAAGCAATATCAATCACTTGGCAAATGAAAGGTTACAATTTATTTAAATAGTTTGAGAATTTTGAATTGATTCAACCACTGTATGACAGGCTATAATGACAATGGATGGCTTTCTGATCAATTGTTTCTCAGAAATAAGTTTATTACATCTATGGACCATGATTCTTTGGGCACTATTTTCCTTATATGATTTCAGTCTCCAAATAAATAAATCTATGCCAATGTGAAAAAAATAAAATAAATGGCTAATTGCCATTTCTATTACCACCAGTAGCATCATTATGATGGCAGGTAGTTATATAGCATCTATGGTATGCAAGGCCCATTCCTAACTCATTTAATCTCCATAAACTCTTTAAGGAAGTGCTTTTATTATCACCATTTTATAGATGAGGAAATTAAGGTACAGAGAGTTTAAATTGCCAAGTCCACACTGCTATAAGTGAAAGCTATGACTAAAACCCAATCTAGAAAAGATCAAAAAGTTTGATAGAGACAAGAGTTAGGAAGGATATCTTTTATCTTAAAGTTATATTACAGCGGGGCACAGTGGTGCACGCCTGTAATCCTAGAGGCTGTGGAGGCTTAGGCAGGAGCATTGTGAGTTCAAAGCCAGTCTCATCAAAAGCGAGGCACTGAGCAACTCAGTGAGACCCTGTGTCTAAATAAAATACAAAATAGATCTGGGGATGTGGCTCAGTGGTTGGGTGCCCCTGAGTTTAATCCCCAGTACCAAAAAAAAAAAAAAAAAGATGTATTACATACTTCTACAAAAATGTATATACAAGAATGTTACTGCAGATCACTCACCATACCCAGACTAGCAACAACCGAAACATCCTTTAAATAGAGACTGATTAAATAAATTATTAGATGACTGGGACACCATGGATCTATTTCTATATTATCTGTTTTGATTCCAGGTCTGGTTTCTTGGTTTACCTGACAATTTTTGTTAAAATGTGCCTGGTTTCTTGGTTTACCTGGCAACAATCTGAAAGGTTGTGGAGGCTTTGGATAATGTTATTTTCCTACAGAAAAATTACTTCTTTCTCCTCAACTCTGAAGAAATGCTAAAAGTCTGCCCCTCACACACACACCCAATAGCTTTATGTGAGGCTTCTTGGCTTTTTACCATACTGTTAAAAACCAGCAAATGCCTCAGGAAAAAAACAGGTGGAGGGGTATACCTCCTTTTTTCTATGGGATTTTGGGTCTCTCAGGTTCTGGTTGCCTTGGCAGCTCTGAACTACAATTTTTGTATTTCAGTTCCATAAAGAAAGCTCTTCTGACTTTTCTGCCTCTTTAATAGCTGCTCTCTCCATTTGGCAAGAATCCACAAATGTCTAAAATCCTGGCTGCCTTGGCAACTTACAGTGCTTTCATATAGGTTTTTTTTTTTTTAAATCATGCTTTTCTAGCTATTCTCAGTAGGAGTTTTTGTCTGCTAGAATCTGCTTTATTGCAGCCAGAAGCAAAATCTACATACTTCATAAGCAGAGAAAACAAGATTTTCATGATCAGACTATGAACCAAAAATGAGACAAACTATTTTTAAAGTATAAGATGAAACATCAGAAGGCAAATGTGCATTCCTAAGTAAATATGAAGGAAGAAAAAAGAATCAACAAGGGCTGGCTTAATAAAGGCAAAGTTTCCTGGAGGAGGTAAATTATGTTAAGAATCAATCAACAGTACCTGCAAAGAAAAGAAAGCCACTCCTAGCAAAGGAAACTGCTTCGGCAAAGGCAGAAATGAGTGTGTTGTGTGGATGGAGTGGAATATGGTAAAGAGCAGTGGGAGGCAATGTTGGATAAATGAGATGGAAGCAGACAAGAAAGCCTAAATGCCTACCACTGGAGTCTGAGGATTAATTCCAGAGACAAAACAATGACATATTCCTAAGCCTGAGAGTATAAGTGTGCCATGAAACCCTTCTCTAAAATTAATCTAAAAATAAAGATGAAATGGAGTAGGGAGCAGTCAATCATTATTGATTGAATTTAATAATAAAAACAAAAACATAAGGTAATAAGAATGAAAGAAGAATGAAGGAAGGAAGGAACAGGTCTAACAGATTTGTGGGAAAACTGAGACAAGGAAGTAGTCTCTAAAAGGGCTAAAATGGTGGTAGTTAAGAACAGAATAGAGGAAGCTAAGAAATCCTACTTAGGTCTTATCCATACTGAAATTCTGATTAGAAAGGATATGAAAATATCTTGTGGGCAGCTAAATACAGTACTAGAACTAGTTTAAGAGGCTTAGAGCCATATATGTTGGCAGGTTCACTTAGACATGTTACCAAAAATCCTAAGAGCAGATATAATTGGATATGTCCTATAAAGGAATAAGAAGAGTAGAAAAAGAGGCCTATGGGGCTTTCAACTCAGGTAAGAGAAGATAATAAGCCAGAAAAGAAGGGAACAGGAATAGAGCCAACATAATTTAAAAATAATAATACTATTTCTCAACAAAAGCAGAGCAATCAAATCAATGTGACTAGAAGGAAGTTCTTATTAACAGGTCATTTATGAAAATGTAAATAATAGCTAAGGATTAAGAGGTCAAGAAGGGAATGAGAATGAAGAAAAATATAGAAGTAGAAAGTATTTCTTTGAGAATATCAAGAAAGAGATATTATAAAAAGTAGGACATATGTGGTCTAAGTCCTAAAGACAGTTACAACCTTACAAGAGAAGGAAAATATTTGGGTAAAATAACCACAGACTGTAAAAGTTAAGAAACTAAATACCTCAGCACTGCATAAGCACAGCGAGAGGTGGAGGTACACAACAGCAAAAGGAAGATAATGACTCAAAGTTCAATAAGGGTCTCTCCTTTATCCAGTTTCACTTTCCATGATTTCAGTTACCCCTGATAGACTGCTGTCTGAAAATATTAAATGGAAAATCCCAGAAATGAACAATTCCTAAGTTTTAAATAATTTTTACTACAGTATATTGTTATAGTTGTTCTATTTTTATTTTGTACTTTTTTAAAAACATGAGCCCCGGGCCTGATACATGCTAGGCAAGTGCTCCCACTGAGTTAAATCCCCAGCCTTTATTTTATTATTGTTGTTGATAATCTATTTCTGTGCTTAATTTATAAATTCAACTTATCACAGACATGTACATATAGAAAGATACATAGTAAACACAGGGTTTGGTACTATCCATTGTTTCAGGTATCCACTGGGTTTCTGTTTTTGCTTTTGCTTTTTATGTGTGTGGTACTGGGGAATGAACCCAGAGGCACTTTACTACTGAGCCCTTTTTATTTTTTTGAGATAGGATGTAGCTAATTGCTGAGGTTGGCCTCAAATTTGCAATCCTCCTGCCTCAGCCTCCCAAGTCACCAAGATTACAGGCTTGTGCCACCACATCCAGCTCTCTGGGAGTTTTTTAACATATCCCCAGAAGATAAAGGGAGATTATTATATCTCTTAAAAAATGGCAAATATACATTAAAGATTGAGATACACAGAAAACAAGAGGCAACATCAATATTAGTTCCAAGTTAACCTCATAGTATCCACCAAACTTCTGAAAACCACTGCAAAATGGAATATGTAAACAAAGAAACTTTAATGTTACAGTAAGCATACCATTCAGAAGAAAGTAGGTAGAAATATATGAAGTGAACCACAAAATGAACTAAAGTGGTTTCCACTTAACTTGCTACCTGATTAAGATGTCAATCGAGTACCCACTGAATTATACTAATACAACTACTCACTTACCCACTTGACCAAGTCAAAGAACAATTTACAGTAGACAATACCAAGACTGTTTACCTAGAAAGAACAGGAATTGCACAGAAAAAAAATTAAAAGCTAATAAAATGTAATATTAAATGTTATGACTGCTTACTTAAGTGTCATAACTAACACCTTTGAATGCAACTATATTACATTTCACTGTTTTACACTATCCTTTGGCAAAGAATTAAATCAAAGTTTCACAGCCCACATACCAAGATCTTACAAGCTCTTTGTAGTTTTTGATGTAATAATGTAATGTGTAGAAATCTAAGAAAAAAATCTGAAACATAGAAAAACTTTTACATAAAAATATTTTCGGGGCTGGGGCTGTAGCTCAGTGGTAGAGCACTTGCCTAGCATGTGTGAGGCACTAGGTTCGATTCTCAGTACCACATATAAACAATAAATGAAAAAAATAAAGATCTATCAACAACTAAAAAAAATTTTTTTTAAATATTTTCATTGCAACATTGTTCATAATTGCAAAATAAAAACCAAGAATAACCTCAATATCCAAAATTGAGGCTATAATATTCATATATTACTCATCTATTAAAATATATAGAAATTTTTAAATCATATGAGATATTGCTTTAATAAGATGGGAAGCCATTTAAACTGAAAGATGAAAGGTGCCAAATTGAGTATGCCTTATAATCTCAAATGTGAAAAAACATTAAACACAGAAGTGGCAATAACATGACAGAAAAAGAAACAATGATATAATAGTAGAACTCACAAAGTAAGAAATGCAAAATAATAGTGAAAACATACCAGCTCATCATATATAAGTGTAAGAATAATGGAAATAGTCCCTGGGGATTAATAGAGGGAGAATGAGCAGTAAGGAAAGGTGTTGTGGGAAGAGAAAATACTCAAAGACAAGGCAGAAGACTCTTTCCCCAAAGCATTTATAATGTAGTTTATTAGCTAAGACAAATTCATAACATGTTTTGAAAAACAGATTTAAGTAACTATTGAGATAATGACAGATTCACAAAGAAAAAAACTGCCAAATCAATCTTACAAAACAAATGTTGCAGTAAGAATCTACAGGAGGAAGAGAACTGGGCTGGGAAAGAGAGCAAAGTTTTCAGAAGATGGGATGAAGCTCGATCTAGCCTGCTGGCCATGGTCTGCCAATCCCTGAATCAGAGAAGGCAAAGACCAACAAGAAGAATAGGATTTGCAAAAGCAGATATAACACAAGAATAGAATCAAAGCAAATAAATGTCCTTGTTGAATCCAGAAATGGCCAATTAAATGGCCAATAAATAAGACTTTATTGTTAGATAATTTGCATTGGATCAGTATAGTCAAAGCAACAAGAGACACACAATTCAATACATCACAGAATCAAATGGAGCTACAGGAATGCTGCTGAGATGAAGAGCTTGGACCTAAAGGTCTTTTACCTAGGCAGACAAAAAGCTTGTGGCTGTCCCTACCACCACACCCACCACCATGGTACAAAATCCTTTGAACTTCATTTCTGTTTGAAGCAAGGAATCATTTACAATGGTCCATAAGGTAGAATGACACCTCACACACCTCAGAAAGTGCAGTGTTTGGAACCAGTGAGAACTGCATTCAAATCTACTACCCACTAGCTATGTACCTAACAGTGTTTATCGTTGCTAAGACTGGTTCTATATCCGTAAAATGGGAGTAACACCTACTTGAACAAAGGTTTTCATCTCCTCTAATCCTCCAATATTATTTGGTACAGATTCTATGTGCATTCAATGGTAACCTTAACTGGACTCCTCATCTCTCAAACTGTCTTTCCATTTATCTTCAACACTACTGCCCTCGTCCTGCCTAAATAGACAAGACCCTATGACCTTCCTGCTAAATAACTTTTATTGGTTCCCCACTGCCTCCAAGATTTATATACAGGACCCAATCTACCACTCCAACCATAGCTTCAACACTCCTTCAATAGGCCTTTCCTCACCAGCTCTCACACACCTCAGTATTCCTAGATATGTCATATCTTATCTCCACTGACTTTATACATGTCATTTCTTCTTCCCAGAATGCTTTTTCTCCCTTTCACTATATGATTTCCTATTCATACTTCACAACTCTGCTCACTGCCCTCTCCTTTGCAAAGTTTTTTCACTAGCCCACAGAGAATTTCACTGGCTATCTGTAGGCATTCACAGCACTCTATATTCATCTTAATCGTAGTAGCATTTATCACGTGTTAAAATTACTTAAATCTGTCTCTGACTCCCTAAACTTGAAGATAGGGATGATCTCTAGGTCTGTATCTCAATGTCAGACAGTGTCCTTAAAAGAAATTTTGTTGAATGAACCAATGAGAAAGTCTGCTTTAATACCAGCACCATTTTGCACCATGGTCTTTTAAAGAATTTGTTTTCTGAAGGGAGATGAATTCAGTAAAGCTTTTCTTTTTTTAGTGGCATATTTAAAGATGACCAGAACGGTAAAGGAATTGTGACATATGAAGAAAAGCTTTCTTAGTAGTTTTCAGGAATCTCTTTCCTTTATTAAACATCTACTAAGTGTCTAATACATTCTAGGTACCATATTAAGCACTGAATTCACAAAAACTTACACTATGACCTCTGGGAGCTCAGTGTAGTACCACAGACACACAACAACAAACTGCAATCTAATGAAATGAGGGATGCACAAGCTCAAGTGTGGCACAAAGTAAAAGAGTAAGCAATCCCTGAGAGTTAAGATTTCATCTCGGTCTTAAAAAATGAGTATAGCTGGGTGTGGTGATGCATACCTGTAATCCCAGTGACTCCAGAGGTTGAGGCTGGAGGATTTCAAGTTTGAGGCCAGCTTGAGCAACTCAGTAAGACCTGACTCAAAATAATAAAAAGGGCTGGGGGGCTCAGTAGTAAAGTGCCCTTGGGTTCAACTCCCAGTTTGCATATGTGTACACACACACAGACAGAAGAAAACAGAAAACTTCCAAATAATTAAAACTGTCCAAAAATAGAGGAGCATCAAGTACAAATTCATTAGAATGGGAGAAATATCCCTCTTTATGTATATAATCAATCTCTCCAATAGTGTTCTAATTACATCTTCACCTGAAGAACTTAGCTCAGTGTTCTCCAATTTCTCCCACACCATCAATTTCTCCCTCTCTATAATACACAAATGTAACATATTTTTTGGCAAATTGATATAGGTATCTGAAAAAGTAAACACTCTTGAACTCTAGTCCCCCTGCAACCCATTTCTCTACCCTCTTTACAGAAAATTCATCCAAAGATGTCTACATATTCACGATTTCTGCTTTTAATTTTAACCTTACATCAGGGTAAACAAAGTATTTAGGCATAAAAGAGTTCAATGGATGGGCATAATCTGATGTGAACAGAATCTTTATTTAAACTAAGAACTAATGATCTTTAAAGTCAAAATAATGCTAGCCTTATTGAAGGTAACAATGTGGGATAAACTGGCTCAGCTTTACCATACAACTATCTTTACAATAATACTATTCATTTCCTCTAGTGAAAGAACAGTAAGAATGGTGAGATGTTGAAATTTCATGGCTTTGCATTATCTTCATCAGTATGAATAATCAGCAAATAGTACTCTGCTTTCACATCTGCATCACAACTGTCTTAACACTACTTATAATCTAATCTAATAGACAAAGGTACACTTATTAAATGCAAAAGATAATTATTCCTCAGCCGGGCACGGTGGCACAAGCCTGTAATCCCAGCACTTAGGGAAGCTGAGACAGGAGAATAGCGAGTTCAAAGCCAGCCTCAGCAACGGTGAGGCGCTAAGCAACTCAGTGAGACCCTGTCTCTACATAAAACACAAAATGGGGCTGGGGATGTGACTCAGTGGTCGAGTGCCCCTGAGTTCAATCTCCAGTACCAAAAAAAAAAAAGATAATTATTCCTCCAATGTTCTTCCTTATACATTCTTACTCTCTTCAAGTCTGTCCTTTATAAGAACCTCTTTAATGCCTTACACATAGTAGGAACTCTGTAAGTGTCTATTATATCTCGTATAAAACCTAGAACTTAGGATATGGTACAAAGTAAATTCCACAAATGCTAATTCTTCTGTATCCAAAACTATCCTGTCTTTGAAGAACAATGTATCAATCTGATATATCCTTCATATTCTACAGGAACAAGTTCATCTATTTCTCTGTCAGAAGTACCTGCATTTTAAGAGAATCTTAAGAACAGGGGACCTACAGTTATTGAATTTCAGATACTACAGAATATATATGTGATATCCTGAGGCAACAGAACTTTCCCAGTCTCTAAAATCAAAACACTTCAGGAAAACACACACACACACACACACACACACACACACACCTAAGTGATTAAACAAATCCGACCCTACCTAACAGAAGAAAATAAAACCATCTCTTTTAATAACTTTCATAATTGAAAAGCCATACATAATGTTTATGCATATTTTAAATATTTATGCATATTTTTAAAATCGGACAAGTTGAGGATGTAGCCCAGTGCTAGAGTGCTTGCCTAGCAATCCCCAGTACCAAAAAAAAAAAGTCTGGCAGGAAATACAATCATTAACAATGGTTGTCTCTGGAGTAAGACAATATTATATAATATTACACTTCATTGTGCTTTTGTTTTATTTTGCAGTACTGGGGATTGAACCCAGGGATGCACCACCCTTGAGCTATTTAAATCCCCAGCCCTTTTTATTTTTTGAGACAGGGTCTCACTAACAGTTGCCCAGGCTGATCTCAAACTTGAGATCCTTCTGTGTCAGCCTCCCAAGTAGTTGGGATTACAGGCATGCGCCACCCATGGCCGGCTGTGCTTTTCCTTATTGTTCAATTTTTCTATATTGAATTCCAAATGACTAGCAAGCCTCTCTAAATCCTGGATTTGCTCTCTATGAAACCATTTTGCACTTAGTCATAAACAAGTTTTTTTGTTTGTTTTTGTTTTTGTTTTGGTGCCAGGGACTGAATCCCTGGTATGCTTAACCAGAGCCACATCCCCAGCCCTTTTTTTGTATTTTACTTAGAGACAGGGTCTCACTGAGTTGTTTAGGGTCTTACTAAATTGCTGAGGCTGGCTTTGAACTCGTGATCCTCCTGCCTCAGCCTCGCCAGTCACTGGGATTATAGGTGTAGGCTACCGCACTCCACGATAAACAACCTTCTTAACATTCAAAGCAGCTCATGACTTACTTATCTTACTTATCTCGAGTGCTTTGCACAGGAAACACAAACTCCATTAAAGTATACAAAATGAATGCATATAACAACAACTAACATTTCTTAGGCATTGTCTTCCTGAAAGTATTTTACATGTATCATCTCATTTAATCCTCACAATTCTGCAATATAGTTACTATTATCCGCATATTACAAATGAGGAAATACGACTGGCACACAGTTGTAATCCCAGCAGCTCTGGAGGCTGAGGCAGGTGGATCACAAATTCAAGAACAGCTTCAGCAACTTAGCAAGGCCTGAGCAATTCAGTGGGACTCTGTTTCAAAATAAAAAAATATAAAAGGACTGGGGATATGGCTCAGTGCTTGAATACCCCTGGGTTCAATCTCTGGCACGAAAGGAAGGAAGGAAAGAAGGGAGGGAGGAAGGGAGGGGGAAATATAGGCACAGAGTTTAAGCAGCTCATCCAAAATCACACATCTACTCAGTTGTAGAGCCAGGATTAAAATTCAGATTCACTAACTTTCAATCCTCTGTTCTTTCCAGACCACTATTTAAAATGCAAAATGTTACTACACTGAAATATTAAACAAAAAATCTTATTTATCATGTATGCATTTTACAATTCTTCAGATCTCATTAAAATAATAAACACATCAGAATATTGCTGTGCCTGGGATTCAGTAAATGAAATACTGAGGCAAGCTTACAAAGAAAACTGAAGCGGGCATGGTAGCACACGCCTGTAAGGGTGGCTGAGATAGGAGAATCCAAGTTCAAAGTCAGCCTCAGCAATGGTGAGGCGCTAAGCAACTCAGAGAGAACCTGTCTCTAAATAAAATATAAAATAGGGCTGGGGATGTGGCTCAGTGGTGGAGTACCCCTGAGTTCAATCCCTGGTACCAAAAAAAAAAAAGAAAACTGACCTGGTGATACATTTGCAGAAATGAACATCTCCCTTCTTTCACACTCAGCCTACACTATATAAGAAGCAGCTTATATTATCCTAAACATTATAATCAAGTTGTCTATGCTGATAAACACATATAAGATATAAGAGGACTTATTGTAGTATAAGAAAAATAAATTGTAACAGAACAGTGCATCTAAGTCTATGAATCATTTAGGTTGGTGTTAAAGATTGACTAGTTGGGAAATTCTGAATTTAGGTTATAATAAAGTCATTTAGCTCATTCTTCCTACAAATATTTAAGAACCACGAGGCGGGACGTGGTGGCACACACCTGTATTCCCAGCATCTTGAAAGGCCAAGGCAGGAGGATCACAGATTGAAGTCATCCTCAGCAATTTAACAAGGCTGTAAGCAATCTAGTGAGACCTTGTCTCAAAATAAAAAATAAGCTGGGTGCAGTGGCGCACACCTGTAATCCCAGCAGCTTGGGAGGCTGAGGCAGGAGAATCACGAGTTCAAAGCCAGTCTCAGCTAAAGCAAGGTGCTAAGCAACTCAATGAGACACTGTCTCTAAATAAAATACAAAAAAAAAAAAAAAAAATAGGGCTGGGGACGTGGCTCAGTGGTCAAATGCCCTGGTACCCAAAAATATTTTTAAAAATTTAAAAATAAAGAGCTGGGGATGTGGCTCAGCGGTCGAGCACTCTTGGGTTCAATCTCTGGTATGGAAAAAAAAAGAAAAAAGAATCTACAATATTCCAGGTACTGCAGTACCATGAATATCAAGGCCATCCTCCCCACATCTCATCCCTGGTCTTAGTATTTCAGATTAAATCCTCTAGTCAACAAAAGCTCAGTTTAAGTGTTTATAAATCATTTTAAAAAATTATTTTTCACTGGCGAATGTTACAAAATCTGTGCAACTGGATTCCCAAACCAATACATATTTATTTTATTTGATAGTACATATCCCTTACAGATTAAAAATTACTATTGTCATTAATATTTACTGATGACATAGTATGAACTGCTAGCCAGTAGCTTTCAAACATTTTGAACACAATCCAAAATATAAAATACATTTTACATTGTTCCCTAGTTTATGCCCAAACACACATGTAAAACTAAAACAAATCATACATTACAGTTAATGTGTATTCTATACCTTCCCTCCCAACCTCCCACACTGGGGGTGAAACCCAGGGCACTCCACCACTGAACTACACCCCCAGCCCTATTTTATTTTTGAGACAGGGTACTCAAGTTGCTGAGGCTGGCCTTGAACTTGTGATCCTCCTGCCTCAGCCTCTTAAATCACTGAGATTATAGGTACACAACACCACAGGTGGCTTTTATTCATTTTTTAAAAAGTACTTATCTCATTCCATTAATCTGATTTTACTATTTAAATATCACTGCTAATATTTTTGCATTGATTGTTTTATTTAAACCTTGCAATAATCTTTGGAGGCTGCTACCATTATTATCTCCACTTATACATTCATAGGGGAAGCAGAGGCTCAGAAAAGCTAACAACTTATCCAAGGTCAAAAAACTAGCTATGTAAGTGAGAGAGAAGAATTTAAACCAGGTGGTCTGGGTATAGAATTCAGAAAAAGCTATCCATAAAAATCAAAAACTACATACTTAGCAAATTAACACTGACTAAACATGTAAGTGCCAGGCATTATGCTAAGTGTCTTCACATATATAATTTTTATTTAAACTTTATTTTGTGGTGTTTACTATTTATGGGCCAGAAAATTGAAACCCAAAGAAGTTAAGCAGCTTTTCCAGGGTCAATCAGAAAATCGTAGCAAAGCTGAGATCCAAATCCAGGTTTTCTGACTTCAAATCTACTCCCCTTCCCTAAAACACATGACTTGAAGAAATAAAAGTGAATTCCACAAAAAAAAAAAAAAAAACAAGAAATTTTCCCTTAGATTAAGTAAGAAAATAATTTATTAAGCAAATTCAAGTGGCCAGCAAGAAAGCAAAAACTTTTTATATTTTCCAAACTAGTTTACACATTACAGAATCATTTTTCATAATGCTGAAAGTAGGCAGAGCAAGTATCTCAAAAACAAGCAAGGGGCTTACTTAGCAAAGTTCAAGACTCTATAAAAACTCTCCAAAATCCACCTAGACAGGAGGCAAGGCAGAAAGATAACAAGTTTGAGGCCAGCCTGGGTAATTTAGCAAAATCCTGTCTCAACCCAGCACGGTGGCACACTCCTGTAATACCAGTGACTCAGGAGACTGAGGCAGGAAGATTGCGAGTTCAAAGCCAGCCTCAGCAAAAGCAAAGTGCTAAGCAACTCAGTGAGACCCTCTCTAAATAAAATACAAAAAAAAAAAAAAAACAACAAAACCCAGGGCTAGGGATGTGGCTCAGCAGTTAAATGCCCCTGAGTTCAATCCCCAGTACAAAACAAAACAAAAAAACCCTGTCTTGAACATAAAAAGAGGGCTGGGAATGTATCTTGGTGGTAGAGTACCTCAAAGGCTCAATCCCCAGGACTGAGATGGTGGTGAATCTACATCCAGCATTAAGTTATGTCAAAACCAACAACTAGGGGCTGGGGTTATGGCGCAGTGGTAGCGTGCTCGCCTAGCACGCGGGAGGCACTGGGTTCGATCCTCAGCACCACATAAAAATAAAATAAAGATATTGTGTCCACCTACAACTAAAAACCAAATATTTAAAAAAAAAAAAAAAAAAAAAAACCAACAACTAGTCATTTCCCTAACAAGTAAATTTTCTATTAACATGGCTAAATATCAAAAACGCAGACAATACTGTCCCAAACAGGCAAAAAATGGATGAAAGAAACCCACAATTGTAATGTTGGAGTATACTGATTTAAGTGACTTATTACAAAATCCTATTCTTTCTAGTCATTTATCTAATGGAAACACACTAGCCAACAGACTAAATGTATTTAGGTGCTATCTAAAACAGGAAATAAGCATATTCACGTATCTTATTCATGCAGGAACTACAAGCAGTTATTCCACAAGAAACAGCTACTGGTGGGTATGTTTAGATAGAACCATGCATCCCTATGATTTAACAGTCTGGGAACTCATCTTCCGTATCTACAGCTAAAATGAACTAATAGCTTCAAGAGTTTTAGGCCCAGTTCTTACCTTGTCCAATGAATTATAATTCTTACGTCCATTACCTGCTTTCTACCAAGATAATTATCTCCAATGTCTAGAAAAAGCAATGGCAACTTATAACCAAACTCGCAATTATTGTTCCTTCAGTAAATAACTAAAAAGAAATATAACTTCTTTCAGTTATATTTTCAAATCCTGCTCAAACCCCAGCAATGCAGCTCTCCAAAAGTACCTTAAATCCAAAATCTGAGTAAAATCTGTTATGCCCTTGATTGTGTGCAATTATACTTTCCCTCCCTCTCTCACGCACTCTATTTCCTTCCTTTCACTATCAAAATCCTTGAAAAAATATGTTGGCTGATTTTTCCCTTATTTCTCACTCCTTTACATATTGTATGACTATTTTATGGAAGTTCCTCAAAAGACCAGGAATGGAACCACCATATGACCCATCTATACCACTCCTTGATGTCTATCCTAAAGAATTAAAGTCAGCATACTGCAGTGATGCATGCATACTCCTGCTTATAGCAGCATAATTCACAATAGCCAAATTATAGATCAGTCCAGGTGTCCATAAATGGATGAATAATAAAGAAAATGTAGCATATATATATAATGAAGAGAATGATATTATGTCATTTGGAGGAAAATGGATGGAATTTGAGAGCATTATGGTAAGTAAAATAAGCCAAACTCAGAAACTCAAGGGTCCTATGTTTTCTCTGATTTGGAAACTAGAGGAAAAAAGGAAAAATGTAGGTATGAAGTTGTCTCATGAAAATAGAAGGGAGACCAACAGAGAAAGGGGACTAGGAGAAGGAAGGAAAGGAAAGGGGAAGTACAATAACCCTTTAGAAATGATAATGGACCTATGGGGCTATGGCTGTGGCTCAGTGGCAGAGCGTTTGCCTAGCACATGTGAGGCACTGGGTTCGAGCCTCAGCACCGCATACAAAAATAAGCAAATAAAATAAAGGCATGCTATCTATCTACAACTACAAAAAATTTAAAAAATTTTTTTAAAAAATGATGATGGACCTAATTATATCGGTCTATTACATGTATGTATATGTTACAACAAATCCCATTATGTATAATTATAATGCACCAATAAAAAATACCAAAAAAGAAATATGACTATTTTGTGTACCTATTTATTTATATAAATGATATAAAGTGGTACGTATCCTTTGGCAATGTTTTCACTTAACATTTTTCTATGTTAATACATGAGGACCTAGTTCATTCATTGTAATAATTATAGGAACTGTAGTTTATTCCTTCTATCAAGGACAACTGTTTCTTTTTCTAGTACTTCAGTGCTGTCATATGCATCTCTGTGTGTGGGGTTACACACGTTTCCCTAAGACAAACATCTACCAATGGAATTGCTGCAAGGTAAGGAATGCATCTCTTCAACTTTACTAGATATAATCAATATTCCAATGTATTCAATTTTGGACTTGTTAATCCTCTTCTGTTTTCTATTCCATTAATTTCTGCTCGTATCTTTATTCTTTCCTATCTTTTACTTCCTTTGGGTTTAATATGCTGTTACTTTTCTAGCTTCTTCAGTTGGCCACTTGGTTTTGTTGTTCAACACTTGTTATTTAGAAGTTGGCTTTTTTTTTTTTTTTCAAGTTTTCCAAACATGGATTAGAGGAAGAAGAAACTGTTTATATTTCACTTATTAATTTCTAATTGTACCATATTGGGATCAGATGATGTGGTTTATACAACTGCTCAACTTATAATGGGGTTATATCCCAATAAACCCATTGTAAGCTAAAAATAAATCAAAAGTATATTTAATACACTTACCCTAATTAACATCACAGCCACACAATGCACTGTAGAGTAACCATTTTTTACTGTTGTGATGGCATTACTGAGTGGGAGCTACAGCTTGCTACTACTGCCTAGCATTGCAACAGTGTCATGCTGCAAATCACTAGCCTAGGAAAAAATCAAAATTCAAAGTATGGTTTCTGCTGAATGCATTTCACTTTCATATCATCATAAAGTCAAAAAATCTTGTCAAACCATTGTAAATCAGTGAGCATCTGGTATCACTCCTTTATATCTGTTGAAACTTTCTTCATGCATAATTAATTATGAGTCTAAAAAAGGTACATAAATGTTGTGTTGTTTAAATTACATAGTCTACATATACATGTACATTTCCTAATTTGGATGGTGTAACATTCTATATATATGGAGTAAATCAAGTTACATATTGTTATCTACTTTAGTGGCTAACTTTAACTTTTTTTTCCAATACTTGGGATTGAACACAAGGGTTCTTTACCACTGAGCTATGTCCCCAGCCCTTTTTCATGTTTTATTTTGAGACATAGCCTTGCTAAATTGTTAAGATTAGCCTCAAACTTGAAATCCTCCTGCTTCAGCTTCCTGAGTCAATGGAATCACAGGCATGCACTAAACTCAGCTAACCTTAAATTTTTTTATTTTTTTATTTTATTTTTTTTTAGTTGTAGATGAACACAATGTCTTTATTTTATTGCTTTGTATGTGGTGCTGAGGATTGAATCCAGGGCCTCACGCATGCGAGGCAAGTGCTCTACCGCTGAGCTACAATCCCAGCCCCGCTAACCTTAAATTTTTAATATGCATCTGACTTACAGTCTAAAGTTAGTTAGTCACTATCTCTATTGTTCTACTGACCTATATACAGGATGTCCTTGTCCTTTAACAATGACTACTTTTCTTCCTCACTTACATTTTATCCTTACCTAGTATTTTAGTTCCACCTTGGTTATAGCCCCTTTCAAATTAGTCATAATTATTTTTACTTTATATAGTCAATGTTAGCTTAGTTTGCCTATTGACTTCTTTGTCCATAATAACTACTTATATCCTACAATCTCCTCTAGGTTACATTTCCTTCTTTCTGCAGGACATTAAGTATTAACAGTTCTTTCAGAAACAATGAAGCAAATTCTCTATATTTTTGTCTATAAAATTTTTATCTTGCCCTCACTCTTAAATGACAACTTACCTGAGTATAAAATTCAGGTTTCTCTCAACACTTTGAAGATATTATTCAATTTCTGTGCTCTTACGTTGATTAAGAGAGATCCACTCTTAGTCTGATTGCTGTTCCTGTTTGGTTGCATTTAAAAGTGTCTTTGGTCATACCAAAACCAGATAAGGACACATGAAAGAAAGAAAACTACAGACCAATATCCCTTATGAACTGAGATGCAAAAATCCTTATCAAAATACTTGCAAATCGTGTTCAACAACATATTAAGAAGACTGTACACCATGACCAAGTTGGTTTTATTCCAGAGAGACAAGATGGTTTAAGACACAAATCAATAAATGTAATCCATCACATGAATAGAATTAGGAGCAAAAACCATATAGTCATCTCAATAGATGGAGAAAAGGCCTTCAACAAAACTCAGCATTCATTCATGATAAAACAACGGAAGAAACTAGGGACAGAGGAAACCTACCTCGACATAATAAAGGCTATATATGAAAAACCCAAAGCCAACATTATAGTAAACGGGGAAAAGCTGAAAGCTTGTCTTTTAAAAGAGGGAAAAGACAAGGATGTCCACTCTCACCATTCGTATTTAACAGAGTATTAGAAATTCTAGCCAAAGCAATTAGGCAAGAGAAGGAAATAAAAGGGATAAAAATAGGACAAGAAGATGTCAAATTAGCATTGTTTACAGATATGATGGTATACTTAGAACATCCAAAAAACCTAAACCAAAAGACTGCTAGAGCTAATAAATTTGGCAAAGTAACAGGTTACAAAATCAACATATTAAAAAACAATAGTTTTCCTATATACCAACAATGAATCTGCTGAGAAATCAGGAAAACCATTTCATTCACAAAAGCCTCAAAAAACAAAAACAAAACCACAACACCTAGAAATAAATCTAACCAAGGGGTCCAAGACCTCTACCATGAAAACAATAGAATACTAAAGAAAGAAACTGAAGAACAACTCAGAACATGGAAAGACCTCCCATGTTCATGAATAGGCAGACTTGATATTCTTAAAATGGCCATATTACATAAGCAATATACAAATTCAATGCAATTCCCATCGAAATACCAGTGACATTCTTCACAAAAAAAATTAAAAAAAAAGAGTCCTAAAATTCATTTGAAAGAATAAAAGACCCAGGGGCTGGGATTGTAGCTCAGCGTTAGAGCGCTTGCCTGGCATGCGTGAGGCCCTGGGTTCGATCTTCAGCACCACATACAAAGCAATAAAATAAAGACATTGTGTTCATCTACAACTAAAAAAACATTAAAAAAAAAAAAAAAAGAATAAAAGACCCAGAATAGCCAAAGTAATTCTAAGCCAAAAAAGCAATGCTGGAGGTATCACAATACCTTACTTCAAAGTATTCTACAGAACTATAGTAACAAAAACTGTATGGTACTGGCATAAAAACAGACAGATCGATCAATGGTACAGAATATAGCACAGTGACAAGCACACATCTACAATCTTCTGATCCTTGACAAAAGTGCCAAAAAACACTGGAGAAAAAACAGCCTTTTTTTTGGGCTGGGATTGTGGCTCAGCGGTAGAGCGCTTGCCTCGCATGCGTGAGGCCCTGGGTTCGATCCTCAGCACCACATACAGAGCAATAAAATAAAGACATTGTGCCCATCTACAAAAAAAAAGTTTAAAAAAAAAAAAGAAAAAAGAAAAAACAGCCTTTTTAACAAATGGTGCTAGGGAAACTGATTATCCACATGTAGAATGAAACTAGACCCCTTATCTCTCACCCTGCACAAAAATCAATTCAAACTGGATCAAAGACACAGAAATTAGACCAAAAATTCCCATAAGAAAATGGTCAACACTGCAGCATATAGGCACAGGCAACAAACTTTCTCATAGGACTCCTAAAAGCTCAGAAAATAATGCCAAGAGTTAACAAATGGGATGGCATCAAATTTAAAAATTTCTGCACAGCAAAGGAAACCATTAAGAGTGTGAAGAGAGAATCTACAGAATGGGAAAAAATCTTTACTAGCTACTCTTCTGACAGAGGATTAATATCTAGAATACATAAAGAACTCAAAAACTTAACACCAAATAGCCCAATTAATAAATGGGCAAATGAATTAAACAGACACCTCTCAAAAAAAAAAATACAAAATGGCCAACAAATACATGAAAAAATGTTCAACATCATTAGCAATTAGGGAAATGCAAATCAAAATGACACTGAAATTTCATCCTACACCAGTCAGAAAGGCAGTTATCTAGAATACAAATAATAATAAACGCTGTAGGGGACGTGGAGAAAAAGGAACACTTTTATACTGTTGTTGGGATTGTAAATTAGTACAACCACTATGGAATTCAGTATGGGGGTTGCTCAAAGGACTAGTCACAGAACCACCATATGGCCCAGCTATACCACTCCTAGGTATTTATTCTAAAGAATTAAAGTCATGGGGCTGGGGTTATGACACAGTGGTAGCGTGCTCACCTGGCACGCATGAGGCACTGGGTTCGATCCTCAGCACCACATAAAATAAAAAATAAAGATATTCTGTCCACCTACAACTAAAAAATAAATAAATATTTTTTTAAAAAAAGAATTAAAGTCATCATACTATAGTGACAGATGCATACCCATGTTTATATTCACAATAACCAAAATATGGAACCAGCCTAGGTGCCCATCAACAGATGGAGAGATAAAGAAAATGTGGTATATATACACAATGGAGTTTTACTCAGCCAGTAAGAAAAAGGAAATTACACCATTTTCAGGAAAATGGATAAAACTTGAGATCATCATGTTAAGCAAAATCAGCAAAACTCAGGTCAAGGGTCATTATGTTTTCTCTCGTGGAAGCTGGAGAGGATGGGTGGACAGATCTCATGAAAGTCAAAGGGAGATCAATAGAAGAAAGGGACCAGGGATTGGAGGAGGGGGGCAGAGAGTGCTGAGGAGCAATATTAGCCAAATCACATTGTTATAGCATGTGCATGTATAAATATGTAACAATCCCATCACTATGTACAACTATACTGCACCAATAAAAACCGTGGAAGCCAGGCATGGTGGCACACGCCTGTAATCCTTGCACTTAGGGAGGCTGAGGCAGGAGAATCGCAAGTTCAAAGCCAGCCTCAGCAACGGTGAGGCGCTAAGCAACTCAGTGAGACCCCGTCTCTACATAAAACACAAAATAGGGCTGGGGATGTGGCTCAGTGGTCAAGTACCCCTGAGTTCAATCCCCAGTACTAAAAAAAAAAAAAAACTGCAAAGAAAAAAAGTGTATTTGATGTTCTGCAGTTTCACTACAATGTGTTTAGTTGTGGGGATTTTTGTTGTTGCTGCTATTGTTTGCTTACTTTTAAATTCTTGCTAAGGTCTCATGAGTCTTAAATCTAGAAATTCAGGTCTTTTTGTTAATTCTGAAAATTTCTCAAGTCATCATCTCTTTAAATTCCATA
Organism: Xerus rutilus; assembly: GCA_028644305.1. Lineage (NCBI taxonomy): Eukaryota > Metazoa > Chordata > Mammalia > Rodentia > Sciuridae > Xerus > Xerus rutilus. The sequence continues at coordinate 55,573,918 of CM053399.1, read as the reverse complement.
TCTCCCTCATTTTATCTACTTACTCCTGGAATTAATACTACAAGTTGCAACTTTTTGATCAGTCCATTTCTCTTCACTTCTTTCATATTTTCCTTTAATTTACTGTTTTATATTCTCATAAATTTCCTCATTATTTACCACCTACTGTCTATGTAAAGTCTTGCTTAACTTGTTTACTGAGCTATTTAACCTTGTGTTTTCATGTTTAGTTATTTTTCAAATGTGCCTGTTTCGTAATATCTTATTCATTTATTGGGATGTCAATTAACATATTTGGTCCCTTAAATATGTTAATTTACCTTTCAAACTGCCATTCTACTATTCCAGTCCTCCTTGTTATTTCTGTTGTCATGTATGGCAGAAAACTATTTGCTCCCATGTTGTCTTTTTTTTTTATAAGCTCATCTTCAGTTAGACTTATTTCTTCTGCAAAGAATCCCTTGTAGTTCAGTATGGGAACACTCCTCAGAGTCTTGTTTTTCTTTCTCTAGGTGACTCAGCTTTATCAATAGTGTAAAGTCAATTTTTATATTAATTTCTTGGCATAAGGATACCTAAGATCTCAAATGTGAGCAATTTCTCACATATTTTGTGCTTCAATTTCTCAAGGAATCTTTTTATTTGTTTGTTTGTTCCCTCATCTTGTTTGCATAGAACCCAGGCAAATCAAGACAATTTCATGTTACCTCTTTGTGTTGGAGGGAAGATGTTTTTTCTAGCCCGACCTTTCACAGACAATACACCTATCAAGAATTCCAGTTTTTAGAGCTATGGGCATTGGTTAGTGTGTAGAGTATTTGCCTAGCATGTACAAGGCCCTGGGTTCAATCCCCAATACACACACACACTCCAGCTTTATGCACAAAAGTCATCTCAGGCGGGCACGGTGGCGCAAGCCTGTAATCCCAGCACTTAGGGAGTCTGTGACAGGAGAATCGCTAGTTCAAAGCCAGCCTCAACAACGGCGAGGCGCTAAGCAACTCAGTGAGACCCTGTCTCTACATAAAACACAAAACAGGGCTAGGGATGTGGCTCAGTGGTCGAGTGCCCCTGAGTTCAATCTCCAGTACCAAAAAAAAAAAAAAGTCATCTCAGTTCTTTTTATGCATGACTAAAACTTAATCTCCTAAAAAGAGAAAATCAGAAACTCACTCCTCACTCACAAAACCCTTCCTCCTGGTCCTTCAGCCTGCTCCAAGGCAATACAGCAAGGGCTCAATGGTTTACAGTTTTGATTTTAGTTCTCTTTGTTTCTGGAACTGGAGATTATTCTGTCATTCCTGCAAGTTCAGGAATGCATTTAAAAGAATCATATATTATCAAGTTTTTCTGGATATTTGTAGCAGAGGTGTTTTCAACTTATCTTGCAAATAAAATTTGCTCTCTAATCCATTTGTTACATTACTCGTGTGGAAGTGATCTCTCCAAAGTGTAAAACTCTTCAACAGATCCTCTCTGGCATGACATTCAAAGTCCACCATTATCCACCTCCTCCAGCTCTTTGTTCTTTGACTCTCCCATGCACCCTCTGTGTTCTAACGACTGTTCTTTACAATTCCTAGAACTCTCCTTGTTGTTTCATGCTTCTGTCTTTAAATGTACTGATTTCTCTCTCATCTTTATCCTCCTCTCACCCACCTACTGAATACTCATGGTGAAATATCTTTCACTAAAGCCATTCCTGACCCATCTGAGTTCTCCTTTGTAAAAATAAGTAGCATTTATTAAGCTCTTTATAAGCCAAGCATTGTAACAACTCATTTAGTCTTAACAACCACCTTACAATTTTGCTATTATTACTATCCCCATCTTCCAAATGAGGAAACAAAAATACAGAGAAGTTAAGCAATGTGTCCAATAACATGCAGCTAAAACTGGCAGAGCTGAAATCTGAACCCACAGAGCTGTTTCCAGACCCCCTTCTGCTAAACTCTTCTATTAATTTATATTATATCGCTTTCTATAATTATATCTTACCTTATAGATATTATTGCACTTAAAACACATTTTACTTACACAATTTACATGCCAATCTTTCCAACTACACTTTGACTTTAAGAGACAGAATCATGGTTTTATCCCTATTTGTAGCTCAAATGCCAAGTACAAAGAAGGCCCTCAAATGGTTACTAAATCAATGTATGACTGAAGGTAACATCTACAACCACTGTTTTACTCTAGTCTCTCTTTATCTCTTGCCTGAACTACTAAAAGTAGTAGTAGTTTCTCCCCTAACAAGATTCCTTCCCTCCAGTTTCAACTCATAGCTTTCCTTCTCTAACAAATACTGTCTTTCTCAAGCATATTATGATATCATCCACTACTTACAAATCTTTAAAGGCTCCATACTATCTATAGGATAAACTCTAAAATTATCTTAGTATGACCTACAATGCACTGCATCATCTTATTTCTGTAGTCTCCTCTCTTCCCTACTCTAGTCCCACACTCCACTTTTATTTAACTCCTTGCAGTTCATGAATATAACAGCCTTCTGCCTTTGGCTATGAAGGCTCTTCTACTTGGAATGGCCATCCCTCTTTCACTTGGAGAATCCCTACTCTTTGTTCAACATAGAGTTCAAATGCCTTTCTCAGGTTTCCTCCAGACTGTCTGCCAATTACTATACTGTTAGCATTATGTATTTACTTCATTTATCACTCAGTATTATTTGTGTATTTCCCCAACCAGACTGTAGAGTCTTAAAGAACAGGGATCAGCTGGGCAGTGCCAGTGGCCAGAATGCTGAGGCAGGATTGCAAGTTCAAAGCCAGACTCAGCAACTTAGCAAGGTCCTAAGCAACTCAGTGAGACCCTGTCTCTAAATAAAATATAAAAGAGGGCTGGAAATGTGGCTCAGTGGTTAAGCACCCCTCGGTTTAATTCCTAGTACCAAAAAAAAAGAGCAGAGATAAGTCTCATTAATCTTTTTAACACCGTGTGCCCCTTAAAAGTGCTCATTAAATTATTAAATTTGTGCAATGAAATTTGTCTAATAGATGTTGCTTCAAATATTTAAGCAAACTCAGATATAAATACATTCAAGGTGAGTAATTCAAGATTAACTGGAAATTAGGGAGTAGAAATATGAGTGAATAAACAAAAAGAAAGAAAGAAAACACCTCCTAAATTCCTGGTGCTTAATTCTAAATCCTATAAACTAGAGCAATTCCTTTAATGTTAATTATTCTAACTGGTGAAATATATGGAGAAGTAATCTCAGAATGAGTTTTGAAAAACATGGCAAACACAAGGCACATGTTTCCTGCATTAGTATAATACATAAGGACATTCTCAAATTCTAGAACACATGTCATTAAAAATAAAAGGATGAGTCATTTTATACATTTTGAAACAAATCCTTAAAGACCAGGGAAATTCCTGTCCTTTACACTACAATCACAAGGTTTCATTATTCATCAGTCCTAAATGCAATTTAGGCTACACACATATCAGACACTTTCTGCCAACTGAGTAATGAACAGAACTATTTGCTTGTCACAGAAAGAGGAAATTTTTTAAGTGAACAGGGAGGTTGGGGTAAAGAAAAAGAATAAATGAGGCACTATTCAATTTTTTTGATCTATTCCATTTTGAAATGTACTTTTAACACAGAAGTAGAAAAAAATTCAAACTGCCATTTTTTTATTTTTTATTTATTTATTTTTTTTATGCCAGGGATTAAACCCAGGGGCGTTTAACCACTGAGCCACATCCCAGCCTTCTTCTGTATTTTATTTACAGACAGGGTCTCATTGAGTTGCTTAGAGCCTCACTAAATTGCTGAGGCTGGCTTTGAACTTGCAATCTTTCTGCCTCTGAACTTGCAATCTTTCTGCCTCAGCCTCCAGAGCAGATAGAATTATAGCCATGTGCCACCATGCCCATCCAAACTGCCAATTTAAAAGATTCATCAGGCTTTGTCTAGCTTTTCTATCATTACCTGTGGTAAAAGAAAAGAACTGTCAGCCAGGCGCGGTGGCTCAAGCCTGTAATCCCAGCACTTAGGGAGGCTGAGACAGGAGAATCGCGAGTTCAAAGCCAGCCTCAGCAACGGCGAAGTGCTAAGCAACTCAGTGAGACTCTGTCTCTACATAAAAAAACACAAAATAGGGCTGGGATGTGGCTCAGTGGTCGAGTACCCCTGAGTTCAATCTCCAATACCAAAAAAAAAAGAACTGTCCTAAATTCATTAATCATTTTCAATGAGGCTTCAGTGCAGCTGTCATGTATAATTCTAAATCTACCTGTGTATGCCTGCGTGGTAAATGTTTTTAAAAATCAATAGATCAGGGCTGGGATTGTAGCTCGGTGGTAGAGCGCTTGCCTCGCATGCGTGAGGCCCTGGGTTCGATCCTCAGCATCACATACAAAGCAATAATATAAAGACACTGTGTCCATCAACAACTAAAAAAATATTTAAAAAAAAATCAATAGATCAGAACTGTCTCTAAATCTAGAATGTAAGTTCCCTAAGAAAGAGATATTTAATATTTCATTCATTGTTTCCCAAGGACCTAGCACAGTGCCTGGCACAGAGTAAGTAATCACTGTATCATCACTGAATATTGCTCAAGATGGTCCAAATACTTAATATGTCAACATAATGATGTACAGCAGATACTCAAAGATGAAGTTCTTTGACATCTTGACATGATCACTGACATAGCCTTCACAAAAGGTTCTCATAAAAAAACAAAAACTGGGGGCTGGGATTGTGGCGCAGTGGTAGCATGCTCGCCTAGCACGCGTGGGGCACTGGGTTCAATTCTCAGCACCACATAAAAATAAAATAAAGATATTCTGTCCACCTACAACTAAAAAAATAAATTAAAAAAAAATTTAAAAAAAAAAACTGATACTATGTCCAAAAGCAAATTGACAATACATATTAAGAATTAAACCATTTACACAGGGGTCATTAAGGTTTCAAAACCTTAAAGCTGCCAGGTGCAGTGGCGCAGGCCTATAATCCCAGCACACCTGTAATCCCAGCAGCTCTGGAGGCTGAGGCAGGAGGATCGGGAGTTCAAAGCTAGCCTCAGCAAAAACAAGGCACTAAGCAACTCATTGAGGCCCTGTCTCTAAATAAAATACAAAATAGGGCTAGGGATGTGGCTCAGTGGTAAACTGCCCTTTGGTAGCCCCACCTCCCAAAAAACAACCTTAAAGCTCACCAAGAAGTTAGCACAACACAAAAATGTCACCAGTGCAACCAAACTTTTTAGCAAACACAAACTCTTGCACTTTTTCCAGACAATCCAATTCCAAAAGAGAAACTGGGTGTCAAAAAAAGGTTTTCTTGGGCTGGGGCTGTAGCTCAGTGGTAGAGCGCTTGCCTCACATGTGTGAGGTACTGGGTTCAACCCTCAGCACCACATAAAAATAAATAAAGATATTGTGTATATCTACAACTAAAAAAATTTTTCTTTAAGTTTTGTTTGTTTTTTTAATAAATTGTCAGGTATAGTGGTGGATGCCTGCAGTCCCAGCTACTCAGGAGGATGAGGCAAGAGGATCACTTAAACCCAGGAGTTCAAGACCAGTTTGGACAATATAGTGAAAAATCCTTCTCAAAAAAAAAGAAAAAAAAAAGCAAGCCATGATGACACACAACACACCTAGGAGGCTGAGGCAGGAGATGGCAAGTTAGAGGCCAGCCTGGACAAGTTAGCAAGACACTGTCTCAAAATAAAAATACAAAAGGACTAGGGATGTAGCTCAGAGATAAAGCAGTCCTAAATTCAATGCCCAATAATAAAAAGTAAAAAAATTTAAGAATTTCATGTAAACACCAGTGCATTTACTACAAAATTTCATTTTCGGTATAAAAAATCTGACTTTATCAGTTGATCTCACTATACCAAAAATAACAATAAGCTATATACTTCTGAATATTCCTAAAATTGCTATCCTATTGCTGTTTATTACTCATAAAAGTGCAATGTAAATATTTAGGAAATTGGTACTTGTAGTTTTCTCTGTAAAAAGACATTATGAAACTTCACTGTGAATCAAGCTGTGCTTTAGCCCTTTTTGTAGAATTACTCTTTCAGCCCTTGTTTATCCACTAACTCACAGAAACCTATAACTAGTAACTTTCTTCTCCGTTCTGGGTCACAAGTTTTCTTTTCTTTTTTTTTTTTTTTCTTTTAATTTTTTTTTTTTTTAAGTTGTAGATGGACACAAATACCTTTTTTTGTGCCTCAGACTTGCGAGGCAAGCGCTCTTACCACTGAGCTATAGCCCCAGTCCCACAAGTTTTCTTTTCTATATAATGAGGGACTGAGATTAAAACAATAGTTCTCAAAATTTTTTGAGAATCAACTGAAAGCTACAAGTGACTTCTCCATAAAAATGCACACATATAATTTTATGAAAAATTATTTATAACAGCAAAGGATAAGAATCAACCTAAATGTCCACCAACAGATTGTTGAATAAGTTATATCTATTCAATGAAATTCCATTCACTGTAAGAATGAAGACATTATCTATATACTGACATGGAAAGATTTTCATCATATACTACTAAGCAAAAAAAGCAATTCAGAGTATGTAAATACAACCTTTTGGGTAACAGACAAAAATCAGTTATTCTTACATTTTCATGTAGATGCATAAACTGTATAAAAATGAAGCATCTTTGATAGAAGTGGGAAGTAAGGGGCAGAAGGATACCTTTTTATTGTGCACTTTCTCATATTTTCATTTGTATCGTGTGAATGCATACGGTTTTAAATTAAAAATGTTTGTGTGTGTGGTGCTGGGAATTGAACCCAGGGCCTTGTGCATGCGAGGAAAGCCCTCTACCAACTGAGCTATATCCCCAGCCCCAATTACATTTTTTAATTAAAAAAATACTGTATAGTGCTGGGGCTGTAGCCCAGTGGTGGAGCACTCGCCTAGCACATGTGAGGCACTGGGTTCAATCCTCAGCACCACATAAAAAAAAATGAATCAAATAAAGATTTTGTGTCCATTTACAACTAAAAAAAAATTTTTTTTAAATACTGTATAGAACTTACATACATTCAGGCAACCCACTGAAGCTAAAAGATAATTCCCAACCCCCATTCAGGAATATTTTTCAATTTTTTAAAAAATATTTTTTAGGTATAGATGACATAATATCTTTATTTTTATGTGGTGCTGAGAATTGAACCCAGTGCCTCACATGTGCAAGGGAAGCTCTCTGCCACTGAGCCACAACCCCAGCCCCCAATTTTTTTAAAATACTTTTTAGTTGTAGTTATCAATGGACCTTTATTTTATTTATTTATATGTGGTGCTGAGGATCCAACCCAGTGCCTCACATATGCTAGGCAAGTGCTCTACTACTGAGCTACATCTCCAGCCCCATTTTTCAATTCTTTATGACAAAAAATTTCTTCAAAGATAGCAAGTTTGCACAAATTAGCAAGCCATACTTCCTTTTGTGATTCAAATTTCAGACCTGATACTTCTGCATTGACTTCCACACTCAGGAAATCAAATTTTTAAAAAAAAATTTTTTTTGGTACCAAGGATTGCACTCAGGGATACTTGACTAATGAGCCACATCCTCAGCCCTATTTTGAATTTTATTTAGAAACAGGGTCTCACAATGTTGCTTAGTGCCTCACAGTTGCTGAGGCTGGCTTTGAATTTGCGATCCTCCTGCCTCAGCCTCCCGGGCTTCTGGGACTACAGGCATTCGCCACCGCTCCTGGTAAATTAAAAATTTCTAACTAGGGTGTGGCTCAGTGGTTAAGCGCCCCTGGGTTCAATCACTGGTACAAAAACAAAACAAAACAAAACAAAAAAACCTAACCTATTTGACTATAGAGTCAATAGTTCTGGTAGGGAGACCAAAAAAAAAAAAAAAATACTCATGTTTTCACCCTCATCTCAGAATTTGAAGCAAATTAACTGAGCAGGAATTAGATAGATCTGAATTTTAATCATTAGCAAGTTACTCAACTTCTCTGACTTCAGTTTCATTTCTACAATAGAAATAAAAGTATCTATCTTACAAGGATGTTGTAACATTTAAAAGGAGTAATAAGGCGCTTTGGAAGTAAGATGTAGATACCTCTCAGCCTGAGAAATAAAGGCAAGGTTCCCTAGTACAGTAGCAGGTGTTTCTGACCGGTTCCTGAAACGGACTGCTTTCAGGAGCCTGTAGTTTCTAAGGACTGCACTTTCATACACAATGCCTCCCTTTTCCTACTTAAAATAACACATAGCAGAATTCCTAACATATAAGGAGCAAACACTTGGTCTCTTTTATGTTTCTTGAAAACTCTCCTCTTTGATAAGCATTTTTTATCAAACAGAGCTATAGATACGTTGACTGGGTGTGTCTCCAAAAATGTCCTAGGTTAAACAGTCTTGGTTTGTGCTATAAACGGGCACAGGTTCTATCTCAAAACTCAGTACTAATGATTAGTAGGCTACTGATGATAAGAAAGGCAAAGAAGTTCAGGGAAGGGTCCTGCAATAAACTTTTTAACTGCCAGGGTAACAGTAGGAAACCCACATTGCTAAGGATTGGTTGGCCCCCACGGCCAACCAATCTTTATTTCCAAACATTTTAAACCCCACCCAGCTTTTTTGTGGAACACTACTGGCTCTTATTGTTATAATTAGCATAAATATAAATAGCTGTCAATTATCGCTTCCTCATTATGTGCCACGCTCTTGTGCTAAGCATGCACTTTTCAAGATTTTATGAAAAATTGCACATGTGAGCTCATTCTCCAACACTCTGCTCTCAAGTCTAAAAAGCTCCCTTCACATCCCCAAATTCAACCCATTCCCTTAACTCCGGCTGCTCCACACCCCTCGCCCACCCACTCAGGCCCAAGACCCACAATCTCTCCAAGCAGCAAGACCTCAAGCTGTTGATCCAACGCTAAACCAAGTGCTTCTCGGACACTCTAGGGCCCCTCCCCTCCACACACCAATTCCAACCTGTCCCTAACTCGTTCCAAGAAATGTTTCCCTCCAAACTTCCGACGTACATAAGACGCGAGGTTCCCTCATTGCCCTTCCAAATCCAACTTGCCCGTAGTTCATTCCAAAGTTCAAAATTCTGAAACACTTACTGCACCTGGGCAGAGCCCACTTGCAACCCCACAACAACTCTCCACACCCCCTTGAGTAGGGCCCGGGACCCACCACCCCCTAACCAGGCCAGGCTACAACAGCCGGGCCGGTATCCGGACCCCAAGGGGAGGAGGGGAAGCTCCACCTGACTCCGCGGGCGCGGCGCGCGGTTCCTGCTCCGGCCTGGGCCCCGCAGCGGCCGCGCCCCCATCCCGGCGCGGGCGGCAGCGCTCTGGCTGGCCGCGACGGGCGCGCTCGCCCAGCACCTCCGCGTCGGCCTGGCAGTCGTCGCGGGCTCGACGGCGGGCCCAGCCCGGGCCGCGGGCGCGGCAGCGCGGGCAGCCCGGGCCCGCCGCGTCGGCGGTGCGTTGGGCGCAGCCTCGGCACAGCGAGTGGCCGCACGGCAGGGCCGCCGCTTCCCCTGGGGTCTCCAGGCACCCGGCGCAGCTCGACTCCTCTGGCCGCGGCGGTGGCGGTGGCAACACCAACAACGCGGGCCCAGAGCCCTGGCCTGGGGCCCCACTCTTCGTTGCCGCCGTCTCATCACAGCGTCCCCGTCGGCCCCGCCGACTAAGAGCCGCCGCTGCCGCCGCGGAGGAGGCCCGAGTACTCGGACCTGCCGCCGCCATCTTGTTTCCCGTTTGAAGGGAGAGTCCGTTGCGAGGGAGAAGAGTAGAGGGCGGGGCAGTGCGCGGCGGGCAGCGCTATCTGCATATTTATGAGAGGGCGGGGCTCCAATGGGCCAGGAGAAGATTCTCCCTCGACCTGGTTGGCCGGAGAGGAAATCTCATTAATATTTATTAGTCATTCTTTATATATCCGGTGTTTAGCCTCGCCTCCCAGAATCTGTGCAGTTTCCTATTACCGAACCCAACGAGCCTGAGAGCTAAAGGGATTTATTTGGAAATTCTAGACGATGTTAAACTTTCTGAAGGAATTACACTTGTTGTCCTGCAATACCTTGATAACAGGCTAACGTAAGTGGGGAGACTGTGAAGTAGCCACAAACCTGCCTTAGTACTTCATTTGATGTGAGGGCCTGTGCTTTCCCGTAAGGATTAGGCTGACTTATGACTGAAATGAGGCCTACCTACCATGACGAATGTCTTCATTTCAGCAACTGAGTGCAGAAAGTAACAGCCTCTTGTCAGCCCTCGTCTTCTGTCTCCCATTTCCCTTCCTGAAATTCTCTCCTTTGGCTGGCAAACCTGTACTTTTCCATTTTTTCCCCAAAACCTTCGGCTCCTTCTCGGACTCTTTCCTTGAGTGATCTCCCTCTCTCGTGTTTGTAAATTGTCCTCCAGGCTCAGGACTCCACCCCTTCTCTTCTCATTTTGCGTGCTCCCGGATCCACCTCGCCCCTTCCTCCTTCTGAAACTCACAAACTGTTACCTGCAGCCTAGACCCTGACTCCAACCCTGTATTTTCAGCTGCCTGATGGAAGTATCCTTAGAGGTCTGCATCCTTCATATACAAAACTAATGTCACTGTCTTCCACCCTCCTTTCAAAACAGCTCTTACTTCCCTCATTCTGTCAGAGGTACCTTCCTCCCAGGTCCTCAAGCTCCAAACCTGGTCATCTTTAACTTCATCCTCATCTCCCATATCTTTTTCGTTACTTAGTCCTGTCAGTTTTCCCTCTAAAGTGACTATTTTCCCACCTATTCCCTCTTCATCCTACTCCCACTACTAATCCAGGTCTCATTATCAGTCACCTAGATTATTGCAGTAGCTTCTATTGATAGTCTCCCTTCCCATAGTTTCTAATCCATCCTCCAGAGCTCTTAAGAGTTGTTTCCTAAAAGCCAGCTCTGACCATGTCATTCCTACTTGAGCTAAGGTGAGGTGCTCAGACTTTGATGTCAGTTCCCTTTCTAGATGCAGAGGGTATGGGGAAAATGTCTACCCTCTGATAGAGTTCTACTGCAGCAGAGCTCCCACTCTTTGCTTTCTTGGCCCTAACGTAGACTTTGAAGCAGGAAGGCATAATGGCATTTCCTGTTGGGAATCTTTATAGAAAAGCAGAAGTTTAGTAAAGAGAGCAAAATAAAAAAGCAACTTAATATAATTAATAGAAGGCATCATAGGCCCTGGGTTTCCATGAGATTGCCCAGAGCTGGTGCTAAATCAATCCAACACAGTGATTGGTCAAAGTCAGAGAGCAGAAAAAAGAGATGGATTCCCATGATGAAAACCAGATGGCTAAACGACAGTCAAGAATTGAAGAAGGGTCAGTGAATAATTGAAACAAATATTTGTGTGCACAAAGGCCCAAACAAAATCCTGCCAGACACAGAAGTGTGGCCTGGGCTGGAGAACTTCCTCACTTTCCTCCCCACTTGAGGTTCTTAAAGACAGTTTCCACAGTTCTAACATGGGAGACCTGTGGTTCAGAGATCAAGCTGACAACCATTAGAAACAGGCCCTTCATGTAGGCTATTCATTCGTGATGGCTTGGGCCTCTTAATCTGAAGGACCTGTTTACTATTGGAGTAGCTGAGCCACAACAGTGTAGAATACTTTCTTGGATACAAATAAAACCAGGAAATTTTCTTTTGCAGAATGGAATAGCAAGAGGCCTGAGTAGCACTAAACCAGATGCCGGGAGAAGATCTGAGCTTGCTTCTGACCCCTTTCATTAACTGATGGTGTGATTTCAAACAGCTACCTTTTCTCTAGACCTCAGTCTCCTCATCTTTAAAACAATTCAGTAGTTCTCAACCTTGGACACATACACACACACACACACAGTCTGTATGTCTCTGCCTGTCTGTCTGTCTCTCTCTCTCTTCTCCCAACCCCAAGATCCTTCCTCAGATCTACTGAATCCAAAAAACTGAGGTGGAGGAGGGCCAGGATGTAAAATATTTATTATAAAAATTCTAATAAATACTCCTACAAAATACCACTATGATAGTTAAGTTCAAAGGTCTATCCCAGCTCTAACATTCTAGAATTCTGACCCCTGATTTCTAGTCTATCCTCTGTCCTGTTGCTAAAGTAATATTACTAAAGCAGTAGTGGTAAGAAAGCAAGGCAAATCTGAGAAATCCTGATGAGAAAATGAAGGAGCTGAGAGTGAGTCTAAAACTTCAAGTCTAGGAGCCAGGATTGTTATCACAATTGACAACTGACGAGAAAAGAATAACTACCAAGAAAGAGCAACATGAAAAAAGAGGAAGAATGGGACATAGTAGACATTTTGTTTTGTTTACTACCAGCATCCAAACTCCTTCCTATTTGGGGAATACCCCCTTTCTAAGTAGTATTGATGCCATGAGGGAAGCAGAAGCAGGGGGCTACTGCTTCTCCCTGTCCCCAGCAGCTAGAACATGACATATGGCCTAGGCCCAGCAACACTCCCCCCTCCCCATCACTCTTGAATATTCAGCAAATGGAATCTTCAGCAAATGATATGCAGAAACAAGGGCTAGGGGTATAACTCAGCATAGAGTGCTTGCCTCACTTGCCTGAGGCCCTGGGTTCAATTCCCAGCACCACAAAAAGCAAAAGGAAAACAAAAAAAAAAAAAGACAATTTTAGAATTTGTCATAGCAACAGATAGTAGGTGTCCAACATCAGTGGCTCTCAGGTGAGGATTGGGCTAAGGGGTGGTATCTTATCATGGTAATAGTGGCCATGCCAGATTGGTCCTGAGGCAAGGACAGGGTTGTGATGCCTGCTGCCTGGCCTTCCTAGATTATTGCCACATTCCATATCTGACTCTCCAGCCTTTCTGTCTACTCTATATCCTTTTAGTAAATTCCTTCTCCACACTGCCGACCCCTGTACTGGGGATTGAACCCAGAGCCTTGAACATGCTAGGCAGGAGCTCTGCCATTGAGCTATACCCCTCAGCCCTCCTTCTTTTTTAAATCATTCACAGTTTCTTCATTTGCATTGCAGTACTCTGACCAAGACATTGGCTTGTTGTTTTTGAAGTGTCATCTGAAAATGCTTGTTAGGATGCTTTGTGGATATAGAATGATACAAGAAGCTTGAGCCAACAGTCTAGAGTACAAGTCCAAATAGTATGTGTTGCTCTTTTTTTCAGCCCCATGTGTACCACAGGCCACCAGAAGTGGGACTCACAGACTAGCTTTAGTGCAGGATGCCAACTAGAACAAATAGCAGTGCAATCACATGTACCAGTACTTCCTCCAGCTGCTTTCAGTCTGCCACCCTGCAGAGAATTGCATTGCTGCCAGAATTCCCTGCCATCCTTTCCATGGTGCCTCTACCCAAATAGCTCTCCATGGTTCCATACCACCAACAACCTTTCATCACTTCTCATCCACATCACTTCAAATCCTTTCTCTTCCCCCCAGCTGGTGGCTCTAGCTTTTCTCTCCCAAATTGACAGAGTCTGATGTAAATCAAGGCAATTAGTCTAGTTCCAGGTGGAGGCGGGGCTTTTTTGTCTTTGTAGGACCAAGAACCCCGTCTGGCCAGCCCAGGCATTGCTGGGTACATCCTGAGACCTCACATACCTAGGAAGGAAAGGGGTCAGATCCTCAGACTACACCATGTGCCACCTGTCCTTCACTCCTCTTATCTCTTCAGGTAGTCTCTTCTTCCTGTGGTCTTCCTTCCTCAAACCATATTTTCCCTCGAGAGTTCATCCCTTCCTTTTGGATTTAAAGATGCTCGCTGCACTCAGTGGTAGAGCACTGGCCTAGCACATGTGAAGCACTGGGTTGATTCTCAGCACCAGATACAAATAAATAAAATAAAGGTCCATCCACAACTAAAAAAAAAAAAAAAGATGCTTGCTACATTGTTACTATAAGTCATCTACAGTTCCTTCCCTTTTGTTTTGGAGAAAGAATTTGTCCTTTTTTGCAAAGCTAATCCCTCTAACCATGATTCTCACATCATTTTCTTAGCCTCCTCCAGACCCTTTCCAAATGCTCTATGAACACAAATAAGACTTGGTATCTGCCACCTCAAGATCACAGCCTAATAGAGAGGCAAAAATATAAGTAAATAACTATAGCAGACTTAACAAGTGCTATAACAGATGTATACAAGTTATTACAGAAGCAGAGAGCAAAGATGGGAGTGTTGGGGAAGGTTTCACAGAGGAGGGGAGATTCGAGTTGTTTTGAAGGAAAAAGAGGTATTCAAGTAGAGACAGAAAAGTATCCTAGGCAGAGATAAAACAAGACATAAAGGTATTTTAAAAATGATCTATGGGGGACTGATTAAGGAATTCAATGTGGCTAGAACATGGAGTTGGATTATGAAGCTAGAAAATTGGATAAAAAGAACTAGAATTTATTGAGCAACTACTAGTGCCAGGTACCATACTAAGCAATAATACACCTATTATTTAAGCTCATAAGGTAGGGTTTTTTGGTTTGTTTGTTTTTTTTGTTTTTTTTGTTTTTTTTTGTACCAGGGATTGGACCCTGGTAGGGGTGATTAGCTACTGAAGCACATCCCCAGCCCCCTCCCTTTTTTTTAGTTGTGGATGAGCTTTATTTTTATTTATTTATTTTTATGTGGTGCTGAGAATTGAACCCAGTGCCTCACACATGCTAGGCAAGCGCTCTACCACTGAGCCACAACCCTAGCCCCCCAGCCCTTTTTTGTATTTTATTTAGAGACAGTCTCATTGAGTTGCTTAGGGCCTCGCTGAGTTGCTGAGGCTGGCTTTGAACTCACCATCCTCCTGCCTCAGCCTCCTGAGCCTCTGGGATTACAGGCATGGGCCACCATACCCAGCAAGATGGGTATATTATTAGCTCTGTTTTACTGAGGAATACACTCAGGACCTGGGAGCCCACTGAAAGATTCAATATTTGGACCAAGAGAGTGTTATCTATGGATTTACATTTTATAAGGTTAGCTCTCCATTCTATAATCATCAGTGAGGAATAAAAATAATCAAACCTCGGGGCTGGGGTGATGGCTCAGCGGTAGCGTGCTCACCTAGCATGCGTGAGGCACTGGGTTCGATCCTCAGCACCACATAAAAATAAAGATATTCTGTCCATCTACAACTAAAAAATAAATATTAAAAAAATAATAATAATCAAACCTCGTCCTACCTCATGGAATTGAGATATCACTGGAGAAAGTATGGTGCAAGTAACATTCATTCGTTCAACAAATATCTTTTGAGCACCTATCAAGTGACAGGATAATATAGGTGCTGAGAAGTCAGCAGCAAACAAGGAAGGCAGAGTATGGATGCTGAGCCAGTTTGAGTGGGGTCCGCTTTAGGCATGGTATTTGGAACATTCCCTTTGCTGTGGAATGATTGGATATTATCTCCTTAGTCACACCATTAATGAGTTTCAAAACAGTGCATAGAAAAAAATTATATTTAACCCACAAGCACAGCGATGGTACAAAATAGTTCTTTTATGTCTCTAAATTTCATATTCAGATACTATAAATCCACTTAGAAAGCTGGTCTCACTTTCTCTGCACCTCTTTCCCATTCCCCCAGTCTTTCTCTCAGAGTCCCTATTCTCCTTTCTCTAGACTCTGGTCAATGATTCCAAGCAAACAATTCCCTCTTCAATTTAGTTGTCATTGTTTAAAAAAATTTACACGATAAGTAAAAACTGTATATATGTACGATTTATGTACATAAATAAACTTATTTATGTACATTTGGAAAGGGTCTGGAGGAGGCTAACAACACCCCCTTGTTGTTTTAAGGGGATGGATAGAGGTGACTTTAAGAAGTTCTTTAGCAGCTGCATGTGGTGGCACATGCTTGTAATCCCAGCTACTCTGGAGGCTGAGTCAGAGAAGGAGGATTGCAAGTTCTAGGCCAATCTAGGTGAGAACCTGTCTCAAAGTCAAAAGGCCAGGCGTGGTAGTACACACCTATAATTCCAGCCACTCAGGAGGCGGAGGCAGGACGATCGCAAGTTCGAGGCCAGCTTCACCAACTTAGCAGGACCCTGTCTCAAAATAAAAAATAAAAAGGGCCGGGGATGTGGCTCATGGTTAAGCCCACTGAGTTCAGTCCCTGGTACCAATAAATAAAGAAATAAATTAATAATAAAATAAGAAGTACTGAGGATGTAGCTTAGTAGTAAAGTGCCCCTGGGTTCAATCCCCAGTGCAGAGGGGGAAAAAAGTAAGTCTCTTAAGATTCATGATATAGAGAATAAAGTGGGAAAGTGGACAACCATCTCTACCTAACCCCATTTTTTAAAAAATTTTTTTGTAGATGGACACAATGTCTTTATTTTATTGCTCTGTATGTGGTGCTGAGGATCGAACCCAGGGCCTCACGCATGTGAGGCAAGCACTCTACCGCTGAGCTACAATCCCAGCCCTCTACCTAACCCCATTTCAAAGTGAAACATCTAAAAGACAAAGCCCTGTCTGCTCGTATTGATCACCTGTCTGATGTAAATCACATCTACTCTGAGTCTGTCTCTTTTCCCAGTCTCACCAAGAAACCCTTCTACTACCTTCACTTTGCCTAGACCAAGCAAAAAGTGAGTCATGGTCCTACTTCCAGAAAAGAGAAACAGAGAAACCCCATTTTGTCATTAATAAATGGGTGGATAATTATATGGAGCAGAATGAAGAATTTGCCTCAGAAGAAAAACATCAGGGGAGCTAACAAAAGAGCCTCTCAGAGAGCTTGACCTTCTCTAGCTTGGAAAGAAACAGATACAAGATGAGTTCCCATGAAGGCTGAGGACAGACATCATAATCTCCCATGTTCCTTTGCCCTGAAGGGAGACGGGATTCTATACCAATCTACCAGTAATCAGTGAGGAATCTGGCTGGTTCTGTTCTAGAATGGTCATTGTTCCACAGTTCTTTGTTTACCAGGCTCTGAGCTCCTCTACCCCATCCCTGGGAACAGCGACGTCCAGGTTCTGTGATGTCACCTAGTGACCACTAGGGGGCAAACAGAGACTACACAGCCTCTTCCACCCAGTTTCCATGGAGCCAAACTCAGAATGTCAGAGCTGGAACCAGCTTTAGAAATCTTCTGAGGCTTCAGATCAAACCTCTTTGTTTACAGAGAGAGAGAGAGCGAGATGGGTGGGGGGAGCAACTAAGGTTTAAAGAGGGGAAATAATTTGTTAAAGCTATATAGTGAGTTGTTGGAACTAGAAACCATGTCTTCTGACTGTTCCGATTCTATACGTGTTCCAACCCACCAAGCTTTCTCCTGTCTCATATTTAATTCTAGGATGTATTGGTTTTTTGGTGGGGAAGAGGGGGCAGAGAGTACTGCGACTTGAACCCAGAGGTGCTCTACCACTGAACTACATCCTCAGCCTTTTTAAAATTTTTTTAAATTTTTTTTTTTTTTTGAGACAGGGTCTTGCTAAGTTGCATAGGACCTCACTAAGCTGCTGAGTCTGGTCTGGAACTTGCAATCCTCCTGCCTCAGCCCTCAGAGTCTCTGAGATTACAGGCACATACCACCATGCCTGGCTATACTGATTTTTAATACATTTTCTATGAAAGTACTTGTCTACCCATAACGGTAGGAATTTGGGGCCAACACTGTATATGTTTCCTCCAGCACCTAGCATGTTGTTCCATAGGCAGCCTGTGCTCAATACGAGATGGACAATTTCAACTGTGAAATTTCTATGTATCAGGTTCAGCAATGGTTCCTGAACACACAGATTTGAAAATATATCATCTCTTCCCTCAAGGAGCTCAATTACTAGGAAGAAATACAGATGTGAACATATAATTAAAATTCGGGAGAGGATATGTTCATAGTTGTATAGACAAAACAATATAGGAGCACAGAAAAGGAAATAACCAACTACTGGATGGGTACAGAATTGGGTCAAATGAGAAACTCATCAAAGAAGGGGAAAGGAAATTCAAACAGAAGCAGCAGCAGAGGAAGCCAACACAGAGAGACATGAAGATGTGGTGTGTCAGGTGAAAATGACTGGCTCTGAGCAGCCAGAGCATACTATTTGTAAAAGGCTGGACCGGGGGTGGAAGAGGAGTAAATTAGATTACAAAACAAGTTTGCAATCAACTGTAAAGTTGCTGTTCATTCTTCATTCATCATTCAACAAACATTCAGTACTCCCAGGTGCAAGGAGCACTGTTGTTGATAATAACAGTGGGGAGTGATAATAAAAGTGAGGATAGTAATAATAATGATGAAAATACTATGGTCTTGAGTCCAGGATTTACTCTTCATATGAGTCATAATACAGATCAGTATTCTACCTTCTGTTTATTTTATTTTTAATTCACTTTTCCTGCCACAGTGCTTCCACAAATATGGTGAATGTTCCTAAAATCCACTGGACCTTCCATAAAAAGTGTGGTAAGCCTAGCCTCACAAAGTGACACAGTACAAAGAGGTCAAGAATTCTCTGTGGAGTTACGACAGGAAGCAGAGTGGCTAGAGTGGGCAGACTAACCTGATTTCCCAGGAAAAGACCCAAACTGCAAAGATGGTGCTGAAACTTGGGTGCATTAGCCAGCTGCAGACTTACAAGGTAAGGCTGGCTATTAAGAGATGCAAGCATTTTGGGTTTTGTTTGTTTGTTTTAGAGTTTTGTTTTATTGTGGTGCTGGGGACCAAACCAAAAGCCTGGTGCATGCTAGGCAAATGCTCTACCACTGAATTGCATCCCCAGCCCATAAGATGCAAGCATGTTGAACTGGGAGGAGATAAGAGGAAAGAGGACTGAGTGATCCAATTCTGAGCTTTATCTTTTGCTTAATTTATTCATTTATTAGTTATTTTTTTCAGGTACTAGGGATTGAACCCAGGGCCTCACACATGTCAGGCAAGCCCTCTACCACTGAGCTACACCACCCCATCTTTTTCTTTTTGTTGTTGTTGTTGTTTAAGACTTTTCTAAGTTGCCCAGGCTGGCCTTGAACTTTCAGTCCGCCTGCCTCAGCCTCCCCAAAAGATGAGATGTGTTGGCTAGCTTTTTATTGCTGTGACCAAACTAAGAACAACAAGAGAACAACTTCTCTAAAAACAACTTAGAGAAAAAGAAGTTTAATTTGGGCTTATGGGTTCCACAGATCATTTCATGGCTGGTGGAATTCTTCACTCTGGGCCCAAGGGGAAGCAGAACATCATGGTGGAAGAGCATGCCATAGGAGCACTGCTCAACTCATGGCAAGCTCTTGGAAGCAGAGAGATAAAGGAAGAGCCAGAGACAATATCCTCCCTGAAGGCATGCCCCCAGTGTGCTACTTCCTCCAGGGACATCCCAGCTGCCCACAGTTACCACCCAGGTAGTCCATTCAAATTATTAATCCGTCAAACAGATTAATAACAATAGAATAGAATTATAGGCATGTGCCACAACACTTGGCCATTTTTCTTTTTAATTTGAAGACAATAAAATCTTGAGGTATGTGCACACACACATATAATCATTAAAGCCCTACTGTGTGCTAGTCTCGGTTCAAGTGGCTAAGGATATAGGAATGATCAAGAATTAAGGTCTAGGGCTGGGGATATAGCTCAGTTGGTAGAGTGCTTGCCTCGCATGCACAAGGCCCTGGGTTCAATCCCCAGCATCACACACACACACACACACACACACACACACACACACACACACAAAGAATTAAGTTCTAAGCGAGGCACAGTGGTGTGCACCTGTAATCCCAGGAGTTTGGGAAGCTAGAGCAGGAAGATCACAAGTTCAAAGACAGCCTCAGCAACTTTGTGAGACCCTGTCTCAAAATGAAACATAAAAAAGGCTGGGATATGGCTCAGTGGTTAAGTGCTCCTGGGTTCAATCCCTAGTACCAAAAAAAAAAAAAGAATTAAGGTCCAGCCCGTCATGAGCTCTCGTGCTCATGGGGGAGACAGATCGTATATGACACAGAGGGGAAAAACAAGGCTATGTGATAGAAAATGACAGGAGAACAGACATTGTTAGAGAGGTTGGTCCAGGAAACCCCACTGAAGATGTGACAGTTGAGTTGAATGAAGTGTCAGCTGTGGAGAAAGCCGAGGGAGGAGTATTCCAAGCAGGATAAAGAGCAAACACAAAGCCCCTCAGGAGGGCTGGGTGACTTGGCATATCCCAGGGGATAGAAGAAAGGCCAGTGTGCTGCACCAGAGGTGACAGAGGCCTTGAGAGGTCAGGCGGGTTAGGTCCTGGAGGGATTTATAAATAGTGGTGAAGAGTCTGGAAGGTATTTTCAGTGCGGTGGAGAGGTTTCAGGCTTATTGTTAGTATTTACATTTTTAAAAAATAACTCTGATGGCTCATTAGTCTCACCTTTGGCTGTGTGACCTGAGTCATAAGGCACCATTATCAAGCACTCTAGCTACATCTTTTCTTACCTATTGAAAGAAATTTGAGGGCAAACTGCTTTTCTGAAGTCCCTCTGAGTGTGGAGAAAGTGGGAGCAGAAGGTCCCTTCCCCACTGTGCTTGTTTAGTGAGAATGCTTGCAGTCGAAGATGCCTCGGGTGGGGATCAGAGGTAGGACCAGATCCCACTCACTCCATGGATGCTGTTAAAGACCCTTTGTTTCCACCCAGTTTCCCACTTCAAAGGGCTCTTTGAAATTAAAGGCTTTGTGTTCTCCTATCGTGGTTTCTTGATATAACCTCTACCACACTCTGTACATAGGGATTGTCCTGGGAAGAGAAATCCCAGGGAGGGAAGAAAAAGACCTAAGAATGTTTACATATCCCCATAAAACCCATGCAGAGCTGGGCGAGGTGGTGCATGCCTGTAATCCCAGAGGCTCAAGAGGCTGAAGCAAAAGGATTCATGAGTTCAAAGCCAGCCTCAGCAACTCAGCAAGGCCCTACCAACTCAGTGAGACTCTGTCTTTAAATAAAATACAAAATAGGGCTGGGATGTGGCTCAGTGGTCGAGTGCCCCTGAGATCAATCTCCAGTACCCACCCCCCCCACCAAAAAAAAACCCGTACAGGTAAATAAAGTGAGCTTCACTTTAAGAAGATCCACTCATTCATTCACATAGATATTTACTGAACACTCAAGGCATTGGTCATAATTTGGGTGTTGAGGATTCATTCATCCATTCTACAAACATTCACTTATGTCAGCTAAATGGAAAATATCTGGCTATCCAAATGAACATGTCTTACAATAATAATGAGATTTCAATAAATATGTGACTTGATTGGGGGATTGAGTAGGGTGGGGCTTATTCACTTTACAAATTAATTCTGATAGCTCCTTGAATAAGATTTTCCTCCTAAAATATAAATTGGTCCCAGCTTTAAATTTAGCCAGCTGTGGTGGTACATGCCTGTAATCTCAACAACTCAGGAGGCTGAGGGAGGAGGAATAAGTCCAAGGCCAGCCTGGGTAACTGGGTGAGACCCTATCTCAAAATAAAATTTTAAAAAGGGTTGGGGATGGAGTTCAATGGTAGAGTATCTCTAGGTTCAATCCCCAGTACCAGACACACACACATACACACACAGTCCATCTGTTTATCCCTTTGTAAGACATAATCAAGTAAAGGTAGTGTACAGTAATCCTTTACTTTTGACATGAAACTGGTTTCAGGACCTCAGTGGATACCAAAATCCATGAATGCTCAAATCCATATCATAAAATGGCACAGCATTTGCATATAACTTACACATACTCCTCCTGTATGCAGACTTTAAGTCATCTCTAGGTTACCTATGATATCCAATACAATGTAAATGCAATGTAAATAGTTGTTAGACTGTATTGTTTGGGGAATAATGGCCAAAAAAAGTCTGTACATGTTTAGTCCAGACAATTTTTTTCTGACTATTTTAGATTCACAGTTGGGTGAATCTCTGGATGCTAAACCCATACCTGGGAGGGCAACTGTGCTAGAGTTGGCTCAGGAGAGCCAAGTGTTAAATTTTCAGACATTTTGCAATCTGATGACTAAACACAATTATTACCAAAAATTCAATTCCAAAAACCTACAATGAAATGAGTTATATTTAAAACAGAGGTAGTAAATACTCAATACAGAAGGAATACTGTATAATGGTGTCCTACTGTATATCTCTTCTCAACCGTTCAATGATATCACATGGACTTGAGTGGTCATACCACCATGGAAATTGTCAACTTCAAAATTCAGAACTTTGCAGGGGACAGTGATGCACAACTGTAATTCCAGGGACTCAGGGAGGCTGAAGCAGGAGGATTCCAAGTTCAAGGTCAGCCTCAACAACTTAGTGAGACTGTTATATAGTGTTGCTAGTGTCTGTAGCAAGACTTTGTCTCAAAATAAAAAATAAAAAGGATTGGGGATATAGCTCAGTGGTAAAGCACCCCTGGGTTCAATCCCCAGTACCAAAAACCAAACCAAAACAACAACAAAAAAAATAACAACTCCAGAACTTCTTTTTTCCCACTGAAGCGCTTATTGTTACACATTTACTAGAAAACCATCAGTGTAGTCTCTAGTATGTAGGTCTCATATTTACTGTCTTATGGTAAATCTTCTTTTAGAATTTTATTGATAGAATTAAGTGGACTAGGTTGAGAAGTCTTTGCTTGATTCTGATCTCTGTGATTCATACCGCTATGCTAATTTTGCATAATTAAGCAATCTTCAGCCTAGGAGGAAGACTTTTAGCCACAAATAACATGTTGTAAGAAGACTTGGAAGGAATAAGAATATAACTCAACACACTTTTATTTAGCAGGTACTATAGGCAAAGGTGTGCTGAAGGCTAGTGAAGATATGAAGTGAACAGTAGTTTATACTCTCAAGGAACTCACTGTAGAACAGGTCGCACAAAACTTGTGGATAATACGATGTGATAAGTGCCAGAATGGAGAAACAGAAGCATGGAGAAGCTAACTCAGAGATGATCAAAGAGAGTTCAGAAAGATCCTGGACTCTATGCATCAGTATCTGTCTTGTTCTCTGTTGTGTCCTAGCACATAGCACACTGCCTGGCACAGAACTGCCACTTAATAATTGTTGCATGAAGGAAGTAGATAGAACTGACTTTGATCCTTGAAAAATAAGTAAGCTTGCCAGACAGAAAAGAGTGAGTACAGGAAGAGCACCCCAAGCAAAAGAAACTGAATGTGTAAACTGGGCACTGTGGTACATGCCTGTAATCCCAGCTATTTGGAAGGCTGAAGCAGGAGGATCACAAGTTGGAGGCCAGCCTCAGCAACTTAGTGAGACTCTGTCAAAATAATAAAAAGAGCTGAGGATGTCACTCAGTGGTAGAGTGTCCCTGGCTTCTATCCCCAGTACCACCAAAGGAAAAAAAAGAAAGAAAGAAAGAAAAGAAGAAACAGTATGTGCAGAGGCATGAAGGGAAAAGAGTTCAGCACACAAGGAGAAAAAGTTGTTTAATGTGGCCTAGGGGTCCAAGGCCCAGGACTGGTAAAGGCAAAGCATGGAAGAGGAGTTATCTGCTTCAAATCTCTGCAGAGCTCTCAAAAGACAAAAGGAGTTGGCTTGTTGTGCAGAGCTGTGAGAGCAGAGCGGGCTCAATGCAGGGGGTCACAGAGAATAGGATTTCAGTTTTATATCAAGAACTTCCCAACAGAGCTGTCCAACAGTGGAATGGGCTGCCCTGGAAGCAATGAGCAAGTTCCCTAGCAGGGAAGCAAGTACAGCCTGATGAATTCTTGGTGCAGCAAATTGCTATGGGTAAATGCATTTTCCCCCTATGTAGATTTTGGAAGAATTTATCAACTCTCCTTTTCTAAAGGATATTAGATAGTAGATGGATAAATATCTTCAATAGTATTACTGCAGAAGATCCAGAAACTTTCCTCAAGTGCTTGTTTTTGGTTGGTTTTGTTTTTGCAATGCTGAGGATCAGCCCAGGGCCTCTCACACACTAGATAAGCACTCAACCACTCAGTGAAGTCCCCAGCCAAGTGCTTATTTCTTATGCTTCTTATCGATGAACACTGAGGCCAATAGGGGTGCTAAAGGCACTCCCATGAAGGAATAACGTCTTTTCAAATTGCGGAAGTCTTCAGCCATTCAAGCACTGATTATTCAGTATCTTTGTGTGTCAGAGACTTTGCTAAATGCGGGAAACAGAGACAGAAATGGGAAAAAAAGGCATCTATCTGTTCCTACAGTGCAGGGTAGAAATGCAAATAAATGTTTAGACTCCAGTAGCTACAATACAAAGTGTTGTGGGAAACACAAAGATTAAAAATTATTCTTTGGAGTTGGGCGCAGTGTGCACGCCTGTAATCCCAGCACTTAGGGAGGCTGAGACAGGAGAATCATGAGTTCAAAGCCAGCCTCAGCAACAGCAAGGTGCTGAGCAACTCAGTGAGACCCTCTTTCCACATAAAACACAAAACAGGGATAGGGATGTGGCTCAGTGGTTGAGTACCCCTGAGTTCAATCCCCAGTACCAAAAAAAAAATTATTCTTTGGGATAGCCTCAGAGGGGACGTGATTCATCTGATTACTTATTATTATTATTATTGGTAGCGGGGATTGAACCTAGGATCATTCAACCACTGAGCCATATTCCCAGCCCTTTTTTGTATTTTATTTAGACCCTATTTCACTGAGTTGCTAGGGCCTCTCTAAATTGCTGACGCTGGCTTTGAACTCATGATCCTCCCGCCTAAGCCTCTGAATCACTGGGATTTCAAGCATGAAACATCGTGCCTGGCTCAACTTATTTTTTTAAAGAATACTTTTTAGTTGTAGATGGACACAATACTTTTATTTTATCTATTTTATTTAATTTTTTAATGTGGTGCTGAGGATAGAACCTAATGCCTCACACATGCCAGGCAAGTGCTCTACTATTGTGCCATGACCCCAGCCCCTCAACTAATTTTTGATAAGGGATTCACTAGAAAGAGGAAGAGAAAGATTGTCTAGGCAGAAAGAGAATATCTGAAAATGCATGGCCACTTTAGGAAGGTGAGTGGTAGGTGAAAGTGTAAAGCAGATGGTAATGACAGGAGCTAAAATGTGCATGGTCTTGAACCCAATGCTGAAATTGTTGAATTTTAATCTGTAAATGATAGTAAAACCATAATGGGAAAGTAATGCACTCAGATTTGTAGATGAAATGATCAGCATACCTCTTTATGGCAGATGTGAAAAAACTACATTGGAGGGGCCCATACTAGGGGCAGGAGATCTGTTAAGAAGCTGTTGGAGCCAGGCACGGTGGCACACGCCTGTAATCCCAGCACTTAGGGAGGCTGAGACAAGAGAATCACTAGTTCAAAGCCAGCCTCAGCAACAGCAAGGTGCTGAGCAACTCAGTGAGACCCTGTCTCTACATAAAACACAAAATAGGGCTGGGGATGTGGCTCCGTGGTCAAGTGCCCCTGAGTTCAATCCCCAGTACCAAAAAGAAAGAAAAAGAAGCTGTTGGACAAGTCCAAGGAAGAAATGATGGCCTGAATTCTGGGGATAATGAGGATGGAGAGGAGAGTTGAGATGATAGAGACCCTTTGTGACATGAAATGAGCAGGATGTAGCAGAAACCAATCTTAATCCACTTCTTACACCTAAGACATGAATACATATGCATAGCACACTTTAAAGGAAGGTCTCTGTCTCAGATGCTAGTATGGGGTTGTTTAGCAACTAAGCACTAAATTTAACTCAGAGCTCCCTGAAAGCCAAGGCAAGAGGGGAGATATGATGACACACATAGCTCTAACTATTGAAGTGCTGCACCCTTATGAGAAAGCATGATTGGCCAGATTCCAGGAGAGAGAAGGCAAGTCGAAGGGCACTGGGGCCATATCATGTTTGCCCCTGATTCTGAGAGCCCTGGGGAAGGCTGTTTCTGGGATCACTGGTTCCTCCTCCTACTGCTCACTATTGAGGGCAGTGAGTGGCTAGCAGCAAAGTGAAATGGGCAGCCCAGCCTCGGCCCAGGACAGGATCTTTACCGACAGGCAGTCAGAAGTGTTTGAACCTAGAAATCTGACTTCCTACCAGAGAGGGATGGTAGGAATCCATTCTCATAGCTTTCTCCACCCTGTGTTCTCCCTCCAACCCTCACTGCAGCCTCCAGTAGGTCTGCAAGAGAAGATGAGGTAGAAGTCACAGTCAAAAGCAAGGATGGATGTATTTACCCAAAGGGGCTCAAAGAGATAGAGCCAGGACAATGACTTTGCCTTTTTTAATTCACAGCTTTTTGTTGCTGTGACCAAAATACCTGACAAGAACAACTTAGAGAAGAGAATGTTTATTTTGACTCATGATTTCAGTCCATGGTTGGCCCACTCCATTGCTCTGGGCCCAAGACGACACAGAAGAACGTCATGGTCAATGGTTGTAGCAAAGGAAAGCTGCCCAGTTTATAACAGCCAGGAAGCAAAGGGAGAAGAGCAAGAAGCCAGGGACAAAATACTGTCCCCAAAGGCACACCCCCAGTGACCTACTTCCTCCAGCCACACTGCACCTGTGCACAGTTACCACCCAGTAATCCATTTAAATTGTGAATTCTTCAAATGGATTAATCCACTGATGAGGCTACAGTTTTATAATCTAATCATTTCACCTCTGAACATTCCTGAATTACCACATGAGTTCTTCCGGAGCCATCTCACAGTCAAACCATAACACAGAGTCTGGGTGTTTCATTAGCTCATGGGCTTATTCCACACAAAGCATGGAACACAAACCTGTGCTGGTGTAGAGCCCTGATCTCAGGGAGCTCACCTTCTGGTGGGAAAGACAACACTTTTGACAACTGGCTCTCACTGAGGATCCTGAACAGGCCATCTCTCCAAGGGAGGTGTGGGCCTCAACTGCTCAGGCAAAGGAGAGATCTTGTGGTTTTAGGAGTGAGAGGAGTCAAAGGATGCCGCTGGGCTCGCTTTCAACCAAGACATGGCAACTGGAGTGAAGGCAGGGATGGAAGGTAACTGGCATCCTAAGCACCTGCTTCTCCATGAGGTTTGAGTGCTTTGATGTTCAATGTCTCATGAGATTTTCGCAACAATTGTGGGAAGATAGTAAATATATTTAAAAATTAAAACTCCCATTTCAGAGCTAGGAGAATGGACTCAGGTAGTATGAAACTCAATTAAGAACGGCAAGTGTCCTGACTCCATCCAGATGCTGAGTTCTGTGCACGCACCACCAAGCGCCGGGCCCTGAGCTTTCCCAGTTCCCGCCAGTCCACTTCCCCACCCTGACCCCGACATCTCATCTTTCTCCACCTGAAAGTTCCACTGAAAGTCTAACTGGGATCCGCCCTCCTGCACTCTGGGCATCGCGGAGAGTCAGGGGTTAAAACCCATGGCCCGGGTGGCCCCTTCCCCCTCCCCAGCCCCCTCGCCTCACTCGGCTCGGCGCCTGGAGCGTCGGTCCCCGAGTCCGACACGAGAAAGGGGGGCGGGAAAGTGGGCCTGTTTCTCGAGTGGCCAATCCACGAGCCCGCGGTGCCCCAGAGGAGGCGCCAGCGCTAGGCCAGCGCCAGGCCGGGGCAGCCTGCTTCCCGCGGCAAAGTACAAATGCGCCCGAGCACGGCGCCTGGCGCCCTTGGCGTGCACAACCCGCCCGCGCTCAGCCTCCCCCAGGGCCGCAGCGCCACCGCCGCCGTCGCCGCCGGGCCCGCCGCCCCGCCGGGCCCCAGGCCCCCGAGGCCCGACCCCCAGCCCACCGAACTGGGGACGCCCGCTGCCTCCAGCCCGCGTGCCCAGAACACCGCTGGTCCCGGGCGCCTCGCCCAGCGTCGCGCTCCCGGCAGACCCCTGTCCTCGCCCCTCTTTCTTCTCTCCCTCTCACCTTCTCCCGATCTTTGGTTGCTTTTCCCTCCTGCTGGACCTTCCTCCATCTCTCCATCTCTTTCTCTCCTTTCTCCTTGTCCTCTGTCCACCTTTCTCTTATTCACGCCTTAGACCTTCCTGTCTGTCCTCCTTTTCTTCTGTAGACCCTTCTCTGACTCTTTTCCAGCAGCAGCCCTTCCTGGGTTTTCCTGGTTCT
Organism: Xerus rutilus; assembly: GCA_028644305.1. Classification (NCBI taxonomy): domain Eukaryota; kingdom Metazoa; phylum Chordata; class Mammalia; order Rodentia; family Sciuridae; genus Xerus; species Xerus rutilus. The sequence continues at coordinate 55,545,954 of CM053399.1, read as the reverse complement.
GTGGAGTGATTTGTGCCCCTGTGCCTCAGTTTCCCTCCCATCTCACTATCTCCTGGCTTCCTTTCCTGCTCAGTGCCCGGTGGCCGGACCCTGGGGGAAGGAAGGATGGTTCCCGAGGTGAGGGTCCTGTCCTCCTTGCTAGGACTCGCGCTGCTCTGGTTTCCCTTGGACTCCCACGCTCGAGCGCGTAAGTAGAAACGAGAAGCCAGGCGTGCAGAGGAGGGATGCGGGCCCCAGGGATTTGGGGGGAAATATCGAGATTTGGGACCCCTAACTATTATGACAGCTATCCAGGCGGCACCTGTGCCGGAGGGGTGGAGACTCCTCTGCGGACCATATGGGCTGGTGAGTCTAGGGGAAAGGGGTTGTTGACAAGACTCAGAGCTGAGGGAGCTGCTGCCATGGACCAGAGGATGGGAGGACGGACGGCAGCGGCCAGAGGGCAGGACGATGTGCTTTGGGGAAAGGGACTTAGTAGAGTGGGGTATATTTGACTGCAGAAAGCGAGTGTGCTGGAGATGCAAAGGCTACTGCCCTCGGAAAGAAAGAGCTAAGTAGGGTAACCTTGCTAGTCCCTTGTCTCTTTTGATCTTCCCAAAGCTTCTCTGCTCTGGGTATTGTCATTTACATTTTACAGATGAGCAAATAGGTTGAGCAAAGCGAAGGAACTTGCTGGAATTTACCATTAGTCAACCATCCAAAGACAGAACTCTCTAATACCAAATCCTGCCCCACAGTGTCTGGAAGGAAGTCTGATTAGGCGTTGTGAGACCGGGAGGCAGCAGAGCAGAGTGAAACAGACCAGGATCATCATTATACCAGTGGGTATGATGCAGTGAGTGCGAGGCAGATATGGAGGGCACCTCTCTGATCTCAGTTTTCTAATCTATAAAATGGAAGTAAAAACATCCCAGGACTGTTATGAGGATTAAATTACAGGAAATAGTAAAGGAGCTAGCACAAGGATGGTACATGGTAGCTCCTCAAAAAAAAAAAAAAATCAGTTGCCTAATTCACACTTTCTACTTATGAAACAGTGTAACTTCAAACAGGTTATATAATCTCTCTGGAACTCAGTTCCCTCACTGTCCCAATAGGCTGATAGACCCCCTCTGCATCCCCTGCCAATCTCTTAGAATGCTGTGAGAATGCAAAACCAAAGCAAAGATTCCCTTATAGAGGAGGGAGGAGCTTAGTTCAGACCCTGAAATACCTGATAATGAAACCTAGGCCAAGGAGGGGTAGTGGCATGCTCCAGGTCACACAGGACAGAGCCTAGGATTAATAGCCCAGTTGCCCAATGCCCAGCCTGGTGCTCTTTCGCCTCCACCTCTCAGCTCTCTTTTCCATGCCTTTCTTTTGCACGTGACTTTCTGGCATTGGCGTTGCTGGATTTTGTTTCAGTCTTGTCTCTGCTCCTAAAGTAAAGCCTGCATGTCTGTCTGATGCCCCTGGCCTGCCAGCAGCACGAGACTCATGGAAGTCCTTGGAAACAACTAAGGAAGAGGGTTCAGTGTTGGTTTCAAGTGCTGGCTCTGCCTCTTAGAGCTGTGTGACTCTTCTTAAATCACAATTTCTCTGAGCCCCAGTTTCCTCATCTGCTTAAGAGAGAGAGAGAAAAAAAAGAGAAAGAGAGAGAGAGAGATACTAACCTGGAATCTGAGAGTCCTAGTGAGGATTAAAGGAGGTAATGTGTCAAAATACTCCTCTGTAAATGTTCCCTTCCCCTCCTTGAACCCTGCAGGTTTCTTCCTAACACCTGCCTGTCCCTGCCTGTTCCTTGAAAGAGCCTTAGCCCAGGAGGCCCTCCCTGCCTGACTGCCTTCCACTTGGCCCCTCATTCTCAGCCCCCATGGCTCTTGGCCCACACTGGAAAGATGTCCTAGAATCAGGACTGCAGGATTGCTCACATCCTACTCCTTGTGTTCTATGTCTTGTCAGCCTTTCATGGCCTCACTTTGGTCACCTCTTCCAGCAAACTCTCCCTGGTGACCTGAGTTTGTGCCTCCACTGGCCTTCACGTCCATACCCCTCACCAGGTCCTGCCAATATTCCAGGGCTCCAGACATGAGAGAGAAAGACTTGGAGCCAACCCAATGGGTTAAGGTGAGGTGGACTAACATTCAGGGAGGAGAATTAAGATTCTAGGATGTCAGAGCTGGAAGAGGCTTCTCATCTGCTTCTGTTCATCAAATGACCTATCCTTAGAGTTAAACTGAAGCCCAGAAGGGGGAAATGATTTGTCACAGCCCAGTGAATTTATTAAAGAAAAGAACAGAGGACTGATTTGTCACATACTGGCTTGTGAACTGGGACAAATCACTTCCTTTCTCTGTACCTCATGTTGTCTAGTGTTGACTGTCTATCAAATCATCCTGTAGCCATTTCCCAGGATCTGATGTGAAAGTCTCTTCTGAAGAGCCTCATCTTAGTTTAAGTGAGATCCCAAGCCTGCTGTGGGTAAGAAATCTCCAGCTGAAATCTTTTAATAAGTAGTGCCAACAGATGGGAATTCTGAGGTCTGGGTGATGTCAAACTCCTGAGGTAGCGATGCCCTGCAGAATGCTGAGGACCTATGAGCAGGGCTTCTGGCATGTTCCCCAGTTAAAGTCCAAGGCTGTTCAGCAAAGGTTATTTTCTCTTTGGTTCCATTTCCAGCCATAAATTGAGCCCTGAAGCCAATCCAGCCTGAGTTTCAACTCCAGGCACAGGCTGAGCACTGATGTTCCAACCATGCTCACTGACTGAACCCCAATTCTCCCTCAGGCAGGAACCCTTACATAGACTGGTTCCCTGACCTTGTGACTGACTGGTTCTGACCCCAGGCTGAGTCACATCCATATGTAATATCGGTCACTCTACTCTGGTCCCTCATCCCCTCTAGGAACCAGAAGTGGGCTGTTTTCCACACTCCTATTCCAACTGTTCTTTTCCCTACATTGGCTCCCCTCCTTTATGCTCATCGCTCATCCCTTGTCCCTCTGTAAGTGTCCCTGCTAGGTATACTTCTACTTTATCTTCCCTCCCTCTACCTCAGTGCTGCGCAGGAGAGTCAGTTACCACATAACAACATTAACCCTTCTATTCTTTCTTCAAGGGTTTGCACACAATGGGAATTAAAGCTTTGGTTCAGAATCCCAGACCCTAGAAGCAGGCCTGGGGCAGGGAGGGAGCTCTTCACGGTATGATGTGGTGCAGAGGGAAAATTCGGGATCAGTTCAGGACTCCAGTCCTGGCTCTTCCACTGATGGCCACAGAGGCCTTTTTCTGCGTCAGTTTTCCCACCTGTGAAGTGAGGTGATTGGTGATCACTGAGGACCATTCTAGCTTTAACAGCCCATCATTATAAGTCTCTAAGATCCAAAGGTTGCCTTGATTCTGAGTCCACTGTGACCTTTGAAAAGAAAAGGGAGCTGGGGCAGTGTAGGTACAGGGAGGAGTGGACACACAGATCCTTAGATGTCAGGAAATGGTGCCCAAAGGGCCTGGGGCACTGGGAGCAATGCAGCACCCACCAGCGGAGATCATTCCCTGCTGTTCAGCTTGGTTGCATCCCCAACCCACCTTTCTAGATGGGCATGAGGGAGAGGGGCACTGAGTGAAAGTCTGAAGTCCAGCTCTAGGCGGACAAGTCTCAGTCTCTTGCTCGGAGATTCTGCACCTCCTCTCTCCCACCAGTAGAGGTCTCTGCCTCACTCCCTGGCTCCAAGGCTCTGAGCCCGCCAGGGACAGCTGCGCAGTTGCTCCAGCTGTTGCACCTGTTTCAGGACTGGCCTCTCAAGTTCCCCCAGCCGCTGGCCTTAGCTCTGGGAGAGAGACTTGGAATCCCTCAGACTCTCAAACAAACAAACCAACAACAACAACAACAACAAACAAACAAACTGCCATAAGAGGAGCGTCCCTGGGAAGTGCAGCTTAGAGATCATTCAGGCATCCCCCTGCCTTTGAACAACTCCATCCCAAAGAAGGCTATTCCCTAGCTTCTGTCGTCCATTCTTATACACAGAATGTTTATTATGTCTCACCTGAGTCCTTTTGTTTGCAAGTTAAAGCCATTTCTTACCTGTCCCTTAAGGAATGGGTATTCCAGTGAACATCTGATCTTCCGGCAGTCTTTGGAATTTTGCTGGCACAGATTAGTGATCTGAGGCAAGTCCCTTGCATGGGCTTAGTTTCCAGATATGTAGAATGAAGGGATTGAATATCAGCTACGTTTCTTACTTTCTAGAACTCTATAAATGTAATTATGGATATTCAAGGCATAACAGAAGGCAAACAGTTGTACCCCGGCCCCGCCCATGAAGAGTAACAGAGATGCCTTTCCTGGTGTGACCACTGTCTTCCCCGAGGCCCTTCTATGGTCCCGTACATCTATTGTGTGCCAGGTGAAAAGAAACAGTCCTTTTCCCTAGGTTTCACAGCTTTGGACACAGAGGCACATAGGCTTTTCTTTTGATTCCCTTAAGACTCTCCCATCGGTGCCAGAGCCTGGAGTGGAGCTGATGTCTCAGAGGGGAGCAAGTTTGTTTGTGTGAAGAGGGGACTATAAATAAATAGAAAGTATGGCTGTGTGGGTGTGAGGGAGGAGATGTAAACGTTCTCGCATTCCTGAGCAGCCTGGCTCACTCAGACTTCCTGAGTTCTGCAGGCTGGGGACAGGCCAGCCACAATTCCAGGCCTCTTCTCTCACTCCAGGCCCTTCTGGTGCATTTTCATGGCCTTATCCAGCTTTGCCTCCAGCCCAGCTTCTTTCTGGTTGTCTTTTCTGCTTTCTTTGGAAGAATTTCCAACAACACTACCCACTCCTAAGTGATGCCCTGTTGAGACTTTCATCGTAGCATGAGAATTTCAAGTCAGACCGCAGGACACACTTGGATGGGGACAATTTAGATTACACATGAAGATCATGGAATCGCTTGTCCCTTTATCTGCCCCAGGCTCCTGACCTTCTTGTACATGGTGTTCTCTGGTTTGGCAGGTGGTTTGGGAGTCAAATGGCAGGGGCCCCGAAGGGAAGGTTAAAGGCTAATTCCTATTAGGTGACAAGGTAAACGTGCTGAGAGGGACTTGGCAGTCTTTCCATACAATGCAGTTCTTGTTAAAGAAAGAGGTTTCCAAGATTAAGGATTGTCATCTGGCTTCTCTTCCAGAGCTGCTCCCTCTCTGTTAACTCCATTCTTTCTTCATTCATTCATTTATTAAGCACAGAGCACAAAATGAGATCTAGTCCTTTCTTTCAAAAAATCTCACAGTGTAGTAAGGAAGGCAAATTCACTTAACAAGTACTTTTCATCCATGGCAATGAGAATTGTAGCAGAGGACTGAATTCAGTCCCGAAGGAGAGGCCAGGGCCTGGCAAGGTTGGGGCAGCTTCACAGAGACAGTGGCATCTAAGCTGGCTTTTGAAGGATGAGGAGGAGTTGATGAAATTGGAGACAGGAATCATATTCCAGGTAGAGGAAATAGCACTTGTGCAGGCACAGATTTGTGGAGCTGGGTGGGGTGGTGGAAGAAACTCAGCAAAAGGAGGTGAGGCTGAAAATAGGGCCACCACAAAAAAAAAAAAAAAAAAAAAAAGTTTGGTTGCAAAAGCAGGTACAAGCCAACTCTTGACAGATTGAGGGTGATGTGGTAACCCTGGAGTCTGTCTGGTAAGATCAATTGAGACCATATACTTTAGGTCTATTAAGACAGGTAGGGAATTTGGGCTGTGACTCTTGGAAGTGACTGCTTCCTGTGGGAAGCAAGTGGGTAGCATCCATGGAACCCCAGCATGAACCATGTTCACCCACCTCTGCCACTTGGCAGGGTTCCCCCTGCCTGGGAAGCCCTTCCCCTCCTGCGTGGTGTTAACTCCTCCAAGATCCAGCCCCAAAGACCTTCTTTTTTTTTTTTTTTGGTGCCAGGGATTGAACTCAGGGGCACTCGACCACTGAGCCACATCTGCAGCCCTATTTTGTGTTTTAATGTAGAGACAGGGTCTCACTGAGTTGCTTAGCGCCTCGCCCTTGCTGAGGCTGGCTTTGAACTCACGATTCTCCTGTCTCAGCCTCCCAAAGTGCTGGGATTACAGGCGTGCACCACCACGTCCGGCTCCCAAAGACCTTCTGCTCACACTCTCATAGCATTTATCGAATTGTGTGTATTCCATCTGTCTGTCTTCCTTAGACTGTGAGCTCCTGAGGGCAGGGACTGTATCATATTTAAGTCATGCACCAGGCCTATGGATGTGTGTAAAACACAAAATGTTCAATAAATGACAGGAGGTAATATAACTATTACTAATGATAATGTTTATTGCCTCTTGGGTCAAATGCCCCACATTTACTATGTGTTTTATTTTCTGGTCCCTGCCGAGAAGTTGCCACCACTGTGGTCACCTTGTACCACCTCATCTCCACTTTAAGTTGCCAGAAGCTGAAGGCTGCTGAATTGGCTTGCAGTTCTCTGCAAAGGAGATGCTTTGGGCCACCCTCACATCAGATTCGTCGATTTGTTCAGGCCCCAAACCTCCATCCCATTCTTGACTTGCTCTTTCACCCTCTCTTGTCTTCCCTGTACCTATGAAGTGTTCCTCAAATCTGCATTTGTGCCCATTTGTACTGATTCCATTTTGGCCCAGACACAGCATTAGCTCAAACAGGGTAACTGCAACAGCCTAGCCTCTCCCTGGCCTCTGCCTGCAGGCTTCCCTCCACAGCCATGATTCTAAAATGCAAGTCTGATCACATGCCTCCCCAGGGTAAGGCTTTTCCATGACTTTCCTTTTCCCTCCTTGTTTTTAAGGTCTTTCGTGAGCCTCTGCTTCTCTCCCTTGCCTTCTCATTCTCTGTACCAGCCTTTGAAGCCACTTTGATCTCTGCATCCCAGTCTGAGGTCTGTGTGGGCACAGGGTTGTTATTGAAGAAAACTAGGCTAGAAAAGTGCAGAGAGCCACAGGAAAGAGGGTAGGTGTGGCTGTGGGACCTGGGAGATTTGACCCTCAGTGGATATTATGGTGTTCATACTCTAATGGTGCCTGGGGGCCACTGCATAGAACTCTGGGAGTAAAATGCCATGAGAAACACACCGTTAAGGAAATTTGGGGCAGCACCCAGATCTGTTTTTTGTCTGTCTGTTCTTACTTACTATTTAATTGAGTATCTAAAATGTATCAGACACTAGGCATATTACATATATTATCTGATTTAATTCTATAAGAGCCCCAAGAGGTAGAGATTATTACTAGTCCCTTTTTTTTTTAATTTATATTTTTGTTTTTAGTGTAAATGAACACAGTATCTTTATTTATTTTATGTGGTGCTGAGGATCGAACCCAGTACCTCACATATGCGAGGCAAGTGCTCAACCGCTGAGCCATTACCCCAGTCCCACTAATCCCTTTTAACAGCTGTGGAAACAGTCCTGGAATGGTTAGGACTATAAAAGCTAAATACCTCATTTGAACCTTGGTCTATGTGACTCCAGAAGATCCTTGAGAGAAGACCTGCTTCACCTGAGCCCAGGTGGGTGGAATGACAAATGGTGGTGGATGAGAGAGGAAGCAGGGAGGTCCAGAGCCAGGACAGCAATGAGAAGGCCACAGTATAAACAAAGTAGATAGAAAGGCAGGGGGAGGGGAGAGACAAACTGCCTCCTTCACAGTGTCACTCAGGATTGGCTCTGGTGGCTCCTAGAACCTCACCCTAATCTGCCTTGAAGGCCTTGAGAGCCCCGATTGATGGGGACACGTCCAAGAACCATGGAATCTTATGATCAAACCTTAGAACCACAACATCATATAATTCTAGAAACTTTGTGTTCTAATGAAATGTAGGCTCTTGGAAACATGACATTTTCAAATTCAGAATCTTAGAAACCTAGAACTTTGGAGTCTTTGAATCTGAAATCATGGATTTGTAACTACGTAAAAACCCTTTGACGATCGTGGTCTACTCCACTTCCCTAATTTGGCAGAAATGGGCTCACAAAAGGGAAGAAAGACCCTTCCTGGACATCACACAGTGCAGCAAGAGCTGCTTCCACCACCCACGTGCAAGGACTGGGACTGGTGCCAGGGAGGCAGGAATGGAGGGTGGCTATGCCTGCAGGTCCTCCTCCCAGCTGGTTTTGGCATGGCCTTGGGCACTCACCTCCCCAAAGGAAGAGTGCTCCAGGCACTATCACCCTTCCTATGCCTCTCACCTTAGAGGGTATGTGGCCACAGGAAGCCTCCTGCCAGACCCCCCACATTTTCAGTCTGCCAGGTCTCTTGGTGGGAGAAGGAGCCTCCTGGCCTGGGCATTGGCTGAGACTCCTAGTCTTCACCGTCTGAGCAGGCGGGGAGGTGAAGGGATGCCAACTGGCACAAGGGCCCAGACTGTAGGGCTCCCCCGAGGAAGGTAGGACAGGGTTTCTTCTGCAAGGGGCTGAGACCTAAGGTGGCCACGGTGTTGCAATCACCACCTCCCTTGCGGGGGGAGGGGACTGAGGAAGAAAGACATTATTCAGTCCTTGGAGAGTTGGGCTGGCTCTGACCAGCGCCCCAGCTGGGCCTGTGTTCCACCCTCTGCTAGTGGAGGCAAGAGATAAACACAGCTCATTTGATACGGCCAGCCAGCCGGGCCTTACTGGCTCCCTGGGGAAAGGGATCTGCAAACTGGTCACTCCCTCCACTGTGGGGGACTGACATGGGGGTAGGGAGAGAACTAAGCTGTGTGTTTCTAGGGTCTTTGGTGACCCATTGAAGCAGACAAAGGCACCTTGACAATGGCCTCAGATCTTTGTCCTGGGAGGGAGGCCTGAGGGGACCAAGCAGGAGCAGTGTAAGGAGCTAGAGAGAGGCCGATATCAGCTTTCTTTTGGTACCAGGGATTGAACTCTGGGCTACTTAACCACTGAGCAACATCCCTGGCACTTTTTTATATTTTTATTTAGAGACAGAGTCTCAGTGAGTTGCTTAGGGCCTGGCTAAATTGCTGAGGTGATTCTCCTGCCTCAGCCTCCCAAATCACTGGGATTATAGGCATGCACCACTGCGCCTGGCTTTATATCAGCTTTTTATGAAGATAACATTCCTAGGTTTAGATGGTCTGTGAGTTCCTGTTCCCTGTGCTCCAGCCCACCACTAATGCTTAGGGGGATTCCCTACAGGTGTGAGCCCCACCCCAACCAACTAGTTGCTACAGCCAGTACTCTGGCATTCCCTAAGCCTGACCATCTAAGAGAAGTAATTCAGAAAGTGCAAGTCCATTTTTCTGACTCTATAAAGTGGGAAGGGGGAGGCATGAAAGGCAACATCTAGATTCTAGACTGACAGAGGTCTAGGAGACAAAAATAGGGAATTGGGGATGGTGGCCAGTGGAGCAGAGAGAATTGAAGCTTTAGGCCTAGAGGTTGGGTTAAAGCCATAGAGATGAGGTGGGCCCAGAGGAGCTCTTCTTTGGAGCCTGGAGCCCTGGGTTCAGACCACTAGCTGGAGGGCTTCAGGCAAGTCATTTGTCTCTGTGAGCCTTTATATTCTTATCTAACCTTCTCATAATCAAGATAACAATCACAACGCCACAGAAGGATGGATATTATCATTCCAATCTAGATTTCTTGTTTTTTTTTCCCCCCCAGGGGGTAGTACTGGGGATTGAACTCAGGGACACTTGACCACTGAGCCACATCCCCAGCTCTACTTTGCATTTTATTTAGAGACAGGGTCTCACTGAGTTACTTAGCACTTTGCTGTTGCTGAGGCTGGCTTTGAACTTGTGATCCTCCTGTCTGAGCCTCCTGAGCTGCTGGGATTACAGGCATGCGCCACTGTGCCCATCCATTCAACCTTCATGACATTCAGTCATGTCCATCTGGCAGTCTTTGTGATTAATGCTGTAATCATAACACCCAACCAAGTATCAGGAACTGGGCTCAGTAAGCACTTTACAAGTATTATCCTACCTAATTCTCAAGATAGAATGTTGAGATCATTAACTTACAGGAAAAGTTCAACACAGAGAAGTCAATAAATGTTTTGTTCTCTATGTTTCATTCTCATTTAATTCAGCACGCCTTTGCTGGTACTTAGCTTGTGTTGGGTAATGGAGAGTTTTCCCCGAGGAATGACAGCATCCCTTTAGGGATGAAGCTCACCCATGGAGGATGGCTGCTGGGGACAGGGCAAGAGGCAGAGTGGTGGGCAGAGGCTGCAGTGTTGGATGGGGAAGCCTGATCAGGGCTGGGCAGGGAGGGGTAAGAGTGAGGGCAGGAATGGATTGGTTATGAGAGGTGAAAGGGACAAAGGAAAAGGAAATAAGTGTGATTGTGAGGGCAGAAGGAGCACTGGACTGAGAGTCAGGAGACTCAGGATCCTCTTGTCCCTGCTTGATGACTGACTTGCTATGTTGCCTTGAGTAATGTAATGTATCCTCTCTGGGCCTCATATTACCTAATACCCATCTAACATTTATACCACTACTTAGCTCTGCAAAGCATTTGGTGGGGGGGTAGTACTGGGGATTGAACCCAGGGACACTTTACCATTGATCCACCCCAGCACTTCTTTTTTAATTTTTTTTTTTTTAAATTTTGAGACATAGTCTTGCTAAGTATCTGAGGCTGGCCTTGAACTTTCCATCCTCCTGCCTCAACCTCTTGAGTGACTGGGATTACAGGCCTGCACCACCACACCTGGCTGTAAAGCCTTTTTACTGTTTGATCCCCTCACTTCCCTGTAAGATAACTGTTAAAGCTCAGAGAGGGGCAGAAACAGGTCCAATGTTGCATAGCAAGTGTGTGGCCGAGATGAGATTCAAACTCAGACGTTTTTGCTCCCTGACTGGGAGAGCAGGTTCAGTGGATTCTCTTTTGCCTGAAGAGAAGAGACCATCTGAAGGAGTTCAGATGACATTGTTCCTAGAGTCAGAAAGGAGAAGGGATGAGGCAGGTCTTTGGGCTGGCACTTCCTGGGACTAACAGCAATTGTTGGTTTGTCAGGCCCAGACATGTTCTGCCTTTTCCATGGGAAGAAGTACACCCCTGGTGACAGCTGGCACCCCTACTTGGAGCCACAAGGCCTGATGTACTGCCTGCGCTGCACCTGCTCTGAGGTAGGTTCCTCTGGGTACTGACACCTCACTACCGAGTCCTCAATACATAGGAGTAGAGTTCCCTGAGTGCCTCCCAGAGCTAAGTCCCAGTGGGTCATTGATAACCTGCATCCTCATCTCAGCCTTCTTTCCAGCTATTGCTAGTGTCATCCCCTGCTTCCCACACAGCCTAAGACAGAGCCTTTCAGACCTTCCCTCCCATTCTTTACTTTCATATATGAATTCCTCCAGCCACCTCTCCTGCCCTGCCCCAGGATGCATTTCCCCAACTCTACCGGCCCAAATATTTGCTCTCCTCAAATCTGCCCAAATGAGCAGATGACCTATGCCTGAAAGTAGTTTTTTCTTCTGGGATTCCATGCGAGTTTTTGTTCCTTTCTCTTGTGTACTATTCATAGTTTATTTGCCTCTGTCAGTTACTGCACCTCCAAATTGAGTCCCCAAGAACAGGTCATGCTGAACCCTCAACATGCCCAGTGTGATGCCCTGCCAAAGGCTGAGCCAACTGGGGTAGAGATTACACATTTGTTTTCAAGTGTTTCCTCCCACCCACCCCAACTGTGTTAGCCAGCTTACTGTCACTATAATAAAATACCTGAGATAATCAGCTTATAAAGAGGAAAGGTTTATTTTGGCTCATGGTCTATGATAAATCAACTCCATTGCTTTGAACCTATGGCAAGGCAAAACATCATAGCAAGAATATATGGTAAAGCAAAACCTTACACCTTGTGGACAGGAAGCAAAAAGGAGAAAGAAGGCAGAGTCCCATAATCCCCTTCAAGGGCACACTCACAATGATCTAAGGACCTCTCACAAGGCCCTATCTCCTAAAGGTCCATAGCACCATCCTGGAGACTAATCCTTTGACCCGTGGGCCTTTAGGTAATATTCAACATCCAAATAATAACACCAACCCAGCGTCTCCAAAGGGCCTTGTAAAATCAACTAGGTGGAATAATTGAGCCCCCCATGTGATCCAGAGTCTCAGGTGAGGTGGGAGGTTGGAAAGGTAGGAGATGAGGGAGTGGCTTAGGAGGCTTAAAAAACCCTTGGTTTTGGCTCAGCCACTGGGTGCCCAGTCTTGATGTCCCAGCTCTCTATCTGGGTATTGGTGCTTAGGGGAGAGTATGGCTTAGCTCCTAGCTGGAATCAGCCTGTCTGCCCCTGTCTTTCTGTGCATAGACCAACAGTGGAAAGCAGAGGCCTCTGAGAGCCTTCCTAGATAAGACAAAACCCTCTGGGGTGGAGACCCAGAAGAGGTCCCAAGAAGACCCAGGGTGGGGGAGCCAGTGAGTCACCCTCCACTAACTCACCCAAGGGCTCATTCCTACTTGGGCCCTTTCCTGATTCTCCATTGCTTCCGCTGTTTCTCAGGTAGAATGTTGACACAGTCAGGGACATCGCCCCCCCCCGCCCCCATGCCTGCTTCCCTTTGGTTTTCCTTAGCACGTCTGAGGCTGGTCAACATTTTCAAGAAGAGTTTTATGAAATGTAGCCAGAGAACAGAAATTAAACCATAACAGAAAATTCCAGACATATCATGTGGTCCAGTTGACAAAGTCCAAGTTTTGTGATCCAATCGAGCTAATTCATTTCTCCTTCCCCAAAGTTCACACAGTTTCTTTAACCCAAAAGACTGTTGCCAAAACGGTCCTTAGGTATTTCCAAAGTTTTCAGAGTCCCTCCACTTCTCTCCACCATCACTGCCCCTGACCTAAGCCATTTCATCTCTTACTTGGGCTGCTACACCAGCCTCCTAACAGTCTCTCTGTGGATCCATCGTCCACACAGCAGCTGGAAAGATCTTTTCTGAACATGAAATTAATCATGTCATTCCACTCTTAAAACCCTCCAATAGTTTTTGTTGCACCTACAATAAAATTTAAACTCCTTGCTATGGGCTCTGTGTGATCCCATGTCTGTCTCAGTCTCCAACTTCCCTTATGCCTACTCACTCTGTTGTAGCCATACTGGCTGGTTCTTGAAACATTCCCACTTATTCCCTGCACCTGGAATGTTCTTCGCCATATCTCACGAATGGTCCCTTTCCTCTCCCAGTCCTTAACACGAATGTTAGCTTCTCATGAGGCCTTCCCTTAGAGCCATTTCTAATGTAGTCAACCCTGTCACCCAAACATTACACTGTTTTATCACAGTTGCAACTTTAACACGGGGAATTCTCTTGTTCCCACTTGCTTACTTTTTTCTAGTCTAACTCCAGCTGCTATGGTATGAGCTTGGTGAGAACAGAAAGTATGTCATCTTACTCTGCTGTGTTCCTAGTGCTTAGAAGAGGGCCTGGTTCTCAGTAGACATGTCACACATATTGAGTAAGTGAGTCCAGGTCCCATCCACCCTTGGCAGCTCAGCCTCCTGGGCAGTGCAGTGTCCCTGGCAATGGTATTTACCTGCTGTGTGATCTTAGATACTTCACCTCTGGGATACCCTTCTCATTTCAAAAGTGTGAATGGTAGTAATTACCTCTCTGGTTGTTGTTCAGAAGAGGAAGTGAGATAATATATATATATATATATATATATATATATATAATACAAAGTCCTTGCCTAGTAGCCACTCAATACATGGTGACTATGACTTCTCCAAGAGGTTCCTTTGGGCCTCAAAGGGCTTTGCTGTGTGCCTCACCCCTGCCCGTTCCCTTATCTCTGGCCATCTTGAGCAGCAGTGACCTCAGAGGGGCTAGGGCCTGTCTAAGATCTTCCATGGGGCAAGAGGCTGCCTCTGGGGAAGATGCAGTCAGGGACCTCTGCTGGGAAGACGGCAGTAGGAAGGACCAGGATATGGGACCTGGAAACAAATTACCAACTTCAAAGTTTTGAACAAAGCCTACTATTCATCTGAGAGAGACCATCTGCCTCCTCTCCTTGTTCTTGTCTATCACTCACTCATTTGTTCCCTGGGACTTGAGCAGGCACTCAGAGCAAGGCCTGTGCTGACAATTCCTTTGGGGTTCATGGTTGAATAGATGAGACAGATATAAATGGCTTGTCACCGTAGGGTGCAGTGAGCCTGTAACCAGGGCAAGAGTGAGATGTGGGAAGGCCGAGGAGGGGCTGGGAGGCTGCCTGGTGAACTGGGACAATCTCCAAAAGGGGTGGTGGCCTCTCTTGCAGTTTCTGCTCGTCTCTCTATAAAAAGTGTTTCACTAGCCAGTTCTCTCTCATTTACTATACCTAAAAAAGTGAAAGAACTTTCAGCCTCTCCTTCTCTAGTGCCAACTCCAAAGGCTCCGTCCAGGATTTCCTGGGCCTCCAGAGGTTCAGGGAGTGGGATCACAGAGCCCTGAGTCTTTTCCACATCAGGTATTTAGTCTTGTCCCTATCCTGCTCACCTGCCCTCAGGTGTTACAGTCCTCCCTTGATAAGAAGGCTCAGGCTCAGAGTTAAGAGAATAAAGTCCTAGAGTCAAGACAGCAAAGTCAAAGCACCAAGATCGAAGTCAAAATAACTCAAGGCCATTACTTGGATTTCCCACACACCATGAAGCGGGCACAACACCTGAGCAAATCCATAAACAGGTCTCCCCTCCTCCAGGGTGGGACAGGGATGCAGATGAGCAGCCAAGTGAGATCCCCATAGTGGGCAGGGGCGGGGAAGGACTGGGCCCACTGGAGTTGGTTGGTTTTAATCCCACCTCAGGCTTAAAATGAGGCAGAGTCCTGCAGTTGGGGTGCAGGTTTTGGGAGAGGACCACCAGTGCCGGTGGGAGGCAATGGTTCTTTGGAACCAGGGTTGACCCCTGTGTCCCCTTCAGACTGCCCAGGTGAGTTGTTACCGCCTCCACTGCCCACCTGTCCACTGCCCCCAGCCTGTGACGGAGCCACAGCAATGCTGTCCCAGGTGTGTGGGTAAGTAGCCTCACTCTTCCCCTTGCACCAACTACCTCACTCCTGATGCAGTTCCTGGCTGAGCAGAGGCCTCAGAAGGAGCGGGGCAGTGACTGCCTACTAAGGCACTGAGAAACAGATGCTTAGGGGAGGAAACATGGATACGCATGCAGGGCTGGGGTAGCAGCAGACTTCTCATTGTTAAGTAGATGTGCATGGCAGGAGGAGGCAGAAAAAGTGAAAAATAGCTGGACTAGACAGGGGCTTGCTTGGCCTGTTGACTGGCACACTTGGGCTCCAATCTCTCTTTGGCTGGCCAGAGTTTGGGGGACTGGACACACACTGGGAAGTGAAGGTGAGTGATCTTGGGCTGGAAGCCTCTTGTACCGGTCCATTTTCTGTTGCTATAACAAAATACCCAAAGCTGAGTACTTATAAAGGTAATTTAGCTCACAGTTTTGGAAGCTGAAAGTTCAAGATCTGGCAGCCTCCTCAGTTTGGCTTCTGGTGGGGTCTCTCTTCATGGGGTCACAACATGACAAAGAAACAGATAGGGAACTGACTTGACAGCATGCAGAAGACAAGAGCATAGGTGGGCCTGCTGCATTTATTTGTTTGTTTGGTACTAGGGATGAAACCTAGGGGTGCTTTACCACTGAGTTGCATCCCCAGTTCTTTTTATTTTTTATTTTGACACTGGGTCTCACTTAGTTACAAAAAGGCCTCACTAAGTTATTGAGGCAGGCCTTAAACCTGTGACCCTCCTGCCTCAGGCTTCCAAATTGCTGAGTTTAAAGGTGTGCATCGAGCCGGGTGCAGGGGCGCAAACCTATAATCCCAGCACTTTGGGAGGCCGAGACTGGACAATTGCAAATTCAAAGCCAGCTTCAGCAATGGCGAGGTGCTAAGCAACTCAGTGAGACGCTGTCTCTACATAAAACACAAAATAGGGCTGGGGATGTGGCTCAGTGGTCGAGTACCCCTGAGTTCAATCCCCGGCACCAAAAAAAACAAAAAAACAAAAAAACAGGCATGCACCATCATGCCTGCCTGGCAGACTTGCTTAATAACAACTACTCAGGAACTAACTATGTCCTGTGAGAATTACACTTTTCTCTTCTAAGAATGCCCCCAATGACTAGGCCCCACCTCGTTTGTTTCTTTTTAATATTTTTAAAAAATTTTTTATAGTTGTAGATGGACAGAATGTCTTTATTTTATTTGTTTATTTTTATGTGGTGCTAAGGATCGAACTCAGTGCCTCGCGCATGCTAGGCAAGTGCACTACCACTGGGCTACAGCCTCAGCCCCTAGGCCCCACCTCTTAAAGTTCATGCTATTTCCCAGGACCCACACTGGGGACCAAACTTTCAGCTCATGAACCTCTTGAGGGACAGTCAATTGAATCCAAAACCATATAGTTGGTCTTTTCTTTTTTGGTGGTCCTAGGGATTGAACCAGGGCCTTGTGTATGCGAGGCAAGCACTCTACCAACTGAGCTATATCCCCAGGCCCCCTGTATCCAAAACCATAGTAGTCCTGTAGAGGAGCCCCCTTTATCCTCTCCTTGGGGCTGGGAGTGACCAAAGGAGTTGGTACCTGTACTCCAAGATTCCTCCAGTGCTGAAATTAGGTGACTCTGTTTGTCCTAGTGCTAAATGTCTGTGATTCCATGGTTTTAGTTCTAAGAGCCTCTGAGACTAGGATACTAGGAAGTAAAGGCAAGAGAGAAGAGAGATGGTTTGAGGACAAACTGACACAACCAAGTAGACTATGAGGGACCAATTTAGAAGGGCCCAGTGAGATGCTGAGCACAGACTCAATGTTCAGAAACATCAAGAAGGTGACAAGGAAGGGGTTCCCTATGTTGGCCTCAACTCTGGGCTCTGGAACCAGGCTCTCCTGTGAGCTGCACTGGGGTTCATGTGGAGAGGGGCCCATTTTCTAGATGGGAGCCCAGGAGGGCCCTTACATGAGTCACAGAGGTCTCTGGCTTTGAGTTCCTCGGGGAGCAGAGGTTCTCAGCGTCACAGGTTCTCAGTGAAGGCATCATGCCTCTTCTGTGTCTGGTGCTGACTGCAGGGCCCTCACCTCTCCAGGCTGACTGTGGACTTCCCCGTGCCTTGGCCTAGATCCCTTTCTACTTGAACGCTCTTTACTCCCTCTCTCCACCCTCTGTTCCTCCGCCTGCTTGCCTCTACTTGTTCTATTTTTTCAGTACTGGGCTTGAACCCAGGGGCACTGGACCCTTGAGCCATACCCCTAGTTCTTTTTATTTTTTATTTTGAGACAGGGTCTCACTAAGTTGCCCAGGCTGGCTGGCCTTGAACTTGCAATTCTCCTGTCTCATCCTCTGAAGTCGCTGGGATGTGCCATTGGGCTTAGCTTCTCCTTGTTCTTCAAGACTCCCTTTATCCACCAGCCCCCTGGGGAAGATTTCCCTGAGCTCCCCTCCATGGCAGAGTTAGGAGTTTCTTCTTTTTGCGGCCATTTCTGTGCTTCCACCCACCCCAGCCCTCACCATTCTGCAGTTTCGTTGCTTGTGTCCTGTGTCTCTTTCCCATTTACATCGTGGGTCTTCTGATGGTAGGATCTGGATGAATCTTGGTCTTCACTCCATTCCCAATGTCTTGCATGGTGCCTGGTCCAGGGAAGCTACTTCGTAAAGGTGTCTTGAATGATGAGTGAGTTGTCTCAGGCCTGGAGGCTCAGCCCTCTACCCAGCAAGAGGACTGACTTATTGGCAGGTGACAGTGGGGGAATTCTGGCAGTCAGTGAATGATGGAAGTTTACACCAAGCACAGGAGCAGTGGAGATCATTCCAGCTGACTCTGAGAATGTATGACTGTATGAGGATGGGGACTTTCTTCCTCCCAGCTATCCCTTGGCACCTACAACAGAGCCTGGCACCAGGAGCTGCTGCATGAACACTTGTGTGCCTCAGTGGAGCTGAGGCTCTAGTCTTTCCTTCTCGCTCTGGTCAGGGCCAGCTCAGACACTGAGGGGCTCAAGGCTGTGGTGGAGGGCCATGGAGGGAAGAACGTGGTCAGATGTAGGTGTCAGCAGGACCCCTTGGTGGGCTGATGTGGGGAATGGCTGGGAAGGCAAAGGTCAGAGTTCAACTGAAATACCAAGAAAGGATAAAATGCAAAATATTCACAAGAGTGGACTATTTAATTCTAGCAAAAATCTCAGGTCCACGTAAAGCTTCATTTTCGTCTTCCTCCTGCCCCTCCCCACCTGCAGAACCTCATACTCCCTCTGGGCTCCGTGCCCCACCAAAGTCCTGCCAGCACAACGGGACCATGTACCAACATGGAGAGATCTTCACTGCCCGGGAGCTGTTCCCCACCCGCCTGCCCAACCAGTGTGTCCTCTGCAGCTGTACCGTAAGACCTTCTACTATCCCTGTGGTGTCCAGGCCTGGAAAGAGCACAGCAGTATGGGCGAGGGAGGGGAGTATTATTTCCTTGGACTTAAAATGGAGGGGCTTAGAGGGAAAGGAACCTCTAGGGTCTGGAATATCCTGCCTCATCTGGGTCAGGTGACCTTTCTCTGGGCTTCCACATCCTCCCAATCTTCCTGTTACAGCACTGGTCACTGGTACTGAGTGGCCTATTTCTGCTTCCCTCAGTGGGCACTGCACTCCTTGAGAGGAGGAAATGAGTCTTTTTTTGGGGGGGGCAGTGCTGGGGATGGAACTCAGGGCCTCACATAGGATTGGCAGGCACTATACCAGGGAGCCATGCATCCAGCCCTGAACATAGCCATTTTTTTTCTGTGTCTCTGCTGCTCTCAGCCCAGGGTGTGGCATACAGAAGATGTTTATGAGAACTGTAGGATGAATGAGTGATCGTTTATCAGTCCTGGGGCACAGAGACAAGGCCATACGGTAGCAAATGGAATTTAATCTGAAACTGCTTAAACTCCCCTTGCCTGTGGTCAGGGACAGGCAGGATGGACTTGGCAGCATTACCAGGGACCAGAGAATGGCCTGGAAAGTCTTTGCCCTCTTGCTCAGAGCCCTCTAGATGGGGCTTTCTTTCACATCTAGAGAAACCTCTGCTCTTCTGACCTCCTTGCTAGCTGATCATCCAACTTCTCTGGCTGTAGTCCCTCTGAGTCTCAGAAGGAGTCTGACTTGGTGATCTGTGATGTCCTCTTTTGGGGAGTTCTCAGAGACCAGGTTTGAGCTCCAGCTCTGCCTTGGTTCCTTGTGGGACTTTAGGCGAGTGAATTCTCTCAGGCTTGCTTCCCCATCTCTTCAGTGAGAAGGTCCCATAAGTCTGAGACTGAATCCAATCCACTGCTACAGAGCAAATAACTTATCAATAACTGGAATGACTATGTATCAGCCTTGCAAGGGGCCCGAGCCTCTCCCTGTGGTCTAGTACATTATACCAGTAGAATCATAAAAATGCCATATATATCTATGTATAGAGGATGAGAGACAGAAGGAGGATATCACTATTTCTATTCTTTTTTAAAAATAACTTTTATTTGTTTGTTTATTTAATGTGGTGCTGAGGCTTGAACCCAGTGCCTCACACATGCAAGGCAGGTGCTCTACCACTGAGCTACAGCCCCAGGCCACTATTCTTACTCTTTAGATAAGGAAACTGGAGCTCAGAGCAGTCACCCAGGAGCCTCATGCTGTCTGCCCCACACCTCAGGGAAGACCTCCAGTGCATTTGCTCTCAGGGACCAGGGCTCTCCTGGCCCTCAAGGCTGGTCCTCTTCAGAGCTCATTTTCAGCTCCCATTTGTTCTGTCTGTCAGGAGGGCCAGATCTATTGTGGCCTCACGACCTGCCCTGAACCCGGCTGCCCCGCACCCCTCCCCCTGCCCGACTCCTGCTGCCAGGCCTGCAAAGGTGAGTCTGCACCTAGATCTGCCAGTCACCCTGACCCCTACTCTGTGGACTAACCATGAAGTGTCAGAGCTAGGAGAAACCTCAGGCACACTGAGCATATAGTAGACCATTCCTCCAGGGCAGATGGCTTAGCCTGGACCCTCCTGGAAGACAGGAGGGCATTGCAGAGGCCAATGTCCCCGTTTATGTTATTGTCTTAATCCCTGAAAGCAGGAAAAAGGAGAGTGGGGCACAGCAGGAGAAAGAAGCATCACAGGGACGTGTTTGGGGTCTGGCCTGTGCTTAGCAAACAAGGTGACCTTGGCTCAAAGTCTTCTTAGAAAACTCTGGGGTGGGGCTGAGGGTGTAGCATAGTGGCTACTTATGCACAAGGCCCTGGTTTCAATCCCCAGCACCAGGAAAAAAGAAATAAAGAAAGGAAGGGAAAAAAGAAAGATAGAAAACTATGGGAGTGGCAGAGGAAGAGGTAAGAATTTATCCACCTGTGGTCCAAAGTTCCCCTCAAGGGTGGGGAATTCCTTTGCACTTCCTTGTCATACATTCATGTTGAAGCTGGGTGCTGGGTGCTGGGTGCTGGGTGCTGGGTAGCGCTGGGAACAGCAGGCAGGAGTGGAGTGAGGTAAGAAGTCAGGACACAGGCCATGAACAGGAGGTGCAGGCACAAGGAGGGGCGCTGCTAGGTGGAGGACACGTTGGCTGCAGCAGAAGGGGCACTGCTGTAGTGTGACAAGTGGACGTGTCCCTACAGTCAGATGAGGCTGAGAGGAGCACAAGTGGCAGGTGAGCAGGGACTAACCCAGGCTGAGGCCATGTCTCTTCCTGTCTTCCTTATGGCAGAGTGGGGCACAGGATGGGACTCACGGGGCCTCAGAACATGGCTGTCAGGCAGAATCCAGGTAAAATCTCTGGATGAAAGAGAAGCCCACACATGGGCTAATGAAGGGCAGGCTGGGCTCGAGCGGGGAGAAGTAGCCAGACTATTCCCTGTGTGCTGGGTAATCAAGGACAGCTTCCTGGAGGAGGCAGTGCTCAGGGCACCAAGTGGTTCACTGTGGAATGGTCCCCAAATGGTGGCACTTTTGAAGGTGCACTGGACCAGGAATCAGATGACTCCAGTTGTGCTCAGAGAAATTGAGCCTGTGATTTCCAACAAATATTCTAACTCCTATGACTGAGTCCAGGAAGCAGGAAAGCTCGGTGGAAGCCCTATGGTAGAATGAGGCTGGCCTGGGAGAGAGGATTGCACTTGGGGCTGTCGGAAGCTGTGGAGCTGCAAAGGACTTTGTGAGCTGGTTCCCTAGGGGAGTGGAAGCTAGAAGGTCCTGGGGTGTTCAACTGGAGCAGCTGAGGGGCTGGAGAGTAGGGTACCTGGGAGTGTGTGGTAAAAACCAAACCCTAGTACTTCAGTGTAGCTATAGGTAGGAGTGGCTGCCCAGGACACTGTAGCTAAACTGGCTGTAGGAATGGGATTCTGGGTCCTTGGACCATCCATGATGGCTCAGTACCCCAGAGAGCTGACTTGGTTTTGTTTTTATTTTCTTGAGACAGAAGCTTGCTATGTTGTCTAGGCTACTCTTGAACTCTTAGGCTCATGGGACCCTCCTGTAGTGAGACTACAGGTGGGTGCCACTGTGCCTGGTTCAGAGTTGGCTTTTACATAAAGACTAAACAAAACCGAGCACAGTGGGGCATGCCTGTAATTTCAGTGATTTGGGAGGCTGAAGCAGGAGGATCACAAGTTCAAGGCTAGCCTCAGCAACTTAGGAAGGCCCTAAGCAACTCAGCAAGACTCTGTCTCTAAATAAAAAAAATAAAAAAGAAGAATTGGAGATGTAGCTCAGTCATTAAGCACCTCTAGGTTTAATCCCCAGTACAAAAACCAACCAAACAAACAAGATAAACAAGATGCTCTGGCCTGGTCAAGCAGTTTAGTCTTAATGGTGATGAGGAGGTCAGTGTGGGAAAAACAAGGAAGCAATCCAGAATGAGGAGAGGCTGCAATGGAAAGTGGGATGAGTTATCCTACCAGCAGAGGAGCCTGCTGGTGGGCTGAGGCTCTGGAAGGAGCAGAGTCTGTGGGTGGAGGCCTCAGGGGCGGCACCAGCAGGGCTGAGCAGCTGGAAGCTGACCTGTCTTGCTTTTGAATTTTCAGATGGTGCAGGAGAGACGTCAGCTGAAGAGGACCCTATGCAAACACACAGTGGGGTGGTAAGTATGTAGCTTTACCCTAGTAGGGAGGATAGAGAGGCTGTACCTAAATCTGCATGACTCATGGATCATTCATGCCCTAGGTCAGCTCAGTTAGCCACCTCCCTCCCCTCACGGTCCACCTCCTCTCCTTGAATTCTCATCATGGCTGATGGGGCAGGAGGAGCCTGGGAGAAAAGAGGTAGTCGCGAAGGGTAAGAGTGGGACCTAAGCTAAGCTTCCTTACTTCCCTCTTGGGAATCTCTTTGACACTGTTCCATCCATCCTGTCCTCAGGCTGCCTCTAGGAACATGTTCTCCTGAGGGAATGACCTCTGGTTTAGGCTAGGCCCCCCACTCTGTTCTTGGGGCACTGGTTCTTTGTCTGGAATGTACCTCTTTGTTTTCCCCTCCCAGTCTGATCTACAGTTAAGATGGACTGAACTGCTCTCTCTCTTGTCTGAAAGCAAGGAGGTGGGAGAAAGGGCCAGAACACTGACTCAAGTCCCCCATTGGTCCTCTGTGCTGGGTCTACAATGGGAACAACCCCACCTGCTCTTTCCGCCTGGGTCCCCTGAATCCTGGGGCACTTGAGGCTGGGTTCCTCTTCCCACAGATCCTCAGGAGTGCTCATGACCTCTCCTCCTCTGCCAGATCATCCTTTTCCATGCCTGACTTTCTCAAATGGGGGCCCATGGCACAGGACCTGAGCCATTCCATCCTTTCCTTAGGAGGCAGTGTGACTTCAAGGCCACCCAGGCTTGGTTCCAGGCCCAGAGCAGCAACTTTCTGACTTGCTGGATGACTTGGGCAAGTCACTACATAGGGAGTGGACTCCCTAAGTCTTTCTTGCCTCAATTCCACTCAAAAAGCATTTCCTGGAAGCTTTCTGTGTACTTGGGCCTGTGCTGGGGTCTGTGACAGTTTCCAATCTGGGAACTCTTGTGAGCTCAGTCTCTGCCCTATGAAAGAACTGACTCAGAGGGCTAGGATCGTGGCTCAGTGGTAGAGCGCTTGCCTCGCATGTGTGAGGCACTGAGTTCAATCCTCAGCACCACATCAAAATGAATAAAATAAAGATATTGTGTCCAACTACAACTAAAACAAAAAATTAAAAAAAAAATAAAAAGAACTGACTCAGAGATGTACAGGCAGGAATGGGCTTTAGAAGAAGGGATGTAAGTGACCCTGCATCGTGAGGACAGTAATAGGCTCTGCCCCCTGCCCACTTGCTCCTCACCCATGGCCTGGAGCTGCCCAAACTGAGCTGCAGAGCTCCTGCCCTGCAAGTTGCCCTCACTTCCCATCCTTTGCTGTCTTGCCAGCTCTCTCAAGATCTGATCAGGAGGCACAGGCCTTGGGCTCTCAGAGTCCAGGGCCTCAGGAAAAAGAGATCTGAGCTCTGAAGACTTTTAGCCGTGGACGCGGCCTGCTGTTAGTCTTCTGCCCAGTAGGATGTGGCAGCCTACTGGGATCTGCAGAGGCTCTTCCTTTTTGTCATATCACCTAACTCAGACAAAAGAGAGTTTCCCAGTTTGTACTCTTACTATGTATTTACTTTCTGGATTTTTTGTTTGTTTGTTTTGTTTTGTTTTGTTTTTTGGCACTGGGAATTAAACAAGGGCATTCTGCCACGGAGCTACATCACTAGCCCTTTTAATTTTATTTATTTTTAAACAAAAATTTCACACAGAATCTTTCTAAGTTGCTGAGCCTCTTAAGTTGCTGAGGCTGGCCTTGAACTTGTCATCCTGAGTTGCCGGGATTATAGGCGTGCACACCATCCTCACCTTCTGTTTCTCAAACTTAAATTCTCCACATCCCTCATCAGTTATATCTCCCATTCCAAGACCTCAGCAGCTTCTACTCACTCCAGCCCCAAGATCCTGGCTCTCACAAGGCCTGGGAAGGGCTTGATGGAGACTGGATTTTCAAATCACCATGCTCTAAGAGTTTTCAAAGATCTACTGCCCACCCAGATCTTTCTATCTGGAGCCTATGCCCTCTCTTCACCCTTAGGCCTTTTGCTGCAGCCTGGCCTATGGCTCCCCCCCTACCCCTCAGCAGTGAACTGTTGCACTCAGTGAGTGAGCTGTGTTCTTCTTGCCATTTGCAGAAACGTTCCCAGGATCCATGTTCAGGTGATGGCAGGAGAAAGAAAGGCCCGGGCACCCCAGCCCCCACTGGCCTCAGCTCCCCTCTGGGCTTCATCCCTCGTCACTTCCGACCGAAGGGGGCAGGCAGTACAACTGTCAAGATTGTCCTGAAGGAGAAACATAAGAAAGGTGGGGGCTGGACCCTTCTCGAATCGGTTGATGGGGGCAGGGGACTCAACTGCTTCTACTTCCTGCAGCCACTACTCTGGTTCCCCAAACTCAATTTGGCCATGAGCTTGTAATCTCATAGAATTCCAAACCTGAAAGTTCCCTTGGAGGTCAAGGGTCTAGCCCCCATTTGACAGGACCTTGACATGCACAGCATTGAGTCAGAGATAGAACCAGTCCTAGAACAGTACAAAGATATTGTTTTGAGCCTCTGTCATGTCTTTTCTGGTAAATGGAAGAGACAGAACAGAGAAATGAAGAATGGTCTCTGCCCTCAATTGCTTCATGGACTAGCTGGGGAGAAAGACGTGAATAAATTAATATCAAGCAGTGCTGGGCTGTGGCTGTGGCTCAGTGGCAGAGTGCTTGCCTAGCATGCATGAGGCACTGGGTTCGATACCCAGCATCACATATAAATAAATAAACAAAATAAAGGTATTTTTAAAAAAATGACACCATGTTACAAAAAAATATCAAGCAGTGCTGAGGAAAAGTTTGACAAAGGAAGAAGGGAGCTCGGTTACAGGAAGACAGTGGGGATGGAGTAGGGGAAGCCTTGGCTGCATAAGGGGACAGGGGACCCACTGCAGGGCCCCACCACTGGTGGAGACAGAGGAGCCATATGGCTACCCAATCCTAGCCCATTGTACAGATAGGATGCTGAGGTTGGGAAGGGGAAAGGGACCTGCCAGAGCTCATATGATCAAGAGGTGTCAGAAGTTGATCTTGGTTTCCTACCCCCAGGCCAGCCCTCTCCTTGCTCCTGAAGCTGGGGTGGGGAGGCTTTCCATCTTCAGTTAGTACCTATTGGGCGTCTCAGCCCTGAGTGCTGAGATGGGGGCACGTCAGGGTCAGGGGACAGGTATTATATCCTGGCCTGCACTTTGTAGGCAATGTGCCTGGTCACACTGATGAGGGGAGGGAGCTCCTCCAGGACCCATTCCATCCGCTGCTGCCCAAAGACTCTGGCTGGGCCCGAGGCACTGACCCTTCCCCCTTCCTGTCCTCATCTAGCCTGCGTGCATGGTGGGAAGACATACTCCCATGGGGAGGTGTGGCACCCAGCCTTCCGCTCCTTTGGCCCCCTGCCCTGCATCCTATGTACTTGTCAGGATGGCCACCAGGACTGCCAGCGTGTGACCTGCCCCACCGAGTATCCCTGCCATCACCCTGAGAAAGTGGCTGGCAAGTGCTGCAAGATTTGCCCAGGTACAAGGAGGTACTGGGAGCAGGGAGGGCACAGACACTCTCTCCCCAGGGCCACAGACACTTGAAACATCTCAGACCTGGAGGCGCATGCACTCGGAGCCACAGGACGCAGGGTGTGTAGATGCACGGACTGTAGAAATACAGGAGTGGAAAATGTCAGACTGTCAGGGAATGATCAAA
This sequence comes from Xerus rutilus, assembly GCA_028644305.1. NCBI lineage: Eukaryota > Metazoa > Chordata > Mammalia > Rodentia > Sciuridae > Xerus > Xerus rutilus. Next base: position 55,520,261 of record CM053399.1, on the reverse strand, counting down.
TGTTACAGTAACAGACTCAGGTTCCTGACATAGATGTAGAATCAATGTCTGGACTCCATCTAGTTATAAAATCTTAGAACCTTAGACTTTCAAGAATAGCCAATGCTGACTGAACACTTTATGGGTTCCTTATCTCATCCAGAGGACAAGGCAGACCCTGGCCACAGTGAGATCAGTGCCACCAGGTGTCCCACAGCGCCCGGCCGGGTTCTTGTCCACACGTCAGTAACCCCAAGCCCAGACACCCTGCATCGCTTTGCCCTGGAGCACGAGGCCTCTGACCAGGTGGAGATCTACCTCTGGAAGCTGGTAAAAGGTGAGCAGCTCACTCTAGGCTGGGTGTACCTCTGGACTTTCCCCTTCCTGTCCTCCAGACCCCATGGGGCCTTAGGGATGTTTTGTTGATCAGGTGCCTCTGGATGCCTTTCCAGGTGTAACAGTCCCTGATTCCAAGAAGTAGGGAGACCAATTTGGTCTGATTCTCTTGACAGTTCTGATAAATTCCCTCACTGAGATGTCAAAACCTTGAAGTGCTCCCTCTCCTGGGGGGAAATGGTTATTGCACCTCGCAAGGATCCTACCCTAATGAAATCTATAGATGTTTAATGGTAGGATTTCAGCCGCCCCTGAGGCAGATCTTTCCAGGCAAGACAGCATCCCCAAAGCACAAGGCCCCAAGGCTAGTTCCATTCAGCCTTTTCTCAGTGGATCCTATCACTTCAAGGTAAGTTGATGTCAGAACATGTTTCTCATTCTGTGAGAAACTTGCCCTATTGAATAGGCTGCTCATATCACCAAGTGAAGGTCAAGAGTTTTCATTGATAAGGAGGTTCTGAGAGTCTGGTTCTGTGGCTTTTCTTAAAAAATATAAGTCCCTTGGCTAGAGTGAAACATTAAACCAAGAATTCACACTAAACTCTTCAAGTGTGAATCAGAGATAAGGTTACTTTCCTCCATAGATGGGTTTGGCTGGGGGAGTGGGGTGGAAGAGGAAGAGGGAATGATGATAAGAATGATGACTGACAATGACAACCAATGTGGGTGGCACTTTGAAGTTTATAAAGTGCTTCCACATTCACTATCTCACGTGATCCTCAAAGATCCTGAGAGTTAGGTATTATTATCCCCATTTTACAGATGAGGAAACTGAGGCTCAGAGAGGTGAAGTACCTGGCCCAAGGCCACACAGCCAGTAAGTGGAGGACGGGAGCTAGAGCCCATGTCTTGTGATGCCAGATGCGGCTCTTTCCTTGCTCTACTCTGCCCACTGTCCTAGGAGGAATGGACGAAGAAAGTGGAGCTGTTCAGCCTGGAGAAGAGAAGACTCAGGGGGCCAGGACTGCTGGCTTCGTGGCTCTGAAGGGCTGCCCCAGGCAAAGGGAACAGCCACGTTTTGAGTGATCACAAGGGTCAGACTACAAGCACAGGCTTTAGAATAAGGCAGACCTGGGTTCAAATCCCACCTCTGCCACTTCAAATCCTGATTCTGCTCTTTCTTAGCTTTGTGACCTTGGGCAATCACTTGACCTCTCTGGACCTCCATTTTCTCTTCTGTTAATCGGGAAAGAGGGGTTTTGGAGGATTAAATGAAATGATGAAGGATAGTTCCTGACCTCTAGTAGGTGCTACAAATGTCAGTGTCCTCCTCCCACTACATGGGTTGGTTAGAATTGCAGAGAGGCAGGTTTCCTATCAACGAGAGGAACTCCTCATACCCAGAGCCTTCATACAGAGGAGCGAGGGAGCAAGCTCCATTTAGGGACAGTGAGTGAGCAAGGCCCGGATGAGGGGTCCATCCTTTCCATTGTCTTGAGTCTTAAGATTCTATGGGTCCCGGAGCTGGTGCTGGCTGCTCAGAATCCACACTCTCCAAGCAGGTGCTGGGGCCACAGAAAGTAATAAGCCTCAGGCTCTAACCTTGGGAATGTGTGGCTTAGTGACCCAAGTGCAGCAGGAGCGGATGGGGGGCTGAGCTGGTCAGGAAAGGCTCCCAGAGATGGGCCTCCACGATGTAGGGAGGTGAGAGGGACGTATAGAGGCAACAGGGGGGCTTCGCAGGCGGAACAATGGTGACAGCCTCACACTCCGGCTCCAGAGCCTACGATCACGTTCCCTGTGCTCTGTGACCTGCACGTAGCAGGTACAATGTAGCGTTCGCCTCAGTTAATCCTCATGAGAAACCTAAGGGGTATGTATGAATGCCCATTTTATAGATCAGAAAACTGAGTCTGAGAAATCAAACAACTTGCTCAAAGTCACACAGTTTAAACAGTAAAGCAAGGATTCAAACCCAGGTCTGGCTGTCCCCAGTGCCACCCCCACAGAGGTAACTATGTTTTTAGGGAGGTGCCTGAGGAAGGCCAAGGAGTGCCAGGATGGCACAGCAGGGGTGTTGCTCACCAGGCCGCACAGAGAAGAAGGGAGGTATGTGTGGGACTCTTCACCTTCCCAATGCCAGGCCACCCTCCTGTCACTACCATGTTCCCCATCTCCAGACCCCCGAACTGCCTAAACTCTGCACCAGCCTCCTCCTTCCCTCCCTGTCCCAGACCACAGAGTCAAAACAAACCCTCCGAGGGCTGACTCTCAGGGGACACCACTCAATACCCTCTCTGAGGTGTGAACACAGTGAGCAGGCAGGTGCTGAGACCGTGCTAGCAAGGCCTCCCCAGGGAGGCCTCCCAGACTCAGGCTCCAAAACTCGAGCAGAGAGTTGGCCCAGGGGTAAGGACCTTGGAGATTCTGGAGGTTCCAGATAGGGAAGGAAGACCTCAGAGGTCTCAATTCTAAACACTGCCTAGGAAGGAAATGCCCCTGCAGCCTCCTGATGGGCTCTGATCCTGCCTGCACATGCCCCCAAGTGACTCAGTCCCAGCCCAGGGATAGTTTATCTTCACTGTGAACAGAACCTGTCCTCTTTCTTGGAACTCATCTACCAAAGCCAGCGCTGCCCTCAGGGACCACAGGGCCCAGCTACCCTCAAACCTGCACAGCCCTTCAAAGATCAAGAGACAGGACCATGGCCCTCAGGCCAGCTCTTGGTTCCAGGACAAGAGCCCAGTCCTCCCCATTATGCTTCAGAAATTATAGTGCAGGCACCCTCCCTCATTCCTGTCACTCCCTCTCCAGGGGCAGGCCTGTGCATAAGGACCTGTTCCTTCCTCATCTTATGCTTGTAACTCTGATGTAGCCCCTGCACTTCTGGAGTTATGTCCTAGTCCTTGGCCTCTGGACTGGCATCCCAAGGACAGTGCTGGGTGTCAGTGGAGATGGCACCAGGGATAGTTTCCTGGTTCCTAAAACTCAGTTCCAGGACCAGTATTTTCTGTTCCCCTTGATGGGGTCCCTCTCTGATTCCCATAAGCCTGTTTAGTTTGGTTTTCTTGAAGGCGGTGCTGGCTTAACAGAGGTCTTGCTGGTTGCATCTGTTCTTTTTGGCCAGAGGCCTTGGTGGGTAACAGCTGGTACGATGTCACTGTGCTCAGGGCCTCAGTGTCATATGTGCTGCCAGTGACCAGCTCCCTATGAGCTGCAAATATTAGGGGATCCAGCTAGACTTCATTCCTCCTCGGGGCCTCACCTAGCCTGGGTACACATGTATTTGGCCATCCTTCCATCCATCCTTCCTTCCTTCCTTCCATCCATCCATCCATCCATCCATCCTTCCATCCATCCTTCCTTCCATCCATCCTTCCATCCATCCATCCATCCATCCATCCTTCCATCCATCCATCGATTCATTCATTCTACATGCCTGATATGGGCCAAGCTTGGGGCTCAGAGAGGAAAGCCCTCCAGAAGTTGGAAGTCTGGTAGGGACATTGGAAAAGACATAACAGTAGCACCTTAGAAATGGGTACAATGGCAAAAGCCAAATGTAGATGTTCCAAGGAAGAAGTTCTCACTGCCTCAGGGGTGGATTAGGGAAGGTGTACCAGCCAGACGTGGTGGATGGTTAGTTCACCTGGCAAGGGGAGAAGACACAGAAGGGCTTGGCCCCCCCGGGAATTTCAGGTGTTTGCTTAGAGCTGGACCACATGCAAGGTGCTACCGCTCTGAGTTTTTTGGTGACAAGTAAGCACAGTTATTGGTCTTTACCATATGTTCTCTGCCCAGAAGAAAGCTTGACCAGTCTATATGGGCCGGCCACCACCTCCACTCCCACCTTCCCTCTCTCTGTCCTGGAACTGTGGCCAGGTAGCTGTGTGAGAGCAAATGGTGCTGGTGACAGGAGCAGGGTCAGCAGAGAAAAGAGGCTATAGGATATGGGCTTCATCTGAGAGGTGACATGAAGGTCATGGAAGGGGAATAGCAGGGTACCATACTCATGTCAAATGACCACCATTAGGATCACAGTTAGAGGGGCAGTGAGAGGGGTCAGGCTCTAGAGTAGTGAGTGGGACAGGGCAGTGGAGGCTTGAGTGAGGACAGTGGCAGTGAGGTAGGAGAGCAGATTGAAATATTTAGATTATTCCACAGGATTTGGTGTCTGATCAGAATGGGGGGAGGGCAGGGAGGTGGCCAGGTTGGTTCTAAGTCACTGACCATAAGGTCCTGCTTTTCTTGCTCATGCTCCTGTCTCTGCCCTCAGGAATCTTCCACTTGATTCAGATCAAGAAAGTCAGGAAGCAAGACTTCCAGAAAGAGGCACAGAACTTCCGGCTGCTCACCAGCACCCAGGAAGGTGGGACCTTGGGCTGAGGAATGGGGCCTGGGAGGAGAGCAGGGAGAGAGGCAGGACCTCTTGGGGAGTTCCCAGGCTGCTGCTGCCAGGAGGAGGGGCTGTCAAGGGGGGGTGTCAGCCACAGACGTCAGTTCCCAGCACAGGAATCCAGTGGGCGGCTGGGCCAGATTTCTCAACTCAGAAGCCAGAGAGGGAAGGTGGAACAGAGCTGGCTGGCTTCGGTCTTGGTGCTGGCGAGGGGGTGGGAGGACAGAGCTGTAGGAGGGAGGTCTGAGCCCCAGACCCTGGTGCTGCCCGCTCCCTCTCTCCTGGAACATTGCCCATTGAAACCCTCCTAATCACTTTCCTTGGTGCCCTTTATTTGTTCTGCATTACTTTTAGGAAGATAGACCCAGGTAGGGGTCGGGGAGGGCAGGTCACAGACGGGAGTATTACCAACAGGAGTCAGGGACCGGCCCGGTCCCAAAACTCAGGTTGTTTGAAGGCTGGGTCATGGACCAGAACTGTGTGATGAGGATTTCACCTCTGTCCTCCAACCCCTGGCCATGCAGCTCCTTCTGCCCTCTGCTTTCCCTGTCCCCTGTCACCACCACTGTTGGATGTGTGCACACACACACGCCCCTCTTCTCTCTTCTGCCTCCCTCCATACAGGTCACTGGAACGTCTTCTTAGCCCAGACTCCAGAACTGAAGGTCACAGCCAGTCCAGAAAAAGTGACCAAGACATTATAACAAAAACCTAAACAATTGCAGATGTGAGCTTTATCATTTTTTTATTATATATTAATAAATAAGAACTTGCATTACCCCTCAACCCCGTCTGCTGCGTTCAATCCAGTCGCCTGCGTGCTCTTCCAGGGAACTCTGCAAGGCTGGTTCAGTTGTTCCTATTTTACAGGGGTGGAAACAGACCCAGAAGGGGCAGAAAGGAGCTCTGGTCCTCATGGTAGGTTGCCACTGGAGCCAGGGATAGTTCCTGCAGCCTCCCAGCCCAGGCCCTCTCTGCTACAGTGCCCTTAGCCTCTGCCCTGCGATTCTTCTATCCCTAAGGTAGCTCCTGCTTTTAGGGGCAGTTCCCTCCCCCACCCCAACCTTCCTGGCCTCACCTAAGTGGCACCAAGCCCAAGAGGGGTCACTGACTCAGCCAGTGGGGTGGTGAACGGAACCTCAAAGCACTTTCCCAGGGGCCAAGGGTCCTCACCACTTTCAGTCTCCTGACAGTGATGAAACTGAGTTTAAGGAGCATAAGCAGCGTGTGCTGGAATGCACAGAGCTGGGTAGTAGCAAAGGTCGAACTGGAAGCCCGGGCTCCTGCTCAGGCTGGCACTCCTCCCCGAGTTCCGTGCTGGGACCAGTGTTAGAAGCCCAAACATTCTCACCTCCAAGGAGTTCCAAGGCTTTGCAGTCAGATGGCCAACTTGGCACCAAGAGAAGGAGGACTAACACTTATAATGAAAGACAGATCAATAACTGGTTCTGCCCACATGCACAAGTCCTTGCGATATCAAAGATGTTTTAAGGCCCATGATTTCCTTACGGAAGTAAGGATAGGTATAGGATTTATCCCCACTGTAGGAGGAATGGGAGGCTCAGGAAGGGCGATGTCTTCCCCAATGCCTCACAGCATTTGGAGTGTTGAAGCAAGACCAGAGGCCCTGGTACAGTTGGTCTCAACTTTTTGCAGCCAGCTCCCCAGGGCCACCCTGCCCAGGCCTGGTTGGAAGCCACAGAGAGAAGATGGACAGGACACTTATACAGCCACTTAGAGGGCCTGACAGCTATTCTCATAGCCTTGGTCTCCAATCTAGGGTTCCTGAGATCCAGAAAGACTGCTAAGTATCCCACCAATGCCACCCTCACTGAGGAGGGACGGGTGTTTCAAGCTCCCTTTGCCAGCCCTAGGGTCCCTGGTTTGAGACACTGGGGTTTGAGTAACATGGCCAGAACCTCACCCTCGTTCCCTGAGTCAGAAGACATCTAACTCCTTCCCTCATAGCCTCTGCCTGTCCCTCCTGAAGAAGACTCCTTCCTTCAGCCTGCCTTGCTCCCCCACAGGCTTAACCTGAAACTCAGAATGGGTTCTGAGCATCCCATGTTTAAAGTACCACAGGAACCGCAAGGCCCAGTCATTCACATGGTGAACTCTGGTCCTCTTTCAAGCCAGCTCGGATATGTTCTTCCGATGAAGCTTTCCCCAACACCACCCCCAACCTCCCCCTGGTGCCAGGCCCCTCCTCTCTGCTTCAGAGTGGTCTTGGAGGCCGGGCTCTGCAATGGGGATGCTTCAGAGTCTTGGGAAGGGAATGGCTTTCCCTATATACTTATCCTGATGTTGCAGGCCAATCTGCCATCCTGGTTTCTTTGATGAGCTTATCTGAAGCCTATACTGTGTACTCCATGTTCCACCACGGGAGGAGCCCATAAACTCATACTTACTTTGGTCTGGGCCTTTCTCAGTGTGCAAACACAGGCTCCCTATGTTAATCTAAACAGCTCTATCGTGGTCTCACACCACTCTAGTTGTTATCTTCTCCTTCCATCATTCATTCATGAAACATTTTCTGAGCCACTCTGGTATGGGCCTTGTGCTAGACCATTGACACAGCAAGGAGTCAAAATTGCCCTTCCCATCCTGAGGAGGCCCCAAGTCTTGGGGAGACAGAGTGTTGTGACACCTGAGCACTGAGTTAGCAGGGACTGTAGGAAGTATAGTCCCCAGCCCAAACTGAGGAAGTTTAAGACGGTGTTGAAGGACGAAGAGGAGGAAAAGGGGTGTGAGGGTGCCAGGTGAGAGGGAACACACCTGTAATCCCAGGACTTGGGAGGCTGAGGCAGGAGGATCCCAAGTTCAAGGTAAGCAATTGAGCAAGGCCAGCCTCCGTGAAGCCCTAAGAAACTTAGTGACACTCTATCTCAAATAAAAAATAAAAAGGGCTGGGGATGCAGCTCAGTGGTAAAGCATCCCTGGGTTCAATCCCCAGTCTCCCAAAAAAAAAAAGAAAAATAGGTAGCTGGAGAGAGAGGAGGGTTGGTGATAGCATATGCAGAGAAAACTCCATAGAAGACTGAAAAGTAGGGAGAATGACAAATAGCTCACTGTTGTTAGACAATAGTTTGAGGCAATGGGCAAAGGGAAGTGAGGCTGCCTGTCTGGCTGAGTCTCTGACTTCATTCTAAGGGCACTGAGGAGCCTGAGGAGCACTTCAGTGCTGTGGTCAGACCCGTGGTTTAGAAAGCTGGAAGGGGGTGGGAGGTTGAGAGAAAGAGGCTGAGACCAGGTAGGAGGTAATTGTGGGAATCCATGTGAGGGTGGACAGCCTGGTAGGAGGAAGGTCATGGGGAAGGCAGAGAGGATGACCAACCAACTGGATGTAGGAATGAAGGAGAGGGAGGTGTCAGTATGCACCTGGAGTCTCACCTGGTGACAACAGGGAAAAAGACCCAGAAGTTTCAGCTGGGCACACCTGGAGTCTCAGGAGACAGCCATAGCTCTTTGGGTGTATCACGGATCAGGAGAGAAGGCTGGGCCAGAGATGGGGAGCTGGGCATTGTTGGCCTATAGGTGGTAACTAAAGCCAGGGGAGAGGCTGAAGAATGAAAGGAGAAGGGGACAAGGATAGACAGAGCCTTAGAACATCAGCAAGGGCGGGGCTGGGATTGTGGCTCAGTGGTAGAGCGCTTGCCTCGCATGTGTGAGGCACTGGGTTCGATCCTCAGCACCACATAAAAGTAAATAAATAAAATAAAGATATTAAAAAAATTGCATATGTTTAAAAAAAAAAAAAAGAACATCAGCAAGGGAACAACTGCAAAGGCCAGAGGAAAAGTAGGAGGAATGGAGGTTGAGAAGTCTGCTAGATGAGGCCTTAAAGAGCCCTCTGTGAGCCGGGCACGGTGGCTCAAGCCTGTAATCCCAGCACTTAGGGAGACTGAGACAGGAGAATCATGAGTTCAAAGCCAGCCTCAGCAATGGCGAGGCACTAAGCAACTCAGTGAGACCCTGTCTCTACATAAAACACAAAAAATAGGGCTGGGGATGTGGCTCAGTGGTCGAGTGCCCCTGAGTTTAATCCCCAGTACCAAAAAAAAAAAAAGCCCTCTGTGAGGACAAGAGGGCTCGGGAAACCATGGCAATCAGTAATGTCAGGATTGTTGACAGGGAGATGCTGGGTTTTGGGGGGTGGGGTGGAGGTGGTATCTGGGAAGTGAGGAAACTAAAAAATCTTTCAAGGCATCTGGCACTAAAGAGGAGCCAGGCGTGGTGGTGCATGTTTATAATCCCAGCAACTTGGGAGACTGAGGCAGGAGGACTGCAAGTTTGAAGCCAGGATCAGAACTTAGCGAGACCCTCAGCAACTTAGCAAGGCCTTCTCTCAAAATAAAAAGGTTTGGGGTTGTAGCTCAGTGGTAAAGTTCCCCTGGATTCAATCCCCAATACCAAAAGCTAAACAAGGAAGCAAGCAAATAAATAAATAAATAAATAAATAACAAAAGAATGTGACAAAAAAAGGAGAGAGGCAGAAGAGTGGTTGGCTATGCACATGAGATGGAAGAAGGGTTTTCAATGGGAGAGTCAAGCCAGTCTCAGTGATGAGAAAAAAAGGAAAGAAACAGAAGAGAGGAGGGAGGAAGAAGAGGTTCAGGGATAAACTAAAACCCATTGTTCCTGGCCACAGACTTACTCTGTAACCCTGGCTTATCTCCCATGACAGAGATGGGGGAGACAGGAAGGGTGGTCTCCAGGGCTGGGGCTTCCCAAGGGTCCAGCAGGGAGTCCCATGGATCCACTGTCCTGCCTGGTGACCAGTGACATCCCTTCCCACATGCATGGCCATTAATAAGCAAAGCAGATTCAAATTCATTGTCTCATCTGATCCCTAGGACAACCCAGTGAGGTAGGGCCTGTTAACCGTATCATAGAGAGGAGGACATTAAGGCTCAGGGAAAGTGACCAACCAAGACCACACAATAGCAAATGGAGGAGCTGGGTTCTAGCTGAGGACTATGATATAATATCCTTAAAAATCCCAGAGCAGGGCTGGGGTTGTGGCTCAGTGGTAGAGCGCTTGCCTAGCATGCGTGAGGCACTGGGTTCGATTCTCAGCACCACATACAAATAAATAAAATAAAGATCCATTGACACTAAAAAATATTTAAAAAAAAAAAAAAAATCCCAGAGCACTGGAGGGGGCCAGGTCCTGGGCTGGGTCAGATGCAGCAAACCTGGGCTCAGAGCCTCAGTCCCACTTGACCCTCCTGGCCCCCAAACGGGATCATCCTATTACAATGCCAGGCCTGGCCTCCAGGTTTCCTGGGGATGCTTCTTCCTCCTCTTCCTGTAGCAGCTGTGAAGCCATATCTTCCCATCCCCCCAAGAACACTGTGCTCTGGGAAATGGCAGTATTTCTGAGAAACAGGACGTGGCCTGTGGTTTGGAGCTGGCCTGGGGGTGAGGGAAGGCCTGAGGCCCCACCAGGGACAATGGCATCTCTCTCTAGGGCTGGCTCAGCAATCCTTCTGGAAGTCACCCCTGCCTGCCTTCTCCTCCAGCCAGTTCATGGAAGATGAGCAGGAATTGCTGTAGGAGGTTGGCTGAGGTTGGAAGGAGCATGGGTGGTGCAAGTTTCTATGTACAGGTCTTTCTATGTATATAGAAATTTTCTCAGACTCTCTAGAATTAGAACCTGGATCTTTGGACCACAGCTTCAGATTGGTTTAATGGCCACATAAAGTCTGATTTCTCTCCCTAGTCCCACCTTTATCTCCCTTTGGCACAAATTAGAGTTCAATTTGTTGCAACTGAGTATCTGGGCTGTGACTGGAACCCGAGGGTCTGATTTTGAAGTTTGGGCCTCCCCTGCCTCATGACACCTGTCCCAAGGATGAGGAGACCAGCCTTCTTACCAGCTCCTCTGCCACCAGACTCTGTTCCCCAGATGACCTTTCAAAAACATAGATCTGACCACGTCTCCCTCATTAAGGCCCTCTTTGCATGAGTTTCCACTGCCCTCAGGATAATGCCAAGCTCCCTCTCCTGACCCTTCCTGGTCAGTCACCTGTTGGTCCTTCAACCTAACCCCCTGCTTTGCCTCTCAGTGGCACTCCAGTGTGCTGCACCACCTGATCAAGTTGGGATGGATCTGGGCTCCGGGAAGACAGACACTGTCAGAAATGTTCTCTCTCCATTCTCAATTCTGTTGTCCCTGAATATCAGCACTTTCTTTCCAACCAACTCTTCCTAGATGGACACAACATGCCATGCGCTGCTGAGCACCCTCATTACTCACAAGCTGACAGGGTGTGAAGGGTCCTCCTCTCCAATTCCAATAGAAATGCTCTGGTGGGAGACTGATCAGTCCTCATTGGGTGATATGTAAATAACCTTGGGTGATCAAGGATAAGGTGCTATCATATGATGGGAGTGGGGAAGAACAGTGCCCCAAATAAGGGGGGTGTAGCAAACACACGGTCACTAAAGAGATCCCTGTTCTCAGACTGCTATCTCTACAACTTTGCTCTGTTTTTTGGACCTGTGTTTCTTCTTCTATGCCTTTTATATGCTATTCCCTCTTTCTGGAATGCCTTTCCCTATCTTCTGCTCTTACTATTCCAGTTTATCCTTCAAGGCATCCTCAGAGAAGCCAGCCTTGGTCTTCGCTGCTGCCTGGCACTATAGGCACTTCTGCAGTGGAACTTATTCTTTTTGACTTCAATGATTGACTTTTGAGCCTTTCTGCCACTGGAAGGCGGGCTTCTTAACCAAGAGACCACACGGTGCAGTCTCCGTATGCTCAACCCCAGCCCGCAGGAGTCATTCGGTACATACCTACTATAGAAGGAAATGAGGATGGAAGAATGATGATGATACGGAATGGTGGTAAAATGTAGTTGAATCAAAACATGTAGTAGGTGCTCAAAAACGGTATTGAGTCCCAATGTCACCATCACTGCCACCACCATCACTGCCACCTCCACCACCAGGACCACTCCTCAAAATTTCAGGACCCAGACAAAAAATACAAATGGAGCCTACATGTCATACCTTATATTTAAAACTTAGAAGCCAAACAAGCAATTACATATATTCTATCTTCCCACTTTGACAAATATAACTTCTTAATGATCCTGATGTCCAGGTTCAAATATAAAGTTTTCTGACGTCTCTGAGTTCTTTGCCAGAACATGGTAGCAGAATAGGGAGTTTTCAGCCCTTGGCTTACCTCTCTTCTCTTATTATTCTGGCTCTGTCCTGTACTGAGAGGGGTCTCATACATACACATGCTGGACACCCCAATATTGCATGTCTGTGATGGTTTTGAAACACCTCCATAAATGCGTTTATACTTCCCCACTGTAAGGTGTGGCCCATGTCTCTACCCCTTAAATCTGGGTAGGCTTGACTCATTGGTACCAGCAGAATGAAGCAGAAGTTAGTCTGGGTGACCCCCAAGTCTAGGCCAGAACAAACAACTCAACTGCTTCTGTGTTTACTGAATTACTTGCTTTTAGAACCCTACATCACTAGGTTTGAAATCCAACCACTCTGAGGCTGCCATGCTATGAGGAAGCCCAGACCACATGGAGAGGCCACACATAGATGCTCCAATTATAGCTCTAGCTGAGCTCCAGGCCAACTACTAGAAGCCACAATCGGATCATGTACATAAAAACCTCCCCAGGTGGGCTGGGGTTGTGGCTCAGTGCTAGAGCACTTGCCTAGCATGTGTGAGGCACTGGGTTTGATTCTCAGCATCACATATAAATACATAAATGAAATAAAGGTCCATCAACAACTAAAAAAATAAATAAAATAAAATAAAATAAAAACTCTCCAGGCGATTTCAGCCTCCAGCTATCGAGTCTTTCCAGCTGAGGCCCCAGACATCATGGAGCAGAGATAAAGCATCCCATTGCTCCCTGCCCAGGTTCCTGACACAGAATTCATGAACATTCTAAAACAGTTGTTTTAAGATGCCAAATTTTGGGGGTAATTTTGTTAGGCAGCAAAAATAAGTAGAATAAGTCCAAATTTTGCCCACAGCTGGCCTGACCTCTTCAGTGGTAAACAATCCCTCATGCTAGAGAGGGGGCCTAGGGCAGGGGACTGGGCAGGTCTGTGAGTGGATTTGGCTGTTTCGACAGAGTTCAGGATTCTGGGTTCTGAGTGTGTTATACAAGGGGGTGGGGGTGTACATTCCCCTGATCTCATGGACTCTTGTGCTGAGTCAGGGTAGAAAGGCAGCTGGAAGAGGGCCTGGCTGTGGATAGATGGGGAGTCCCTTCTTTCTGAGTCTAAGGGTGGTCCTGTTCTCCACCGCCACCATCACCACCTATTACTACCAGCACAGGTGATGCAAATATTCTCTTCATCCAAATGTGTTCTCAAAAGTCTCTAGTGGGAGCCAGGGTTGTAGCTCAGTGGTAGAGCACTTGCCTAGCATGTGTGAGGCACTGGGCTCGATCCTCAATACCACATAAAAATAAATAAATAAAGGTATTGTGTCCATCTACAACTAATATGCACGCGTGTGCATGTGTCCCTAGTGTAGTGAAGGTGAAAGAGACACAAACAGTGACAAAAGAGCATGACAAGCACTCAGACAGAAGGAGGGGGGAGAGGAGCAAAACTATGGCTGGCAGTTGGAGGAGAAGGTAGTCAGAGAAATCTTCCTAGAAAAGGGACCGTCCAAGTAGCGACCATAAGGAATGGCCCAGGGAAAATTACCCCAGGTGGTGAGGAATGCAGAAATCTTGTTCCAGTTCTAGGAAACAGTATGGCCAGAGGCCCAGCAACAGGCATGAGTGTGGATATCTGGGAATCTGCAAAAGGTACAGCCAGGCAAAAGAATAGCTTTGTGCAGTGGAGCAGGGGGTGAGGGGCACCGTGTGCAAAGAGAAGCCTGGAGAGGGAGCAGGGTCCAGCTTTTCCATTCTTTCAGAATGGGGCTGATGATCAGGAAAGAGGTGCTGGCATGGCTGCCAATACCAGATGCCCCGGGCCTCTTCCAAACCAGTAGTTATTTTAAATATCTCCCCTATTTTTGAGCCTGGAAGGATCTGCAGCAGTGGAGTGGCTCAGTCAGATTTGTGCATTACAAAGATCAGTCAGGATTCTGTGGAAGAGGGCTTGGAGGGAGTCAAAAATGGAGTAGGACGATCTGTTAGTAAATGATTGCAGCTCTCAGAGTCAGACGTGGTGAGAGTCTGGACCAGGGCAGAGATAGAGAAGTGGATGAGTCTGTGAGTTATTTATAGGGTAGAATCAAAAGAAGCTAAGGTGAGTCAGACATGGCTCCTACCTTCAAGAAGCTCACAGTGCAATAAAGAAGAAACAGCATGTAGTAGCAATTACAATCACCGTTTTGCAGGCCACAGGGCCTTTAGCACACACATGATGTCCCTTAACCTCACCACCAATCTCAGATGCAGGTATCAATATTCCAGTTTTGCAAATAAGGGAAATTGATGCCCTGTGGCAGATGCTGTTAGCTGCCCACCCAGCAATCACTGTCTTACTTTCTCTTTTCTAATAGAACCCCATTGAGATGGATGCTCAGCACCTGGGGTGAAGCATGACTGACCTAAGCCAGCATTGGTAATCCAATTCTCCTCTGCTGGTGACTGATCTAGGGCTGGGGACATGATCTAGTGCCAGTGGAGGGCAGATTTTCCTCCTCACAGGAGGGAGTCACGAGGAGAAAGCATTTTTGCTGCTGCTTCCCTTTGCATCTTGCTTCATATGGTATTAGTTAAGGATGTGAGACACAGTGCTGCAGTAGCCATATTGTGACCACGAGGCTGGGAATGATGAAAGCTGACATGCTGAGGAAGACTGTAGGGAGCTGAGTATTCAAAGACATCCATGAATCCCACTGAACCAATCTGGGGGTCTACCTCCACATTAAGAAAACAAGGGGGCCGGGGTTGTGGCTCAGTGGTAGAGCACTTGCCTAGCACCTGTGAGGCACTGGGTTCGATCCACGGCACCACATAAAAATAAACAAAGTATACAACTAAAAAAAGAAAACAAGATGTCCTTACAGTTTATATCACCACAGAAGAGCTTTAAAAGTGACCCACTCAGGGGCTGGAGCTGTAGCTCATTGGTAGAGTGTGTGTCTCGCATGTGTGAAGCACTGGGTTCCATCCTCAGCTCCACATAAAAAATAAATTAATAAACAAAGATATTTTGTGTCAATCTATAATTAAAAATATATTTTAAAAAAAAGTGACCCACTCAGTGCCTCTCATCCTTTTGCCCAGTGCTGGGTGCTTCACTCCCAACAGCCAGGCCAGCATCCACCTCTTTAGAGAACTGCCCTCACTGCTGGAGCTCAGTTTGCATGGTTGAGCCTGGAAAACCAGAAAAACCTGGGAATCTGCAGCTCCCATCCCACCCACAGTGGTCCTTAACCAGTGGCTGATAGTGCAAAGGCATTCATCCCCCAGCTCCCTTGTGATGTGGACAATTGAGGACTAATTTAAACTGTCCTCAGAGCATCTCTGTAAGACTGAGCCAAACTCCCCTTTGTGGGATGTGGCCTGAATCACGCTCTTGCCTTGCCTTCTTCCCTTTCTTTTTCCTTCCCTGCCCACTTCTCCACTCTGCTGCTAATGATTTGTCTTCAAATGAGTTACTCCCTAACACATCACTTTCACATGACTCCTCATCTCAACTTCTGCTCCTGGGAATCCTACCCTAAGAGCCTCCATTACCTGGGTTTTCTGTACTTGCAGCCTAAAGCATCCTGAAGGACACAGGCCTAGCAAGGTGATGTTCCCATGGCAAGTTTGTTCTTATCTATCTTGGTTTTCTGCCTGAAAATCCCATGTTTTGTTTTGGTTTGGGGTTTTTATTTTGTATTTTTTGTAGTACTGGGGATTGAACCGGGTGATACTTTACCACAGAGCTACATCTCCAGCCCTTTTCAATTTTTAAATTTTGAGACAGGCTCTTGCTAAATTGCTGAGGTCAGCCTTGAACTTGCAATCTTCCTGCCACCTCCTCAGTCACTGAGATTACAGGTTTAAACCATGACACCTGGCCTCCTATGGTCTTGCTAATTAATAAGCTAATGATTGAAAATATATTTTAGTAAAGTGCTATATCCTAAACATAATAACAAAGGCAATTAATTACTACCCAATTACTGAGCATCTTCCTTAAGTCTGGCACTAGGCCAATACTACGTCAGCGACTTCTTTAAATCTTTACTAGATTAAACTTATATGGTGGATACTGCTTGTATTAGTTTTCTATGCTGAGTAACTAATTGTTGCAAATTTAGCATCTTAAAACACTTTTACTGTTCACCATTTCTGTAGATGAGAAGTCTCGGGTCACGCTGCTGCTTCAGAGTCCTACCAGGCTGCAATCCAAGCACCAGTTAGGGCTATAGTGGAATGAAAGCAACAAATCAGGTTTATCAGATTTCAAAACCCAGAGTTCTAACCAGTATAGAAGGTAGCCAGGGGGGCTGGGATTGTAGCTCAGTGGTAGAGCGCTTGCCTCGCATGCGTGAGGCCCTGGGTTCGATCCTCAGCACCACGTACAAAGCAATAAAATAAAGACATTGTGTCCGTCTACAACTAAAAAAAATTAAAAAAAAAAGAAGGTAGCCAGAGCTTTGGCAGGAAGAGAGTGTGCTAAAGGGGTTCATAACAACTAACAGCACCCCACTGCAGCAGGGCAAGGCAGAGCTGGAGGATGTAGCCTTTCAACAGGGTCAGAAAGAAATGACCAGTTTTGGCTATTTGAGAGTGGAGGAGGAAGGAGAGAAGAAAGCATACTTCCAAGGAAGGGACAGGGCAAATGAACCAGGCAGGCACAGGTGTTTAGGATGAGATGAGGTGGAGAGTTGTTTGGGCCCAAGATAGGGGACTGTGAGAAAGGAGGTTGGAGATATGGTCAGGTCCTGGTTTGGAAAAACAGGCTGAGGAGTCACAGCTTTATTTTGAAGATAATGGGGAGCCACAGAGGAGAGTTAAACAAAAGCAGCCATGCACAAAGATGCCTTTAGAAGGGTTAATGGCAGAGAATAAATGAGGACACTGTTGAGCATCTTCTGGTCTCTAGTGGCCTTTCTCACTCAAGGGCACCTTTGATTCGCCCACACCCCTAAAAGGGAGAGTACATGAGTGAGGCCATGACCATTTTACGAATGAGGAAACTGAGGCCCAGTGAAAGACATGGGGCCCTGTGAGCAGAATGAGTCTCAGTGGTGGGAACAAGTGTCCCACTTCAGTGATGATGCCTAGGATGATGGGGACCAAGGATTATATTTTTTTTTCCTCCAGATGCTGGCTCACCCACCCTCTGTACATCCCATGTTCATGCAACAGACTCAAGATAGGGATCGTTCAAAGTGTGGATTCTGGGGCTCCAAGCCGGGAAGTTCTGATTCAGTAGGTATTGGGTGCAGATATGAATTGGCATTTTAAACAAACACCCCAGGAGGACCCAAAGGTCCTGGTTACCCTTCAAGAAACTTTCAGCCTGGTTGGAGAAGGCTGCCCGCGATCCAGCCTGACCCCGCAAGGCCTTCTCCTCCTGCCCCTCCCTCTGGTGGTTGTCTTAGCCCAACTCACACCTCATCACAACTTCGGCCTCAACCTGCCCCTCCCCCAGCCCTGCTTCACCCAGCAGCCCTTATGAATTTTCCAAAGCCCAGATCTGACCTTCTCAATCTCCAGCTCAAACTCCTTCCATGGCTCCCCATCACCCACAGGTGAGCACCCACCTCCCTCACCCATCCTGGCGGTCCAGCTCCGGCCTTCTCCCTCTTCCCTGTGCTTGCTGAACACAACTTTCCCTAGGCCGAGGCCTCCTCTCCATTAGGGTCTTCTGTGCCTGCCCCAGAGCTAGCACACCTGTTAGCCTTCTACTTGCTTTGTAAACACGTTCGGGGTGGCTGGCTGGCTGGGGTGAGTGCTGTCAGTAATGGGGAAACTGAGGCGCAGCGCGCGGATAACTCGCCCCCGGGAGACTCGAACTCGAGACAGCCGCTCCGCTGCGGGAGGGTCCCACTTCCCGCGCCTGCCGGCCGGGGTACGCAGAGCGCGGGAACCCGGGGGCGGGGGCGGGGGCGGGGTGGGGGCGCTGGAAGAACGGGGCTTTGATTCCGTCCCCGGCGCAGACCCAGACGCTAATTAAAATCGCCTGGGCTGCGGGGGCGGCGGGGCGGGCACAAAGCCGGCTTTGACCCGGCGGCCGCGGCGCTGGCGGGCGCGGGGCTCCGCCGCACAGGGGCCGCTTGTGGGACTTGTTTGTTTTTGCTCGTAAAGCGCGGCCGCCGAGCGGTGCCCGGGAGGCGAGGGGAGCCAGAGCCCGGAGAGGGCCCCTGAGGCCACGGCCGCCCGCTCCGCCTGCCCGGCAGCGCTTGGCTCCCCGCGCACCCCTTTGGGCAAGTCCCACTCCACTTGGGGCCTCAGTTTCCCCTTCTGTTACGTGGTAACGGTGACAACATAGTAGTATTACTAAGAATATTTGAGTGCTTGCTGTATTCCAGGCTCTGGGCGTAGGCTTTTCCCATTTCATTTTGTAAAATCCTATCAGCTTTATTAATATCCCCATTTCATAGGTGAAGTCCAGGGAGGTTGAGCACCTTGCCCAAGGTCACACGGTTCTAAATGAAGGAGCTAACCTAGAACCCAGGACTGTATCTCCAAAAGCCAAGGGAGAACTAGGAAGGGTCAGCTGGGTCACAGGGAGGTGGGCTTCTGCTCGGGTTTTTCTGGTCAGAGCCTGCTCACCACCTACCAAGGTGCCCTTTAGAGAGTATTTCCCTCGCGCTGGGTTATTCAGGTAGAGCCCTAGACAGAACTACTCTGGCTCTGAGAGGTTCCTTAACAGCCCTAGACTTGAGGATCTCTGGCTGTGGCCAGTGGCATTGCCCTGCAGGAGGAGGTCCCTTCCATCCTGGGCGATAGTGGGTGGCATTTAGGGGTATTGCGAGTGCTTGCAGGGGTGCAGGTCTGTGTGGATGAGTGGATACTAGGAAAAAATGAGAGCCTCCTCATTGGGAGCCCTCATGGTTGGAGGGAACCCTTCTCCCAAGCCTCCATGGTCACCAAGTCACTGAATCTTTGGTTCACACTATTATCTTGGGGTCTTTGCACTGGCTCTTGCCATGTAGCTCACTCATCCCCCCACTTTTCACCTGACTCCAGCTCCTCTTTCATTTCTCAGTTCACAGTAGGATATGCCCTCCCAGCACCCACCACCTCTCTTCCAGAATATCCAGCCCAAAGGTAATGACATGCTCAAGGCTTTCGCCCTTTCTGCCAGACCAGGAGCCCTGGAGGATGGGACTGAACGAGCTTGTTCCCCTCTGTTGCCACTTCACCTCCCTTCATCTCCCTTCATAAACTGACCCAGGAAGAAGATGCACCAGGGAGTGCTTTCTCTGGTGCTTGTGGTGAGGGCTCAGTCAAGGTCTTGCTGAGTGATTTTAGGTTAGAGTGGGTGTTGTTAGAAAAATATGGAACCTGGTGGTCCAGGTTCACTGCCAAAGGAGGTAATAGGCAAAGCAGCAGATAGTTCCCAGTTACATGGGCACTGACAAGAGTGGCCCATGCTTGGGGTCCTTCCTTCTGGGACTGGTCCTTTAGCAATCTCAATCCTATACCTCTGCACTCCCTCCCCCCAGCATGGCCCTGTGACTGCAGACATGTGGCTAGAGAGGAGGACAACACTGATCCCAACCACCTGTGAGGAGGTCAATACAGATGAGGAGGAGGAGGACAAGGAGAGAGGGAGGGTTTCTCAAAGGCTCTCTCCTCCCCCTAGGCCTTGGGAGCCAGAGCTTGGACAGAGACACTATTAACACAAAATTTGCAAACATGGCTTCTAAAAATAGCTCCGGCTGGCAAGGCCCACCTGGCACAGACTGCACCTTTGCGGCTGCTGGCCTGCTCCCCTTGGAGTTCTGGCCATCAGTCTGTCAGCAAACATGTCACTCTGCCCTCCCCCACTTGTGGTAAGGGGCAGCCACAGCCCAGGGATGGATCCAGGGGAGAGACCAACCTGAAGATGAGGCCTGTCGCAAACTGATGAGAGGAAGGGAAAGGATGGTCTGGGTGAGGGGAGAGACAGTTTTGTCTATAAGGTGGGTAGGGGAGACAGTGCTGTTGACTGCAAGGAATTTCCAAAATGGGGTGGGATTGGGGGACAGGACATGTACATATGAAAATGACCAAAGCAGTCTTGAAACTCCAACAAATGAAAATAGCCCCAAATAGAAAACACTCAGAAGACAAGACAAAACATGAAGGAGGAGGGCAGAGCCAGAAGAGTAGTTCCACGATCATTATGGACCCAGAGGGGGATGGGCACATGGTCATCCCCCAGTAAACCCTCAGGACTTCAGAGTCAAGAAGGAACCTGAGAGCTCATTTTGTCCAACTCTTTCGTTGAATGAGTGAGAAAACTGGGGCCCAGACTTGTGATGTGACTTGCCAGGTCCCTGAGCAAGCTAGGCTTGCTCTAGGTCTAGCCTAGAATTGGAGTCTGATGGTCTGATGCCATTTCCAGAAGGACCCTTGGCCTCCTACTCTGCTGGCTGATGGAATGACCCATCATTAATCATGATTCTCAAAATGCTCCTTTCCATCATCAATTTATTGAAAAAGGATTTACTGAGCATCTATTGTGTGTCAGACACTGGACTCAAGAAGGTGAACTGAAAGGCAATCCCTAATGTCCAGTAAGTTCCATTGCAGTCTAATGGCAAGAAAAGCTCAGGTGTGTACAGAGCTGTGCCGTACTCAGGTGCTTTCCCATCAGGACAGATCACATGTGTTTCCCAGGAGCCAGTTGAGGAAAACAAGTCTCAAGGTAGTTAATAACTTGCTTAAGGTCCCTCAGCAAAGTTTGGACTTAAGCCTCCCCACTTTGCTTCTAGAAGTCTTGAGCTCCTTGTGAGTCAGTGCAGACAGGCTTGTCAGAGGCCAAGGCTTCCTCTTGGAAACGTCTTGTTCTGGATGTCTCCTGGAGGAGAGCTATGAGGACACTGGAGTCCTCATGACCAGAAACGTCAGGTTTCTCTGCCATGTCTTACTTCGGGTAGGGCTTACTGGCAACCTCTGAACACAGTGCATAAGTAGGTCCCCTGCCCTCATAGAGCTCATGGGCAAGCCTAGCTGCTCCCTATTAGAAAGCATCTACCCAGCTCTCCCCAGGAATGGATCAAACCAGACACAAATGTCCATTCCTAGAATGGGGGAATAAATCAAGAGCTGTAATCTTCTGGACCCTCACACAGGTTGGGTTATGGAGAGGAGGCTAGTAGGTCAGGAGATATAAGGACATTGACCTCCCTCAAGTGTACCTGGCTGAGCTGAGTTCCTCAAAATAGCTCAGGGGTATTGCCAACCCTGTGGCTACAGAAGCCCAGGCTCACACTCGTGAGGACCCACATACCCACTCCCTCCTCTCTTTTCACATCATGTTGAATTCATCTCTGCAGTGGGCTTGTTCAAGGTGGCCTTACCTGCATGTTCCCTCTAAGTGTTCTCCTACACCACAGGGCACATCATCACATCTACACCTTCCCATTTCACTGTCAAGAACTTCCCAGAACACCATGATGCAATCCTTGCCTCGAGAATACTCATGTATCACACACCATGTGGGCTGAGAGGGCTCTGAGCATGGGCACTAGGAGGGAACCGGCTGTCCCACTCCACTCACAGACACTGGAGACTCATCTGCATCAGAGCTGTCACCTGCCTGGGAAGGCTTCTTTTGCAAATAACCACTATGGACACATATTGGCAGTTTGGAGTTATGCCCCTTCCAACCCTAGTTGCACCTAAGGCAGAAGCATCCATCTCTAGGCTGGGCCTAAAATAGACTAGCGCTCTGGGAATTGGGCTGGCTCTGGGGAGGTAGAGACAAAACCCAACCTAAAGGCATAAGGGGGTTGGCAGCAAGCCTCCTCTGTCCAATATTTTGTTCTTATGAAACAGATCCTCTCCTCTCTTCAGGGAAGTGGAGCTGGGCAGATCTTTGCCCAGGGAAGGCTACTGCTTGGGACTGAAGTGGGGGAGAACACCAACTTACATGCTTCCAGAGCTCCCAAGGTGATCTCTGGGAAGGGTCTGTCAGAAAGGTGCTTGGCTCAGCCCGACTGCTACCCTTCCAGGGCTCTGGATTGGAGCTGGCTCAGAGCACTGGGCAGATGAGAGTGGAGGAGAATGGAGCACTTGGGAGGTGGCCTTGGTGGAACTTTCCCAGTTCCAGTCCACATGCCCCCCAGAGAAGTATCTAAGTGGCCCAAGAGCCTGGCTCTTTGCAACCAAAATGCCTGCCTAGCTAACAGATTGTCTCTTGGGGTTAAAATAGGAGACTCAGAGTGCGCAGGAAAGAGAAATGGAGACTGAGGAGCTGAGAATCAGGACTAAGAGAGGCTAAGGGAGGAGCTGAGGCTGTTCATTGGAAGGTACTGGAGGGATATCAGACCAACAAAGCTGCAGTTTAGACACTGAGGTCATTACTGCCATGCTGCCTGAGAAGTTCTGTGATCTCACGGTCCCCACATGCCTCCTGAGGACCTTAGTGGCTCTCTACTTCTTGCAACCCAAACAATCCAAATCTACCACTAGACTCCTGCAAAAACCCCTGAGCTGGAAGGGACAAGCCCCAGTTATGGCATCAACTGCAGGGTGACCCAGATAAGTCACTCATGCTTCTCCCAAGCTCAATATTCCCATCTGGAAATTGGGGAGACCAATCCCAGTTTTCTCCATGTCCTCCCACAAGACATAATGCTGGCAGAGGGTGGGAGTTATGAGAATAAATGAGATCACAAATTGGAAACCACATGGAGGCTCAGCATCCAATTACAAGTGATTCATCATTTATGACCTCATCAGTGTGAAAACACCAAATGGCAAATCCTCGCCTTCTGCCCTCCCCCAGATTAAAAAATTATTCATTCATTCAGTAAATGGATTTGGAAAAGTCCCACTGAGATACATGACACCATTTGGGGCTGCAAAGTGGGGACAAGAGAACAAGACCCCAGCATAAGCCTCCAAGGCTCACAGTCTGTCTTGGAAAGATGAGATTCACAGACATTCTCACCATCATCTTTGGGAGCACCAATGCTATACCAGCCCTGTGTAGTGTGATTGATAGATGATTCCATTCACAGATCAAGCCTATCCATTAGGGAGAATGGTCCTCAGGCCTCAGATTACAGATGAGGAGACTGAGAGTCAGGGAGTTGCTGGGGAGCCTTGCTCAATATCCGTTAGTGGTGAGGAACCCGGGATAAGCTGAGGCTGAGCTTGCAGTCTTTGCAGCATTGCTGGGTTCCTGGGATGCTATTGAGAGGGACCATGGGACAAGGCTGCCTCACAGTCGCTCCCTGGAGTCTTTACTGGCCTGGCCCCATGCTGAACACTGTCATCTGGAGCAGAATCTTGAGCTTTAGACCCTGAAGAACACGTGTGGCCAGAGCCACTTCACCTCCAGATGTAGTTCCCCCTCCCAGTGCAATGGCCCCTGCCACACCTGCCACCCTTTGTGTGAAGAGCAGAGTTCAGGGGTGTGTGCTTGCAGTTGGCTCCTCAAAGACTATGAGTTCAGCTAGGTGCAAGGGTGCACACCGCAGTCCCAGCAACTCAGGACTGAGGCAGGAGGATCACAAGTTTAAGGCCTGCCTCAGCAACTTAGTAAGAACCTGTCTCAAAATTAAAAACAAAAAAGGCTGGGCATGTAGCTCAATGGTAGAGTGCCTCTGAGTTCAATCCCCAGTACTGGGGGAAAAAAAAAGATGAGTCCTACATTTGACAGGTTAGAGAATGAATCCCCCTCAAGTGTGACCCTCTGTGGGGTCAAGCACTTATGGGAGACTCAGCAAGATTCAAGGAATCAAGTGCCACTCAGGGTCTTAGCAACAGAACCCAGAGTAAGCCTGGGACATCTGAGGAGTCACAGGGTTGCCATTTGCTACGGATAAATGTGTGTACCAGGTTCTGTGCTAGGCACTCCCCCTGCATCATCTTATTTCATCTGCACAATAAATGTTATCATTATCCAATTTTACAGATGACAATATGGAGGCTTAGAGAGGTTTAATGACTTGCCCAGGATCACACAACTAGTGAATGATGGAGCCAGGCCTCCATCCTCAGCCTTTTGAGTAAAGATCACATTCTCCACCTGGCATTCAAAACTCTTTGCAAGATGACCTCAAAAGCATCAATCAGACTGGCCTCTCCTGTCTCATGGTACCTGAGCACTCCTACCCCTTCCCACCCACAGAGCTTTACTCTGCCCCTCCCCATCCTGAAGAAAGGATGGGGCAGGAAGGGAGCCGGGGGAGGAGGAGAATGAGGTGTCTCAGGGGCCAAGGAAGAGGGGACATGCGAACACAGGAAGACAGGCCAGTACCTTGTCTAGAGCTAAGTGACTCGATGTTAGTCACTTGACTGAAGGCCACAGATCGTGTGTGTGATTAAGCCCTCTCTGGGCTTCAGTTTCCTCTTGTCTTGAAGAAGTGGGCTTCGCTCGGGTAGTCTCTAGAACTCTCACCAGCATTGACACTCCCTGTAAATGGGGCAGCAGCAAGGCCTTCTCCATAGCCAGGGGACACCCCAGCTGCAGGTACTGTGTTCCAGATGGGACAGTAGCGGTGATTCCCCGCCCCACATGTATACAACATACCAATCTTCTTGAAACAGGCTTCAGGGAGGGGTCAAGCCCTGGTGGGTGCTCTCCTGGTGGGAGGAATCTCAAGAGCTCTGTAATGACTGGCAGGGCACCTGGGTTCTGATTTTGCTCTGGAGATGGGGGCGTGAGGAAAGATAGCTAGTCTCTAAGTGTGCTTTCAGTCCTGAGAATCAATGAGTTTATGAATAAAATTGGAAATGGAATAATTCCAGGCATTGGTAGGGAAGGTGGGGGAGATTTATAACCCCTGGGAAGCAATGCCTTTGGCAGGAAGTATAGCTGCTTTCTCCACCTGAGAGCTTCTTGGAGTGGCTGAAAACTAGATAAGGAGCTGGGCAGAGTTGAGGAGAGGTGCAGAGAGAGGAGATGGGGACTGATGGGACAGGACAAGTCAGTGAGGGTGAGATGGGAGGAAAGGGAGAGGTCAAGAAAGAGGGTAGGCAGAAAGCACAGAGGTCAGACAGGTAAAAAGGGGCCAGAGAGCAGGGCGCAGTGGCACACGCCTGTAATCCCAGCACTTAGGGAGGCTGAGACAGGAGAATAGCAAGTTCAAAGCCAGCCTCAGCAACGAGGCGCTAAGCAACTCAGTGAGACCCTGTCTCTACATAAAACACAAAATAGGGCTGGGGTGTGGCTCAGTGGTCGAGTGCCCTGAATAGTTCAATCCCCAGTACCCTCCTCCCCCAAAAAAACCGCAGTGGGTGTTTATACACGTGATGGAATAGGAAAACATAAAACACAGTATCAACAAACACTTTCAACATAGTACACTGTAGAGTATGAATTGTTCCCCTCATGATGCCATGGCTGGCTGGAGCTGTGGCTCGTTGTGGCTGCCATGCACTGAGAGTATAATATGGCATATGGCTAGCCTGGGAAAAGATCAACGCTCAAAATTTGAAGTAGTTTCTACTGAATTTGTATCAATTTCCCACCTCATCAAGTTGAAAAATTCTAAGTCAGATCATTGTAACTTGGGGACCAGATGTCTGTATATACTTAGCTTGTGTGTGTGTGTGTGTGTGTGCGTGTGTGTGTGTGTTACTAGAGATTGAACCCAGGAGTGCTTTACCACTGAGCTGCATACCCATCCCTATTTATTTGTTTATTTTAAAGACTGGGCCTAAGTTGCCACAGCTCGTCTCAAACTTGCCATCCTCCTGCCTTAGTCTCCCAAGCTGCTGTGATTACAGGCATGCACCACCCCACCCAGCTAACATTTTATTTCATAAAATGGAGGGTGGGCACATGGGTGTGGATCATATCATTCTTATATTTTTTCATATGTTCAAAGATTTTACTTTAAAAATCCCTTTAAGAAAATTTGACAAAATGTGAATAGTAGTTCTTTGGGAGTGTGGAATTAGCGTGATTTTTATCTTCTTTTTACTT
Organism: Xerus rutilus; assembly: GCA_028644305.1. NCBI lineage: Eukaryota > Metazoa > Chordata > Mammalia > Rodentia > Sciuridae > Xerus > Xerus rutilus. The sequence continues at coordinate 55,494,508 of CM053399.1, read as the reverse complement.
TTGGTATTTTCCAAATGTTTTATAGTAAGCAGATAAGGAAAGAATAACTAAACCTCTTACGATAAATAAACTCTTCCTCCTAGGGCCATAATTTGTTTTCAGTGGAAATTCAACACAAGTGGTTGAATCACTGCATCATCATACGCATTCTCATAGATTCACAGACTCCAAAAATCCCAACCCCCCATCCATCATTCTCCACCTCTACCCAACAGCTGTTGCTTCTCCAAAATAAAGCCTCTGATCCTCTTAGTAACCCAAGCCCAACAGCACTGAGTACAAGGCTTTATAACAGAAAAGGTCTGTGTTTGGAAGTTAGCTTCAGTACCTTCTGGTTGGTCACTTCACCACCATAAATCTCTCACGTTGTAAAATGATCCAAGATTTTTGTGAGGACCCACTGAATAATGCATATAAAGTGTTCAGCATTAATTGTTAAAAGTGCCTGGCACATGGTGCTTAATAAGTTGTCATTGTCTTCCTCTTCATTATCACCGTTAATGACTCCGTCTACCACTTTCTCTAGGGAGCCTTCTTGACTTGAAAGAAATTTTCCAATCTGAACGGGCCATCAGTCTGGCCTTCTCCTCCTGGCAAAAGATCTGGATTCTAGTCTCAACCCTGTCACCAACTGTGATATTGAGCAAGTTCCTTCCTCTCTGTATGCCTCAACTTCCTCACTGGAGAAACTGAAGACTTGGGCTTCCTGCTCTAATAGTCCGGGACTAGAACAATCATATAATTTATCTGTCAAACCAGAATGCTTCTGAGAGTGAAAGGGGGTACTGTCACTCTCAGGATGACAGGTTTATGCCAGGGCAGTTTTGGGCACACTGGAAATATGGTCATTTTACACTCAGTGGATCCATCCCATCGCCTCTTTGCCCACCAATGTGTAGGAAGCAAAATGCCTCTCTCTAGCTCCTCCCCGCCAAAAAAATGGGCACCTCCTATTCCCTGGAGTCTTGAGATATATCAAGTTATATGGTAAAGAGAATTAAAGCAGATCAGCTGACCTGGACATGAAGAGATTGTTTTGGATCATGTGGATGAGCCCAACATAATTACAAAGATCCTTATAAATTAGAGAGACAGAAAGGAAGGCATTGGAGTGATGCTATATAAGAGAGACCCCACTAGTCATTCTGGCTTTGAAGATGGAAAGGGACCATGAATCAAGGAAGGTAGGCAGCCCATAGAAGCTGGAAGAGGTAATATGAAATCACATCGAGAGCTTCCAGAAAGAAATGCTTTTACTGATACCTTGATTTTAGCTCAATGAGACTTGTTTTGAACTTCTGACCATTAGAATCATAATAAATGTGTTGTTTTAAGCCACTAAGTTGTGGCAATTTGTTATAGCAGCAATTAGAAACTGATACATCCACTACATAGCTCAGCCTCATTGAGTCTGAGCAATCTTTGCCTGGCTCCTCTATTAATATTGTCCTTGGTGTATTGGAGAACTAGTTTAAACTCTAGAAGAACAGGACTCTAATCCCTGTCCTGATATCAACTCACCTGGGGACCTTGAGCAGGTAAAGTAACTTCTCTTGGGCCTCAGTTTTCTCTTTGTAAATTGGGGGTTAACATTTCTTGCTTTATTAATCTTTGTCTGAGTGGGAAGTGTTCAATATTCAATAAATGCTTACTGACTCATCCTGTGTTCAGCTCTGTATGAGAGTCTGGGACACAAAATGAACGAGACCTAGTCCCAACCCCATTCCTGTTCTTGAGAAACTCCTATTCTGCATAGGAAAACAGACAGACATGCAAGCACAATGTGATGAACATAAAGATACATTATTATTATGTGTTTATAATGAGAAAAATAAAGACCCATCAGTTGGGGAAATGGTCAGAGAAGGCTTGCTGGGTAAGGTGACCCCAGAGCCGAGCTTTAAAGGATGAGCAGGAGTTACAAAAATTAGACAAGGAGGGTTGGGGACAAGGACAGAACAATGCAGGAAACATCATGAGTAATACCCCAGAAATGTAAATCAGTATCTGTAAATCAGGGGACAGAGGGACAGGCATTTGAGTGGTGTTAACTTGGAAAGCATGAACATAAAGGAGATTAAGTGGGACGATGGGTGAATGCATGACGTGAGCATCAGGGTGCATTTTTGGTCTGGGTCAGGAGAGGGTCTGTAACATAAAAATTCCTCTTGACCTGGCTTCAAGTGATCCCTTCTGGTTTCTCATCCTCACATTCCCCCAGACAAGTGCCAAAGGCCTGGCAGCCTCCCCGGCATACTGGGGGGAAGGGGGCTGTGCAAAATTATAGCCACTGCAAAGAGGCCGGCGTGACCTCAGGAGCTGGGTTTCATCATTCTGAAATCATGCTCCTGGCCTCAGTCAGAGCCAGAGAGGTGGGGAGGAGAGGGTGGGAAAGCAGAGTGGGTGGCAGTAGGTTTGGGCGAGGTGCCTGGGCTGGAGAAGGAAGCAGCTGGGACCAGCAAGGAGTTAGTTAGACAGCAGCTTGGATACCATCCATTGTGCTGTGTGACCTCAGGCGAGGTTCTTGCCCATTCTGGGTCTCTGAGGGCTTGTTCCCATTGGAGCCTCCTTGTGAAGGACAAGAACCTTGGAGTTTTCTGGTCATTTCTGTGGATGTGTTTTGTTGTGGATGAGAAGGAATCCCTGTCAGGCTTGCCATGGCTTGAGGTAGGGCTCTAGCAGTAGGTTTCTCTGCTGCATCCGCACTTTCCAAACAGTCATGCCTCTGTGAACCCATGAGAAGCTACTTGGCTACTGTCAGGGACAAAGCTATAGATCTCTCTCAGCTTTGGTTTTGCTGGTCCACACTGTTCAGGTATGTTCCCTATGTGCATTCTGCATCCTCAGCCAGTTCTTCTGAACAGCAATCCCTTCTCCCAGCAGACCCCAGGCCCAGGCTGGTACTTAAGTTTGCTAAAGCTGCCATAACAAACTACCACAGACTTGTGACTTAAACAACAGAAACTTATGTCCTCATGCTTCTGGAGGCCAGACATTCAAGATCCAGGTGTCAGCAGGGTTGGGTTTTTTCCTGAGGCCTCTTTCCTCGGCTTGCAGGTGGCTATCTTCTCCTTGGGTCTTCATGTGGTCTTTCCTCTGTGTCCTAACCTTTTAAAATCCATATTGGGGGCTGGGGTTGTGGCTCAGTGGTAGAGTGCTTGCTTTGCACGCGTGAGGCACTGGGTTCGATCCTCAGCACCACATACAAAATACATAAATAAATAAAATAAAGGTTTGAAAAAAATCCATATTGGATTAGGGTCCACCCCAATGACCTCATTTTAACTTAATTGCTTTTAAATGACCCAATCTCCAAATGTGGTCATATTTTGAGGTACTAGGGGCTTAGGACTTCAGTGTATGAATTTTGGGTGGGCACAGTTCAGCCCGTGACACTAGGCTTTGGAATCACCAGTAGAGCTCTTCTTAATACAGATGTCTGGGCCTGTCCTCGGACATTCTGTGTCATGCAGGGACTTTGCCCATTGCTGTATCCCCAGTATCTGGAGCAGTGTCTGGCATGTCTGGCTCCATATGTATTTGTGAAATGAATGGGTGATTCGGTAAGCTCAAGGTGGTGCCTAAACATGTGTCATTTAGAAAGTCCATGGTTGATTTTGACTCATCCTTGGGTGAAATTCCCTGAGATTTGACTGGGTCTCATCCTTCCCATTGCTGGGTGGGAAGCCTCAAGCTGGTAAGGACAAGAAATACCGTAGGGCACAGTGGCCCATGCCTGTAATCCCAGTGGCTCAGGAGGCTGAGGCAGGAGGATAACAAGTTCAAAGCCAGTCTCAGCAATTTAGCAAGAACCTAAGCAAGTTAGTGAGACCCTGTCTAAAAATAAAATATAAAAAGGGCTAGGGATGTGGCTCAATGGTTAAATGCCCCTGGGTTCAACCCCTGGTAGAAACACTGGCCCTGCAACTCTATGGAGAATGTAAACACATTGGACCTGCCCTGGCACCTCTCCAGGCCCAGGATATGAGAGAAAAGGCAGGTTAGACTTGATACCTTCAGGTGCCTCAACTCTAACCTGTCCTTTGGCCTTTGTAAGCCAGAAGGGTTTTTCTAGAATGTTCATTTGATGACATTTCCCCTGCTCAACACTCTTCAATGGCTTCTCCGTCACTAAAGGTCCAAACAATGATCTGCCTATAGCGTACTTCACATTGGTCTCTGCTGTGTCCCAAGCCCACCCCTCCTCTCACCCCCACACAACCTGTAGTTTAAGCCACACTGAACCCAGCACTGTTCCCTCCCTATTATCTCTTACCTCTCAATTTAGCACAAGTTTTCTAGACATTTCTCTACCTTGTCTGGCTAAGAAATGTCTCGTTTTTTTTTTTTTAATGGTACCAGGGATTCAACTCAGAGGCACTTGACCACTGAGCCACATCCCCAGCCCTATTTTGTGTTTTATGTAGAGACAGGGTCTCACTGAGTTGCTTAGCGCCTCGCTGTTGCTGAGGCTGGCTTTGAACTCGCAATTCTCCTCTCAGCCTCCCAAAGTGCTGGGATTACAGGCTTGCGCCACTGCACCCAGCTCAATGTCTCATCTTTTAAACAGCTATTTGACCTCAGTGAGGTCTTCTCTGAACAAGGGATATCCTCTGGGCCCTGGAGTCCCCTATGCTTCCTTTTCTCATAGTGCTGATCACACTGATGGGGAGTGTCCTGTCTGATTTCTCCACCGGACTTGGAGCACCAGATGGCAAGGCTAAGCTGGTGAACCCCAGCATCCCTAACAAGGCATGCCACAGAGTCTAAATCTTCAGCAAGGATGTGTTAAAAAAAAGAATGCACTTTGAAGGGAAGTGCTCTGGGAGGGAGCGTAAGGAGGGACAGGAGAAGCCCCACATGGGGTTTTCATAGAAGAGTTGTTTTTCAGGAGACATCTATGCCCACTCATACTCATTTATGGAGAGCTGGGTTGGAGCTGCAGCTCCTCACTTAGGCTTCACCAGCCCCATCTGGATGAGCTCCTGAAGTTGGCCAGTGTGGAGCAAACAGAGCAGAGTCTTAGCCTCAGGTGGGGACCTCAGAGCTTGCAGGGCTGGCCAGGAAACTCTGGGAGAGATGAAAGGGCAGCAGCCTCAAAGGGAAGAGGCTAGAAAATATTAAGAAGGAGAAGGGGCAGAGGTGTGGAGCTGGGAGGCCAGAGACCTGATTTCTGCTCCCAGTTCCTTTGTGCTGCCTCAGCGAAGCTCCCTGGCTCTGACCATTAGCAACTTCCTGACCTCTCCAGGTCTCAGGTTCTTCAACTGAAAATGAAGGGGCTGGACTAAGGTTCTCTGAAGCCCTGGCCAGGAAGATTTGGCAAACGTGTGGCCACCTTAAAGGTGTGTTTGAGAGGATTGTACCCAGATTACATTTAGACTTCAGGGGCTCATATCCAGCCAGGCATTTGGGGGGATATGTCTTTGGGCCTGGAAAAAACTGGAAGCAGTTTGCCCAAGCTTCCTGCACTGGACCTTATCCCACAGTTCTGGCAGGCCAACGCAACTCTCAGCACTAATGAGGCTGGCCACCTGGGGAGCTATAGAAACTCAGCCTGGCTTATTTTGTGGTGAAGCCATGGTCACTTTTCTGCCTAACCCTGAGGTGATGCTCTTGATCCTAGTCTGGGGGCTGGGCAGCACCCTTCACAGGCCACCTGGGACTTTAAGAAGCACATGTGGTAGGGCTGGGCCTGACGGCAGTTCCAAGCCACAGGGATCTAGGGACCAGGTCTCTAGCCATGTGGACAACCTCCATTGGCTCTGTATTCCCTGGGTCCCGCCCCACCAGGACAGGGCCCGATGTCCTGGGCCTGGGCCTGTAGCCATTCCCTGGGCTGTGATTTCAGATTCAATTGGTGAAGACAGGCCTCCTGGGATGAGCCAGTTGGCCCCTCTTGTTATTTGCTTCTCAAAGTTGGAAAAACTACGCTGTGCACCTGGCAGTACTTGCGACTGCTGGGTTTTCTTTCTTTTTAAAAAGAAACAGAGAGGAACCTCTGTGCTTACTGTAACCAAATTCATTTTATTGGCCTCCTGCATCTCCCAGTGCAATAATAACGATCCCTTACATTTGATGAGTCATTTATTGTTTACCAAGCACTTTCTTACGCACTTTTCTTTTTGGTCCCACAATTTTCAGAAGAAGAGGAGGCTGGCATTATTGTCCCTTATTACAGGTGAGGAAACAGACACAGCAGGTCCAGCTGCCCAAGGCAAGATGAGCTAAACAAAGAACCTGGGTCCTCTGATTCTATTCTTTCCCTTGCACCACACAGCCGTCTTGTCACTTGAATACTCAGAGTCTTAAACACCTTCTTCCCAAAACAAGGAAGGGCAGAAGGCTCAGCTGCCTACCTTCTGCTCTTTGCATTCTATACTTTTCCCCAAGGTGTACTTAACCATCATCTCACCTGAAACTACCATGACTCCTAAATCTGTACCTCCCTCTCAGGCCTGGGATCTTATTAAACTAATGGTTGGACATTTCCATTCAGTGCTCCAAAATGCCTAGTGAATGAGGCTGAATGTCCTGCATCAGCTTAAAAAAAAAAAAAGGAATACAAAACAAAACAAAAAAGTTCAAATACTTCGCATTCTCCTTCCTAACTGCTCCAGGGCTCTCTGATGTTCCCACCTGCTTTTCACTCCCCAGCTTAAAAAACCCTGCAATACCTGGAATAAATGAAAGTGTAATTGTTGAATGAATTTTATTATATTTTCCATCATGTTAGCATAAGTACTATCATAACTTGTCAACAATTTTTCTTCTTCTTTCATTTCCGGGAAGTGAGCTTTGTGGAGATAAAGATAACTGTGCAGTGCCCTAATCTAATTTCTCCTTCATGATCTAAATCCAGCTGGACAGGTTTGGGGCATCTTACTTAATAATTCGTTCATCATCCAGCAAATACCAACTGTATGCTACACCTTTCCAGTCTACTTTGCATTCCATTGCTACATATGGAGTCTTGTGGGTCTGATTTCTTTCACTTAGCATAATGTGAACAAGGTTTTCCCCTATTATAGCATATGTTAGTACTTCATTCCTTTTTTTAACCTTTATTTATTTGTTTTTATGTAGTGCTGATGATCAAACCCAGTGCCTCACACATGCTAGGCAAGTGCTCTACCACTGAGCTATAACCCAGTATCTTCTTTATTCCTCTTTATGGCCCAGTAGTATTCCATTGTATGGATATACCATATTTTATTCACCCACTCATCAATTGGTGGACATTTGGGTTGTTCCTTTTTTGTTGTTGTTATAGTTTTGTTAATATGAATAATGCTGCTATGAATTTTTGTGTGAATGTGTTTTATTACTTTTGGGTGCATACTTAGGAATGGAATTTCTGGGCCATCTGGTTAATGGATGTTTAACGTTAGGAGGAATTGCCAAACAATCTCCCAAAGTGGCTATGTCATGTTACATTCCTATCAAGATACAAGGGTTCTTATTTACTTACATTCTCACCAAATCTGTTATTGTCTCTTTTGGATTATAAGCTATGTTGGGTGTAGAGTGGTTCGTGTGATTTTGACTCATTTTCCCCTGATGCCTAATGATATTGAGCATTTTTTTCATGTGTCCATTGGTCATTTCTATATTCTTTGGGGAAATATCTGTTCAGATCTTTGGCCAATTTTTCAATTGACTTGTCTGTTTGTTATTGAGTCACAAAAATTGTTCTTGATACAGTTCTCTTATCAGATAATTTTCAAATATTATCTACCATCCAGTGGGTTGTCATTTTACCTTTTGAAGGTGTCTTTTGAAGTCCAGTGTCTGTCTTTTCTTTGGTCACGTCTATCTTTGGTGTTATATCTAGGAAGGCTTTTCCTAACCCAAGATCATGAAGATTTATCCTTGTCTTCTGTTTTTGTCTTGTTTTTTTTTTTGGCGTGGTGCTGGGGATGGAACCCATGGCACACTCTACTACTGACCTACATCCTCAGCCCTCTTTTTACGTTTTGAGACAGGGTCTTGCTAAGTTGCCCAGTCTGGCCTCAAATTTGCGATTTTTTTTTCTTCAAATTTGCCCCCATCTCCTGAGTCTGAGATGATAGGAATGTGCCATGTGCCTGACTATCTGTCTTTTTTTTTTTTTTTTAATATTCTTTTAGTTGTTGATGGATCTTTATTTTATTCAATTATTATTTATATGTGGTGCTGAGGATCAAACCCAGTGCCTCACATATGCTAGGCAAGCGCTCTACCACTGAGCTACAGCCCCAGCCCACTATCTGTCTTTTAAGAGTTTTATAGTTTTAGCTCTTAACACTTGGGTCTATGATCCATTTTTTTGTTACACTTAAAATTTTTTAAAATAAAAATTTTAATTGTGGTCAAATATTCATGATATATAATTTATCAACTTAACCATTCAAAAGTGCAGAAGTCAGTAGTATTAAACACTTTCATCCTGTTGTGTAATCAATCTCCAGAACTTTTCATCTTGCAAAACTGAAACTTCATGCCCATGAAACAACTTCCCATTCCTTCTTTCCACAGCCCCTGCTGAGTTTTTATGTACAATGTCAGAGAGGGACCTATTGTAATTTAGAGATGAGGTGTCCCCCAAAAGCTATTCATTCATTATTATTCATTGCTAGTTTGTAGAAATACAATCAATTTTTGTACATTGTGTCTGTATACTGAAACTTTGCTGAAGTTATTTAGATGTTAGAGTTTTTTAGTGGATTCCTTAAGGGTTTTTTTTTATATAGAAGAGCATGTCTTCAAATATATAGTTTTACTTCATCCTTTCAAAATGGATTCTTTTTGGTTTTTCCTGCCTAGTTGCCATGGCAATAACACCTAATACAGTGTTGAATAGAAGCAGTCTGAGGAGATATCTTTGTCTTGTTCTTGATGTTATAGGGAAAATGTTTAATCTTTCACCATTCAGTAGGTGAAAGCTGTGTATAAAGCTGTGTAGGTGGTAGCTGTCTATATTTATAGATGCCCTTTATCAGATTGGGGAAGTTCCTTTCCAGTTTCTATACACACACACACACACACACACACACACACACACACAATTTGTTGTTGTTGTTGTTGGTTTTGACACTGGAAATTGAATCCAGGGCCTTGCTCATGCAAAGGAGTTATTCTACCAGTGAACTACATCCCCAGCCACTGATTCTTAGTTCTTTAGTATTTTTTTTTTAATTGTGAAAGTGTACTCGATTTTGACAGATGCTTTTTCAGACTCTATTGAGATAATCATGTGGTTTTTGTCCTTTATTCTGTTGACAAGGTGTACTATATTTACTTATTTTCAGGTATTAAACCAATTTTGTCTTCCTAGAATAAATCCCACTGAGTCCTGGTACAAAATCATTTTTATTTGTTGCCAGATTCGGTTTGTTATTTTGTTGAGAACTTTTGCATTCATATTGGTAAGAGATATTAGTCTATTGTTTGGGAATTTTTCTTTCTGGTCTTTGTATCAAGGTCATAACTGATACCAATGAGTAGGGAAGTGTTCTCTTCCAATTTTTTTTTTTTTTTTTTTTGGTACTGGAGATTGAACTCAGGAGCACTCGACCACTGAGCCACATCCCCAGCCCTATTTTGTGTTTTATGTAGAGACAGAGTCTCACTGAGTTGCTTAGCGCCTCGCCATTGCTGAGGGTGGCTTTGAACTCGTGATTCTCCTATCTCAGCCTCCCTAAGTGCTGGGATACAGGCTTGAGCCACCGCGCCCGGCTCCAATTTTTGAAGTTTTTGATGAATAGGTATCAAATCTTTTAATGTTTTGATATAATTAATTCTTTTTTGTTTATCCATTTACCTGATAGATATTTGGGGTGTTGCTAATTTTGTAATAAATCTGCTATAAACATTAGTGTACAAATCTTTGCATGGACCTGTATGGTCTCATTTTCTTGGATATGTATTTAGGTCATTTGATAAGTGCATGTTAGCTTTCTGAGAAAGTTATAGATGGATTTTTTTTTTTCTGGTACCAGGGATTGAAGTCAGGGGTGCTCAACCACTGAGTCACATCCCCAGCCCCTTTTTAAAAAATTTTATTTCAAGACAGAGACTTGCTAAGTTGCTTAGGTCTTCACTAATTTGCTAAGGCTGGCTTTGAACTTGAAATCCTCCTCCCTCAGCCTCCTGAGCCTGTGGGATTACAGTGTAGCACCCGGGGAGAGTGATTTTTGTTACATTGCTACCAGCAATGTATTATAGTTTTTTTGTTACTCCATATCCTCACATTACATGTTGCCAATCTTTTTAATTTTAACCATCATGCTGGGCATGTTATGATATCTCAATGTCATTTTCATTTTCATTTTGCTGATGAATATGATATTAAATACATTTTCATGGGCCTATCAGTCATTTGTATATCTTCCTTTATACATTTATGTTCTTTTTTTTTTTTTTTTTTGTACCAGGGATTGAACTCAGGGGTACTCGACCACTGAGCCACATCCCCAGCCCTATTTTGTGTTTTATGTAGAGACAGGATCTCACTGAGTTGCTTAGCGCCTCGCCATTGCTGAGGCTGGCTTTGAACTCATGATTCTCCTGTCTCAGCCTCCCAAAGTGCTTGGATTACAAGTGTGAGCCACTGCGCCCAGCTCATTTATGTTCATTTGAAAACTATGTTTTAATTGGACCTTCTTGATATTGAACTGTAGAAGTTATTTACATATTCTAGACAGAAGTCCTTTGTCAAATATATGTATGTAGATAATGTAGACAGATATATAGATAGATGCATGGTGAATATGTACTCTCAGGCTATGGTTTCCTACTCATTTTCATATATATTTTATAGATGGAAACAATACCTTTATTTTATTTATTTTTATGTGGTGCTGAGGATCAAACCCAGTGCTTCACACATGCTAGGAAAGTGCTCTACCACTGAGCTACAACTCCAGCCCCTCTTAGCGGTATCTTTGATGAGCAGAATCTTTCAATTAAGCTTCAAATTTTGATGAATTCTACTTTATTGATTTTTTTTTATGGTTATTGCTTTTGGTGTCCTAAGAAGCTTTGCCTATCCAAAGATCATGAAAATATCCTTCTATGTTTTCTTCTAGAAAATATTTCCTTAGCCAGTCATTCTATAACTATTTGTTGAACAGATTTTTCTTTCCATATTGAACTACTTTTGCTTTTTGGATAAAAATCAATTAACCACTATTTCTGGACTAACCAGTCCCATTGATCTATTTTTTCCATCTTTTTTTTTTTTCAAATATTTTTTTAGTTGTAGATGGACACAATGTCTTCACTGTATTGCTTTGTACGTGGTGCTGAGGATCAAACCCAGGACCTCGCGCATGCGAGGCAAGCGCTCTACCACTGAGCTACAATCCCAGCTCCTAATTTTTCCATCTTTATGTCAATACCATTCTATCTTTATTACTGTAGCATTCTTATTTATTTATTGGTACCAGGGATTGAACTCAGGGCCACTCGACCACTGAGCCACATCCACAGCCCTATTTTGTGTTTTATTTAGAGACAAAGTCTCACTGAGTTGCTTAGCACCTCACTGTTGCTGAGGCTGGCTTTGAACTTGCAATCCTCCTGTCTCAGCCTCCTAAAGTGCTGGGATTACAGGCATGCGCCACTGTGCCCGGCTACTGTAGCATTCTTTTTAGTTTAGAAATCAGGTAATGTAAACTTATCACCTCTGTCCTATTTCAAGACTAATTTATTCTAGATCTTGCATGTATGCATATACATTTTAGACCCAACTTGTTGATATCTACAAAGAAGCCTACCAGAAATTTGTTGATATTTCCTTAAACCCACTGATCTATTTGGAGAGAATTTAGTTAATCATATTGCATTCTTCCAATCCATGAACATGGAATCTTCCTTCCTTCCTTCCTTCCTCCCTCCCTCCCTTCCTTCCTTCCTTATTTTTAGTTGTATATGCACACAATACCTTTATTTTATTTATTTTTATGTGGTGCTGAGAATCGAACCCAGAACTTCATACATGCAAGGTGAGTTTTCTACCACTGAGCCACAACCCCAGCCCATGAACATGGTATATTTTCTATTAATTTAGTTTCTTTCATTTCTCATCAGTGTTCATAACTTTTAGTGTAAAAATCTTACAAATATTTTGTTAACATTATCCCTAAATATTTTGTTTTTATGTTATTTCGATTTTTTACATTTAAATTGTTTATTGTCATTATATGAAACAACTGGTCTTGTATATTCATCTTGTATGCTGTCACTTTATTATTAAATTTTAAATTAACATAATTTATTATTAAAATAGGGTTTCATTTTGTCTTTAGATTTTTTAAGATTTTCTATGTAATGATTATGTTCTTTGAAAATGAAGATAGTTTTGCCTCAGTTTCCCAAGTTTCCGGGATTACAGGTGTGTGCCACTGTGCCTGACTATTCCTAGTTCGTGTAGTTTTCCTTTTATCATATATAGGTAGGTGTTAAATTTTATAAAAATACATGATTTATCTTCCATGTACAACTGAATAGAATAAGTATTCTGCAGTTATTGAATGTATTTTATAGTGTTTCATTAAAAACTGATATTTTAGATAATATCTAATAATAATAATAATAATAAGCCTTATTCCTAGGGATTGTGCCCATGTCAGCATTGTTTAGTAGTGAGCCAATGATTTGTCAGCTGTTGTGCTCAAACACCCTGAGCTACTAGGACTTCTACCATCTGCAATGGTTATGTTTCTGTTATAAATCTATGAATTGGGGAAACACATATAAATTTATATAACATATAAATACAGTTCGTAAGTCTGTTCCAGCTTTTACTTTCTGTTAGGCACTTCCTTTTTTGCTTTAAGTCTATGAGGAATATGAGGATAGCTAAGCCACTCTTTGGTCTCTCCAACACATATGCCTTGCCAGGGATATGTGGGAGTTTATCAGGATCAGCGATGGCTATTTTTTTTTTTTTTTTTTGGCTGTAGATGGACGCAATATCTTTATTTATTTTTATGTAGTGCTGAGGATCGAACCCAGTGCCTCAGGCATGCGAAGCAAGCGTTCTACCACTGAGCCCCAGCCCCAGCCCAGGGATGGCTATCTTATTTCCCGGATCTCTCTAATCTCTTGCTTGCTCCAATAAGGACCTTAACCTCAGGTTGGCTTGAGATCTTCCTGGTTTTTTAGTCACTGAGGTTGCTGCTGTTTCAATGTTCTGCTCCAAATCTAGTGAGTCCTCTCCCACAGTAAAGCTTCAGGTTTTCATGAGTTGCCTTTCCCTGTAGAATAACAGCCATGGTGCCTGAGCTGGGGCAGGATGAGGGGGAGTAGAGAATTGGAAGAAGCCTCGGGCTAAAATACCACAGACATCCGCTGTTCTCACCTGAGATTCAGTATTTTTTCATGAAAGCTTCTTAATTTATTGTAAGCCTTTGGTCAATTTTTTTTTCCAGTTTTAACATTTTAGTTCTTTGATTTTTTTTGTTTAATGAGGATTTTCCTAGATCCTTACTTGACCATTCCAGTAGTCCTGCTCCCATCGCTCTAGAGCCTCCTAAATTGTGGACTTCCTTTTTTTTTTTCAGTTGTCAAGTTTTTACTTCCTGTCACTAAGTGTGTGCACATTTAAGGGTGTTATATCTTCCTGATGAATCAGTCCTCTTCTTACTAAGAAATATGTTTTTACATCTGGAAATATTCCTTGTCCTGAAGTCTATTTCATCTGATATTAATATAGCCATTCTAGATTTCTTATGATTTATGTTTGCATGGTCTATCTTTTTCTATCCTAGGACTGTGTGTGTGTGTGTGTGTGTGTATTACTGGGGATCAAACCCAAAGCCCCTCTACCACTGAATCACACCCCCAGTCCTTTTTAACATAGGGCCTTGCTAAATTGCTGAGGCTGTCCTCAAATTTGCGATCTTCTTGCCTCAGCCTCCCAAGTACTGGAATTATAGGCATGTGCCAGCTCTCAGGACCTTCTTTTTGGTACTGGGATTGAACCCAAGGGCACTTTACCAGGGGCAGCTTCATCCTTAGTTCTTTTTATTTTTTTGAGACAGGCTCTTACTAAGTTGCTGGGCTGGCCTTGAACTTCACATTCTCCTGTCTCAGCCTCCCAAGTCACTGGGATCACGGGCCTGCCCCACAAACCTGGCTATCCCAGAACTTTTAAGCTACCTGAATATTTCTGTTTAACATGCTCTCTCATGAGCAGCAAATGTTTGTGTCTAGTTTTTGTTGTTTGTTTTGTTTTGTTTTTTAAAATCTGGTCTGAAACTTCCTGCCTTTGAGTATTCAGTATTCAGTCTATTTATTTATTTATTTATTTAATTTGTTTACATACAAAGTGTTTTCCATATTTTCAGCCCAATGCCTCACATGTTAGGCAAGCCCTCTATCACTGAGCCACAACCCCAGACCTTCTTAGCTCTCATTTTGAGCTAGGCCTGGCCTTGACATTGCAATCTTCCTGCCTTAGCTTCCCAAGCAGCTGGAATTAGAGGCTTTAGCCACCACATTTGGCCTGGTCTCTTTACATTTAATGTTCATATGGTTAGTTAAAGTCTACTAATTTTCTATTTCTTTTTATTGCCTCATCTATTCTTTGTTCTTTTTTTTCTTCTTTTTGAACTTTCTTCAGTTTATTTTTTAGTTAAATTAGTTATACTTTTACATTTTGTTGTTTTTAGTGATTTCTCTGAGTTAGCATATGTATACCTATAACAGTTTACTCATTTCAGTGCTGAAGGTTGAACCCAGGGCCTCATGCATGCCAGATAAGCACTCTACCATCGAGCTACACCCAACCTTAATAGTTTATTTTTAAATGATATTATACCGCCTCAAGTATAACATAATAAACATACTTGCATATTTATTCCTCCCACCTTTGTGATAGTTTTGCTATGTATTTTATTTCTACTTATGCACTCTACATTACTGCTTGTGCTCTTAACAATCAGGTTTTTTTTTTTTTTTTTTAGTTGTAGATGAACACAATGTCTTTATTTTATTGCTTTGTATGTGGTGCTGAGGATCGAACCCAGGGCCCACCCTCCTAACCCTTGAAAACCAATGGTCCTTTCTGTGTTTCTAGGTCTGCCTTTTCCAGAAAGTCATCAAGTTGGAGCCATACAGTAGGTAACCTTCTTTTACTTAGTAATACACTGTCCCCAACTTATAATGGTCTGACTTCAGATTTTTCAACTTTATGATGGTACAAGAGCATACCAATACGACTGCTGTTTTTCACTTGCAGTACAGTATTCAATAAATTCCATGAGAAATTCAACATGTTATAAATAGGCACTCGTTGCATGTTTACCCAACTGTAGACTAATGTAAAGTTTCTGAGCATGTTTGTGGTAAACTAAAGCTATGATGTTTGGTAGGTTAAGTGCATTTTCAACTTAGAAAATTTTCACCTTGTGATGAGTTTATCCAGATGTAAACCCATTGTGAGTCAAGGAGCATCTGTGGTGCATTTAAATATCTTCTAAAGACTTTGCAAGCTTGATAGCTCATTTCTTTTTAGTGTGAAATAATATTCCATTAAGAGGATGTACCACAGTTTATTCTTCATTTACCGACTAAAGGATGTATTAGTTATTTTAAAATTTTGGCAACTGCAAATAAAGGTATCTATGCAACTTTTGATGTAGATATAAGTTTTTAACTCCCTTGAATACTTAGGAAGGTGATTAATTAATTGTATGGTAAGAGTATGTTCAGTTTTTTTTTTGTTTTTTTTGGTACTGGAGATTAAACTCAGGGGTACTCGACCACTGAGCCACATCCCCAGCCCTATTTTGTGTTTTATGTAGAGACAGGGTCTCACTGAGTGGCTTAGCGCCTCGCCGTTGCTGAGGCTGGCTTTGAACTCGCGATTCTTCTGTCTCAGCCTCCCTAAGTGCTGGGATTACAGGCTTGCGCCACCGCGCCTGGCTATTATGTTCAGTTTTTTTAAAAATATTTTTTTGGTTGTTGATGGCTCTTTATTTTATTTATTTATATGTGGTACTGAGAATCAAACTCAGTGCCTCACGCATGCTAGGCAAGCACTCTACCACTGAGCCACAACCCCAGCCCCATATGTTCACTTTTGTAAGAAACCATCTATCTATCTCCCCAATGGTTGTAACATTTTGCATCCCACTAGCAATGAATAAGAATTCTACATCCTTGCCAGTACTGGTATTGTCAGCGTTCTGGATTTCGGCCATTCTAATAGGTGTGTAGTGGTACTTCACTGTTGTTTCAATTTGCAATTCCCTAATGACAAATGATATTGAGCATTTTTATGTGCTTATTTGCCATCTGTTTGTCTTTTTGGCTGGTGTCTTTTCCTCATTTAAAAAAAAAATCAGTGTTTTCTTCTCATTGAATTTCAAAATTCTTTGTACATTTTGCATAATAGCCATTTATCAAATGTCTTTTGAAATATTTTCCTCCACTGTGGTTTCACTTCTCATTCTTTTAGTAGAGTCATTTCCAAAACAGAAGTTTTGACCTTTAATGAAGTCCAATTTATCAATTGTGTCTTTCAAGGATAGCACCTTTGGTGTTGTATCTAAAATGTCACCACTGAAACCCAAGGTCATAGGTTTTCTCCTATGTTATCTTCTAGGAGTTTTCTAGTTTTGTTTTACATTTAGGTATTATGATCCATTTTGTTACTTTTTGTAAAATATGTAAGGTCTGCATCTAGATTTATTTTCTTGCTGTGGCTGTCTAGCTGTTCCAGCACCATTTGTTAAACAGAATCTATCCTCCGTTGTACTGCCTTTGCCCCTTCCTTTGTTGATGATCAGTTGCCCATATTAATGTGGGTCGTTTCTGGGCTGTCTATTGTGTTCCATTGATTTATTTGTCCTTTTTTTTTTTTCCCTCCCAGGGGCGCCATACTACTGAGCTACATCTCCACACCTTCTTTATAAGATAGGCTATTACTAAGTTGATAAGGCTCACCTTGAACATCCTCCTGCCTCAGTCTTCCAAGTCACTGGAATTATAGGTGTGTGCCACAGTGCCTGGCTATTTCTCTTTTCCTTTACCAATATCACACTGGCTCCATTACTTTAGCTTTATAGTAAGTCTTGAAGCTGGTTAGCGTCAGTCATCTGACTTTGTTTTCTCTTTCAATATTATGTAGATTAGTCAAGTCTTTTTCTTCTTCATATAAAATTTAGAATCAGTATGTCCACAAAATAACTTACTGGAATTTTGATTGGGATTGCACTGAATCTATAGAATAAGGCATGAATTTTTTTTAAATTACATTGTTTTCAGATCTTTGATCTCTCTTTGATTCTTCTTTCATAATAATTTTTTGGTGATACTGGGGATTGAACTCAGGACCTTATACATGCTAGGCACTACCACTGAGCTACCCTTCCTACCCTTTATAATTTTATTTATTAATTTACTTAATTTTTAAATTTTTATTTATTTACCCCTTTATAATTTTATTGAAATTCTTTATTTTTACCCATTATGTTTATACTTTTCTTAAGCCATAAATATATTTATAATAACTATTTTACACTCTTTACTAATTCCAACATTAATGTCATTTATGGGTCTATTTCTGTTGAATGATTATTCTGATTATGGGTCACTTTTTTTTAAAAATAGTTTTTTAGTTGTAGATAGACACAATATCTTTATTTTTATGTGGTGCTGAGGATCGAACCCAGTGCTTCACACGTACAAGGCAAGCGCTCTACCACTGAGCCACAACCCCAGCCCATAGGTCACATTTTTCTGCTTCTTTGTATCTCTGCTAATACATTTTATGCTAGACATTATAGGTACTATATTTGGGGTGTCTGGATTTTGTCTTTTGAGACAGGGCTCTTGCTAGATGGGTCAGGCTAGCTTCAAACTCAAAATCCTTCTGTCTCAGTATCCCCCTGAGTAGCTGGGATTATAGGCATGTTCCATAGAGCCTACCTTTGTTAAGTTCTGTAATGGAGTATTAAGTTTTGCTCTGGCAGATAATTTACTTATAGATGAGCTTGATCTTCTTGAGGTTGGTTTTTAGGCTTTGTTAGAGTGGATCTAGAGTAGCCCTTACTCTAGAGCTTGATTTGCCCTACCCTTAAGGCTAGGCCTTTCTGAGACCTTTACTGAATGCTTGGAATATTCAATGAGAAATCAAACATATCTCAGTTCTCTGCATGCAATGGTAGTTGCTTAGCTTCCAGTTCTCTAGGAATTGGTTCTCTGCCTGACCTTGTGGAATGTTACTCTATGCATGTGAAGGGTGTACCCGTGCACATTCTGGAGTCCTTTTTTCCTTAGTACTGGGGATTGAACCCTTGGGTGCTTTACTATTGAGCTATATCACCAGCCCTTTTGTAAAAATTTGAGATAGGGTCTTACTAAACTGCCAAAGATGGCCTTGTGATCCTCCTGCCTAAGTAGTTGGGATTATAGGTCTGAGCCAGTGCATCTGGCTGGAACTACTTTTCCGTGCAACTTCATATTCTCTTACACCCTGTCTCACAAATTCCAGTTGCCCCAGTAGCCCTGAACTCTTAGCAAAACTCTCATGTTGTTTGGCCTCTCCTTTCTTGCTTCAGAAAATGCCTCCCAATCGGGCTGTAATGAGGCACACCTCATTTTTCCCTTCTATTATGGATTATATTCCTATTCTGCCTGTTGTTCCATGACTGAAAACAATTTTTAAATATGTTGTGTCCATTTTTATAGTTACTTTTGGGTGGGAAGAGAGCGCTAATTCAGGACTAACAGTTACTCTATATGCCCAGAAGCAAATATTCCTCTAGTTAAAATGATTTTGTAACTGTGTGATCTTGAGCAAGTCACTTAACCTTCATAAGCCTCTACATTTTTTCAGGTCAAAATCAGGCTAACACTTACTTTAAAATATTATTAAAATGAAAATAAATACTGTCTATGAATTCCTGAACTTACTGCCTGGAACACTGAAGTTTCACAAATGACGGTTACAGATTGTTGCATTGTGTTAAGATCTACACTGCGCAGAGATGATTATAAAGGCTAACATGAGCTTGGAGAGGGGGCTGGGGTTATGGCGCAGTGGTAGCGTGCTCGCCTAGCACGCGGGAGGCACTGGGTTCGATCCTCAGCACCACATAAAAATAAAAAAAAAAAAATAAAGATATTCTGTCCACCTACAACTAAAAAATAAATATTTAGAAAAAAAAAAAGAGCTTGGAGAGGTGGTGCATGCCTGTAATCCCAGTGGCTTGGGAGGCTGAGGCAGGAGGATCGAGAATTCAAAGTCAGCCTCAGCAATGGCAAGGTGCTAAGCAACTCAGTGAGACCCTATCTTTAAATAAAACACAAAATAGGGCTGGGGATGTGGCTCAGCGGCCAAGTCCCCCTGAGTTCAATCCCAGGTACTACCCCCTGCAAAAAAAAAAAAAAAAAAAAAAAAGGCTGCCAAGAGATGACAATCAGGTGAGGAATCATGCTTAGTCACAAGCTTTTTCACCACTCCACAGCAAAAAATGTAGCCATAATGGCACAGTCTGTGGGCTACTGATGTGCCTGGTTAACAGGTGCTATTCTCAAGCCAAGAACTAGGTAAAGGCCATTCTCTATAACAAGGAATGAAACTAAGGGAATCGAGTACAGTGGAGGCAGTGGGAGGTAGTGCAAAGAATACACACATGGCTTTGGAGTCTGAAGAGGCCTGGGTGCCAATCCCAGGTGAGTTATCTGATCCTAGGTAAGCCTCATAATCTTGTGTATAAAGTAGGAGATAATATATGCCTCACAGGGTTGTTATAAACTCAGAGAGAATATGTAAAATCTCAGTATATGGCTAATTACTATTATCTCTATTATTTGAATATATAACTTGCTTAATACCTGTCCCTGATTTCTTATATTCCTTAAGATAAAATCCAAACTCATTGTAAGACCCACCATGACGTGACCTCCTTCTAACTCTTCAGCCTTGAATCTTGCCACCCTGAGCTTCTTTGATTTACTTCAGCCACAATGAGCTGTTCTTAATCTATCCAGGTCTTTACACTGCCTTTAGCTCTGTATGATACATTCTTTCCTATACTCAACTTGGTCTACCAATTTAGGTATCACTTTATCCATCCATTCTTTTGTTCATCCATTCATCAAATGTTTATGGAGAAACCACCAGGTGCCAAGGTCCTTGGATACAGCAGTGAACACAGTATACACAGCCCGTCCTCACTGGGGTTTAAGCTCTTGCCTTACCATACTCACGAAGCCTGGAGTTGGGCCTGCTGTATGTTTTCACAATACCCCGTATCTCTCCTCTACTAGCCTTTCTTTTAATTTAGTGCAATTGCTCACTTACCTATAGGTAAGCCTCACTACATCAAATACTCTGTGGGAACATGAACCATGCTGTCCTGATCCTCACTTTATTTCTACTTACTAGCACATTAAATATTGCTGAATTAACAACAAACTACTGAAAACAGCTACAGTGCCCACTCTGTTGGGCAGATCACGGTGGGAGATAAAGATATGAGTCCATCACTTCAGTTCTGGGGACAAAGTCAAGTGTAAGGATAACAATCACCAAGATCTCTGACTTGGGTCCCACGTGTGCTGCTGTTGTGGTATTACTGTGCTGTCATGCCGATACTCTCCACCCTGCTGGAAGTGATAATTTGCCACTATTTTCCCCACCTCAGCTTCTGCTGGAGAAGTTTTCTTATTTCTTAGGTACTTTTAAGGCCCCCAATTTAAAAGTTCTAACAGCTTTACAGACCTTGCTTAAGTTTCTCGGAAGCACATCAAGTCTGAGTGGCAGCATCTGCATACCCAAGACACCTCCTTGACAGCAAACAACCAGACCTCCCATGAGAGTCTGGGAGGACTCTCATGTACCTTTCCTCATGTACCTTTCTGCTTCCTCCAATCCCTCAGTGAGATTCCTACCTCCCTTGGGCACTATCTCTAGACCTCCATCTTCTTTCTTCAGTTAAAATGATCAAACCTAGTTGTACTTCCTAGCTCTAAATGAACAAAATAGGTATGATTAGAAGCTCAGGTCTATTCCATTGTGCTTAAATTAGGTTTGGTCTCTATTACTCAAAACAGTGAGAAAATCATTCTTTTTTATTTTTATTTTTTGTGGTGCTGGGGATTGAACCCAGGGCCTTGCACATGCTAAATAAGCACTCTACCACTAAGCCACATCTCCAGCCCCTAGAGAAAATCATTCTTACGTACTGATGATGAGCATAAAAACCAATACAACCGAGCTGGGGTTGTGGCTCAGTGGTAGAGCGCTCACCTTGCATGTGTGAGGCACTGGGTTTGATCCTCAGCACCACATAAAATAAATAAAGGTATTGTGTTCATCTACAACTAAAAAATAAAAAATAAAAAAAAACAATACAACCTTTGGGAGGGCAATTTGGCAAGAGGTATCAAGAGTTTCTGTAAAATGTATATCCTTTGACATAGTAATTCTATTTCTAAGACTCTATCCTAAGAATAATCTAACATGCTTCAAAGATTTGGTTGTAGTTACCCAAAAGGTGAGCATCATGCTCAGGAGAAATCTGTCTCCATCATATTTGCTTAAAAGTGGCTTAGGAGGGCTGGGATTGTAGCTCAGCGGTAGAGCGCTTGCCTCGCATGCGTGAGGCCCTGGGTTCGATCTTCAGCACCACATACAAAGCAATAAAATAAAGACATTATGTCCACCTACAGCTAAAAAAATATTAAAAAAAAAAAAGTGACTTAGGAGACATTCTGTTTTCAGAAGAGTTACTATTACAAGGCATTTAAGTCCAAAATTTAGCAATCTGAAGGATTTGAAAGAAAAAAAAACCAAAGTTCTCAACTCCATAATGTGATAAGACTATTGAGAGAAGTAGACTAAAATTTTAGGGATCAAGTTCCACCACTACTTATTCAGCAGGCTTGGTAAGCCACCTGCCTTCCCTGGGCCTGTGTTCATATGAGTACTGTGGGGGGACTCTCTGCTCTACTCTCTTTCGCATCCATTAAGGAATGGTCCAGCTCTCCCTTTTGTTGAGACTAGTGAGGTCTCCATAATGATAGGAATTCTCTTCAATGACTTCCCTTTGCCTTAAGAGTAACAATCCCTAGCCACAGCCTGCAAGGCTGAGTGAGCAATCTGGCCTAGCCTACCTTTCTAGCTTTAACTTGAGCACAACCTCTCTATTGGTCACTGTGCTCCAACCACATGCCCACCCTGGACCTTCACATACACTGTTCCTCTGCCTGAAATCCTTTGCCTGACCAACACTTTGTGATCTGTGAAGTCTGAACTTAAATGTCATTTTCACCAGAAAAACTTCACTGACGTTTTCCAATGTGGTTACGTCCCCTGTTAGATCCTCTCATAGTACTCTGTATCGTTAAGTACCCTGCAAGGCTTCTCATTAATGGTCACTTAATACTCATTTATGCAATTATTTATTTATTTAATTGCCTGTCTCTCTCAAACCTCCATGAGGGCAGGTCCTGCTTCTGACTTGTTTGTAACAGTATATTTTTAATTATAAATATTAACTCATTAATTATACATATAAATGGGCCTGACATTTCTATACAAGCATATGTCATAATAACTGTGTGTTTTTTTTTAATAACTGTGTATTTTTAAGGCTTGGCAAAGGGCCCAGCAAACAGACACATGGTAATTTGTTAAATGAATAAATGCTTAAAATCTTACAGCATCAGGAGTAGAGATCTAATGCCTTCATGTTAGTCAACGAAATGAAGTCCAGAAAAAGATAAATGACCCTCCCCAAATCACATAGCCAGTGAGTGGAAGAGGTAGTTTTAGACTTCATTCATTTGGTAAATATTTTCTAAGAGCTCACTTTGTTCCAGGTACTGTCCTAGGTCCTGGAGATAGAATGATGGACAAGACAATCCCTGCCTTCCTGGAAATTATATGGTGGTGGTGGAGATGGCCAATAAGCAAACTGAGAAATAATAGCTAAGAAAGTGGTAAGTGCTATGAAGAGAAAGGTGTTCTGTGGACAAGTCACATAACCAGCAAGCACTCAAACCCTTGCTTTCTGCTTCCAAGTGCAGGGCTTTTTCCAGTACACCACGCTGTCTGCCTGAAGTAAACAAACAAAACCATAATTTATGAGGCTCCCTCAGCTGCCTGTGTGTGCACTTGGTGGGGTGAAACCCTCATGCTGTCCATGAAAGAGGGCCAACATCATCAGAAGCAGCAGCTGACTGGCTTGCTTGCTAAAGCAGGTGTCAGAGCACTAGCCAGCCTGGCCTCTGCTGCCTTGAAATTTCACATCTGGCATCCAAAGAGAGGAGTGTGTTTAAATAAGACAGCTATTGAATGAGTGAATTGAGGAGGGCTGGAGTTGGCTAGTTTCGGGGAATGATGCAAACCACAGGGGACAGTACTCAGGAGGTGAACAGAGAAAACAGATGGGCTCAAACTGCAGGCGTGACTATTGCCTGGGCACCCCATATATCACTGGGGAAGGCTTCTTTGCTGCTGGAGACTTATTTATTTTTTCATTAATCAAAGCATCCTCTGATGCCTGTTCTTAGGGAAAATGTTTTAGGTAAAAATAAGATTGCAACAAGTGTATTCTGTATGCATGTAGAATGCACCTAAAACACAGATGTGCTGGTGGATCGGAGTCATGAATTTGACAAGTGAGCAGAACCACAAAGATATGCACTGAAACATTAAACCCAACAGCACTTCTCCTCATTTTGATGTAACACCAGTTTTGATAGTTGGATGTGTTGTTTATAAGTAAAGTGGGCACTCTAAATTAAAACAATAAAGTATGACATCTCATTTTTCTCACATGGGTAAGATTTAAGCCCAAGGAATTATTCTGAAATTAGTAATAGTTATCACTTGTTGACCAACCACTACAAACTGAACAAGTTATCTCTAATCCTATAGTAACCTTGAGGTACGTATAGATCCATTTATAAGTGAGCAAAGTGAGACTTGGAGAAATTAAGTGATTTTCTGGAAAGTCATGCTGATAATAAATGGGCACTGAGCTCCAATGTGTCTCTAAAGTCCAAGTACTTTGTACAAAATAAAAAAGTGACAACCATTTACCTGATAGCAAACAGTGGCCATTCTAAAGCGTGTGGGCTGGGAAGCTATACAACTCCCGAAGAACCACACATAATTCTAAGTTAGGTGGGGGTATTTCATACAGAATTTCAGATGCCTGTTCCCATATTTTAGGGGAAAATTTAGGTGTTTACAGCAAAAACTTACTGCTAGAGAAAAATCATGTCATAGTAAAGTCCCAAGTGTAACAGCCATTCAGTGAATGCCTGATACGAACACCAATTTTGATACACAAGACTGCTTACTGCATTCCACACCATTGGGGAAAACTCATATCAAGATATTGGGGCTGAGGTTATTGTGCAGTGGTAACATGCTCGCCTAGCACTGGGTTCAATCCTCAGCACCACATAAAAATAAAATAGATATTCTGTCCACCTACAACTAAAAAATATTAAAAAAAAGAAAAGAATGTATGATAAGCTGGGCACGGTGGCACACACCTATAATTCCAGCCGCTCGGGAGGCTGAGGCATGAGGATCTCAAGTTCAAAGCCAGCCTCAACAACTTAGCGAGGTGCTAAGCAACTCAGTGAGACCCTGTCTCTAAATAAAATACAAAATAGGGCTGGGGATGTTGCTTAGTGGTCAAGTACCCCTGAGTTCAATCCTGGTTACCAGAAACAAACAACAATAACAACAACAACAACAAACAAAGAATGAATGACAATCGTATGGTGTGCCTCTCAAATTGTAGCTCTACCATGGTCTAGCTGGGCAGCTTCTATGCCTCTGAACTTTCTAATTCATGAAATAGAGCTAACTACACCTCACAAAATTGTTAAGGATTAAATGATACAAAGCGTATGAAAGCTCCTAGCAATAGGTGTATAATAAACATGAATTCAATTGACCAGTCTGAGACTATGGGTCACTTTGGCCCAAAGAATTCCAGGGAGATGCAGTCAGTTCCAGATCTAAATCAAAGTGTGTGCATGTGCGTCAGAAAAGGGCCTACATGAATCTTGAGTGGAACGGTGGAACCAATCCCATCTCCATGCTTTAACTAGGACCATGGCTCAGGCAAGAGCCAGAAGATTTCCAAGCGTGAGATGACCCAGCAAAAGGCTAATCATTCCACACTGAAGTCATTCCTAATACTCTCCTGTCCTGAGTTTCCAAGAGGATCAAGGGATTGTCATCTGCCTAAAAGGGAACAAAATTCAACTTTGAATTATTTTCCTCTACCTCAAGATGTAGATGCAATTTGGCTCTTTATACCAATAGTTCTCTCTCCAGTTGACTAAGGGTGATTTTCTTCAACATACAAATCTGAGATGTCAAAATTCTTCCTATTGTCTAGAGTCAAGTCTAAACTACTTAGCAAAGACCTGTGATCTGGACCGTGCCTATGTGGCCTCAGAACCCACTCTTCTGCCTTTCACCAAGTCATTTTTTAACTCTCTGAATATTCCATGTTTTCTCAAGAGCCCAGTTCCTTCAGCTTGGAATGCCCTTCTCACTTTCCCATCTGTCAAACTCATTCTTCTCAAGACTAGTTTAAATACTTCTTCCTCTGTGACTCCTTTCTTAACCCCTTGGGCAGTTACAGGCAACCTTCCTCTGGGTCCTGCAGGCACACACCTTCTTCACAAAAGATGAAGGACATGTTATGGTAAAAAGAATACAGGCTTTAAATCAGAAAGAATAGAATCCAAATTTTGGCCCTCCCTCCAGGGAAGCCAGAACACCCATCAGAGGAGAGAAAGCTTTAGCCTCTAACCTAACATATGGTCTACTGGTATTACCTTCTATGTATGGAAATAAGACACAGGAGATTGCAGCCAAACGGCTCAGTGTCCTGAACCACTGGCAAAATCATCCCCATGAAGTTGACAATTTTAAAGGTATAATTCAATTTGCTCCCTTTGTTACAGGTGGTGAGTCAATATCCATGCACACTTGCTAATCACAAGCATTTAAATATTGTAGTGCCTCTAATTTTTCATTATAAATTTATTATTAAAAATAAACATGTCAGGCTGGGGATATAGCTCAGTTGGTAGATTGCGTACCTTGCATGCACAAGGCCCTAGGTTCTACCTCCAGCACCACAAAAAACAAAAACATGTCTCACTAGGCATTGTGGTGCACACGTGTAATCCCAGCAACTCAGGAGGCTGAGGCAGGAGGATCACAAGTTTGAGGCCAGCCTCAGCAACTTAGCAAGATTATTTCTTAGCAAGACTTATTTCTCAAAATAAAAAATAAAAAAAAGGGCTGGGGAAGTGACTCAGTGGTTGAGCACCCTTGGGTTCAATCCCTGGTAGAAAAAATAAAAACAAAAAGTAAATATCTCATCTTTGCCACTTACTGGGAAAATCATTTAAACTCTGAGTCTTCCTGTCTTCATTTGTAACTAAAGTGTTATGAGGATAAGAGAAAGTATGTTTAAATATCTAGCAAAGTTTGGCCCATGGTAAGCATTTGCTGGGCAGGTATTGGGGATTTAACCCAGAGGTACTTTACCATTGAGCTACATCCCCAGCCCTTTTTATTTTGAGCCAGGGTCTTTTAAGTTCCAGGTGATGGTGATGCTAAATTGCTGAGGATGGCCTTCAACTTGATCCTCCTGCCTCGGCCTCCTGATTCACTAGGAATCTAGGCATGTGCCCCTGTGCTCAGCTAAGCATTTTTATAAATGAAATCTGTGAAATGCACCAACATGTACATGTTTTTGTCTTTTCAAAAGATTGTCAGTTCTAAGAAAAGAGAACTTATCTGTTTCTCTGAAGTCCTCCACAGCAGCCACCAGGGTTGTTGGGCTGAACAATAAGCATTTAAGAACTAAAGGCTCACGTAAGAGTGGACCACACATTTTTTCTTAGGAGTTGGTATACTGTTAAAAGCCACACGATGCAAAGTCTGAAAACCCAAGTTCCAGCCTTATTTCATTCCCTACATTGAAATGTTGGTCACACTAGCATAACTGCCTGGGCTTGTTTTCTGCAAAGTAGGGACAAGAAAGACCTTGTAGGATTTCTTAAGGATGAAAAAAGAGAAAAGTAAAACATCATGTAGGTAAATATAGACTATACCTAAGAAGGACAAGAGAAACTCTTTTTTTTTTTTTTTTTAAATGTTTATTTTTTAGTTTTAGGTGACAGAATATCTTTATTTTATTTTTATGTGGTGCTGAGGATTGAACCCAGTGCCTTATGCGTGTTAGGTGAGCACGCTACCACTGCGCCATAATCCCAGCCCCAAGAGAAACTCTTATTAGGTGTCATGGTTTATAGGAAAATGGTTCTACCTTCTGTGCCTCTCACCCCAGAACAGAATAAATAGCTGTCTGCCATCACTATGCTGTTTAAATGCCTTTAAAGCTTGAAGAAGTATCCAGGAAAACAAAGTTTTGATATTCAAAATGGAGACCAAGACCCTGGCCTAAACCAGTTGCAAACATTGGGCAATAAATACTCAAGGGTCACTTTCCTACCTATGAACCTAGAGCATGGCCTAAATAGGGCAAAAAATGCCAAATTCCCTTTTGATTTTCTTACAAAACTTAAATCAAAGGCAAGGTCAAGAATTAAATGAATGTTTTCAGGAAAACTGTTCTTGACTTAAACTGAAACCAATTAAATGGATTATGTAAGGAACTATACTCTATTTAGAAGCGTTTCCTGATTATCTAAAATTAATCGGAAAACTTTATTTTATCCTAGCCTCTTTAAATTCTTCTTAACATTTATTGGTCTACTTATCTAACTTTGTATTTTAGTAAGCATTCAGTTATACCGAACATAACTGAATCTTTGTTTATAGATTCAAGACCATTTGGCAGGGATGCTGTAGAGGACTCAAGCATCAGATAAATAGTTGACTTGGATAAACATTTAGATTGTCTTCAAATCTGACAACTTGGTATCTGAACAAGTAGGTTAACTTTCACTTATAAAAATGAACATCAAATGCTATGGAAGTATAAACTAATGTACAGCCAAGAGGGGATACAGCACACAGGTTAAGACTAAGCTAATGGAGTTAAACTGTCAAGATTTAAATCCTTGCTTTGCTACTTACACTAACTCTGTGATCTTGAGCAAACTACCTCAGATTCTTCATATGCAAAATAGGAATAAAAGTACCTATCTCCCTGTAGGGCTCCTAGGATTAAGAGTGAATACATCTCATGGGCTTGAAACAATGCCGGGCACACAGCAGGTGCTCAAAAATGTGAGTTATTCTGCTTTGTATTAGTTTAGAATGTGTTAAAATACTAGGGACTGGGGCTGGGGTTATGGCGCAGTGGTAGCGTGCTCGCCTAGCACGCAAGAGGCACTGGGTTCGATCCTCAGCACCACATAAAAATAAAATAAAGCTATTGTGTCCACCTACAACTAAAAAATAAATATTTAAAAGAAAAAAGAAACTAGACTTAAAAAAAAAATACTAGGGACTGCCTACCCATGCATTATTTCACCAAAGCCTTAAAACAACCTTTTGAAGCATGTGGCAGCTCATTTTGAAAATCAGGAAACTTAAGTTCACAAAGGATGAGCACCTGGCCTATGGTCAGTGTCGGTGGCTTTCTGCCTCCCAAGACCATTGTTTCCATCAGAGCACCCTGCTTCCCCCATATGCCCAAACTGTTGAGGATATACAAAATCTAGTTGAATTGATGCCGAACGAGTATATATCCAATAACTGCCTTTTTTTAAAAAATATTTTTTTAGTTGTAGGTGGACACAATGTCTTTATTTTATTGGTTTGTATGTGGTGCTGAGGATCGAACCCAGGGCCTCACGCATGCGAGGCAAGTGCTCTACCGCTGAACTACAATCCCAGCCCTAAACTGCTTTTAAAAGGTTTTTAAAAAAAAAAAAAAAAAATTTTCTTAGTTGTAGATGGATACAGTATCTTTATTTATTTTTATGTGAGGCTCAAATCCAGTGCCTCACACATGCGAGGTAAGCGCTTTACCATGAAGCTACAGCCCCAGCCCTATAAATTGCCTTTTGAAATAATCCTTCTACCTGCTTGCTTTCTTGTCAAGACTCTAATTCTATAAGAAGAGCAATAACTTCATTAAAGATTCACCTCATCATGGTTTACATGTCATGGGAGTATGAATGGTGAGTGAAGTTCAAACAGTTAGATAAAATCTACTAAAATGGTGAACCTTCCTCAGCTGTTCCTGTCTTAAGTCCTTTGATGTTATTTGCATAGGACTATGAAAATCTGCTCATTATGATGACCCCAGTTCGTTTCTGAGTTATTAAGTCCCTTGTCGACCACTCATCTAAGCACCGTCTCAACTGCTGTATGTGTGTAGGTTCTATACTCCAAAACGGTAACTTCCAGGCTCTTGTAAAATCCCTAAGGATGTTTTCCAGGACTAAACATAACTAGCATTCAAGAACTGCTCAATGCTTTGAATTTGAATGATTCAAAGCAGACACTAAACAAAGTGGTTTTTCCATTCTTCAAGAGCAGTCCAGGAAATGACATGCCATATGGAAGAAGAACCTTGAGAAAGAAAGCCTAAAAGACCAAAAGAAAGAAGGTAAAGAAGGACTAGGCATGGCAAACTGTGAGCATTAAAAAAGAAGGTAGAGAGAGCCAAGGGAGGCCTTCAACAAACAAGGGGCCTGGCAGAAGCAAAAGAGAAAAATAAAGGAGGGGGAGTTTGGGGAGTCAGACAACATTTAAAGTTTGAAATGGAAGGGGATTCTAGAGTTAAGGTGGGTTCTGATCCAATGGAAAATTATTGGATCAGAAGCCTTACCACGCTTCTCTGGCTGAGGAACCTGGGTGGCAATGTGTGGGTGGCCTACACTTACGAACACAAAAAACTGGACACAGATACAAGTGGAGAGAAGTGTCATGCAGCAGGGAGTGGCAAGAGTCAATCCTAAATGCAGTCATTTGGGTACAATGTGCCCTTCAGAGAGGGCACGGTGACAGCATGGGCTAATTTACAGAGCTGCCAGGGCAATAACTCAGAAAGCAATACTACCTTCTCACAACAAAACGAGGCGGCCCCTGAATGTTTCATGGTGGTAAAAGCTGCATTACAGCATACTGAGATCCCGGAACCAATGAAAGGAGACAAGTTTACCAAAATGAGTCTTCACACAGAGTACGTTTCTGGCAAATACATTATTGGGCACTCCTTCTACTCATGTTCTGAAGAAACTATTTAGTTTCCTTATAAGGCCCTTCTCCTCAGCTCTCCCCTGTATAACAACTGATGTCTTCTTAAAGAAACAAAGATAGAGAAGGAAGAGAACTATTCCACTCCCCCACCCCACTCCCTCAGTGTTTTTTAGGAAGCAGAGTGAGGATGCTTTAGCATTGAGAGTGTCAGAAGCCTACCAGCTTATGAAATCACTTTTTAAAAACCTAGTCTGCTAAAGAAATATAAGTTGATGAGGAAAGATAAGAAGCAATGCAACTGTCTATGCTGGCTGCCAGAATTAAGCAGCATGTTTTAACCATGACAGTTTTCTGTTAAAACTTTAATACTACTAGACCCAAGATACAGTGTACCAATGTGGGTAAACACACTATCATGGCATACATAATCATAGTAAGTGCCATGATAATCAACTGATAATCAACTCCTAATGTTACTTCTTAAAATCCTCCAGTTGGCCCTCATTATCCACAAATAAAACCCAAACTTCCCAGCAGCATCCCAACTTCACTTCTCATACATTTCCCATTTTCAAATTCTATATTCCATCTCCCTGCACCGACTCCTGCCAAAAAAAATTTAAAAATAAACAAACAAGCAATGCTCCTTTGCCTGGAAAATCCTGTCCAATTCCTCTAGCTTGGTAAAATCTTACTCATTCTCCAAAAAATTGGCTGGTTTCCCATTCTCCAGAAAGATTGCTTTGACACCCACCCTTCTATGAACTTCAGAGGACCCTGTGCTTATTGCTACTGCACTTGCATATAACACTGTTCTGCGGGTGTCTCTTCCACTGTGGACAAGATACAAATTCTGTAGTTTCAATTGTATCCTCTAGTGTCCAAGTCAGAGGCCTGGTTCATGGTAGATACACAATAAGTGTTTTAATGAATAGTAAATATTACCATCTATAAATCTCACTTTCTTCCAACAACAAAAATCCACTCTTTAAAACCTACCATAAAATAGGATAACTGTCTTCCCACCTTTGACCAGAACAGCTGTACAGCCAGAACAGCCGAGAATACACCATTTGAGTCAGATCCTTGATAACTTTCAGGAAGCTGGTAGCTGATTGCATCATTTATGACATCAGAAAGGAGGTCACCATCTGTAGAGCAGCTATGTGGCTGCCACTGTGTACCAATGCTACATATACATTACTTCAGTCTTGACAACCCACAGTTACTCATTTTAACTCTATTTTGTTAAAGAACCTAAGGCTCAGAAATTTGCCCAAGGTCACACAGCTAGCAAATGATGAAGCCAAACTAATATAATGTGCAAAGTCAGGACTCGCTTTTCTTCTAAACGAACTAAAAAATGAGGTTGGCTGAAACTAAGATTTCCCACAGGGCTGAAAAATGATGAAGGCAGCAAATAACTTGTCCATCTCAGACTACGGGTATGCAGTTTTAACAACATAAACTAAAAACCAGCCTTGTTCCTGTTCAGAGTTTAGATAATTGCACACACTGCTGGCTGGCCTGTCAAATAGCAGATTCATCAGACATTAGGTTTGAAGCAATGTTTTAAAACAACTTCTCAAATTTATTTAACTCATGTGGATAACACGGTAGAGTACTTTGTATAAAAAGGAAAAAAAAAGCCACCCTCAATACTAACTTAGCTTCAGAGACAGCCCCATGCTTAGGCAGCACGATGGGCATAGAGATCACAGGACTTGCATTATCCCTTGAAAGATGAAACTCCAACTAGCAACAGATTTTTCCAATTCAAATTCAGTTTTATTAGAGATCCCAGCATAGTAATTAAAAAAAAAAAGAAAAGGACTGGATTTTTGCTTTTTAATTTTCCATTCCTATTTTAAAAAATGACTAGAGGCAATGACAAAAATAACTGTTATAAGGCATTTTTCTCCAGAAGTTTTTTGTCAACCTTTAAGTCCAGGCTTTCCATCCTTTTTTATTTTAAAAAGAAACGATTTGGGAGCACGTCAGCCTTGGACTAAACTTGCTATACAAAGCCTCTGCCTTCCTTCTCAAGTCCTAGACATACTGCCAGCACTCATCTCCCAAACCGCTGGTCTTAATCAAGTCCATGCTTGGTTGCTAAAGAAGCTCATGTTAATCCCAAGGTCAGTCACAATCCTAACCTTCAACAGTAGACAGCTGATTGCATCACTTACGATATACACCAGGCTGAGGCAGGAGGAGCAGGTCAGACATCTCTTGTCTGCTATGAGTGAGTCACATCAACAGTTGAGCCTGGGCTCCTTTCCCCAGAGCTCTGTGCAAGATCACTGCCACAACACCCCAGTCTACTACCTTACTGCCTGCCAAGCCACAGTGGAAGCTGCTTGAAAGTTATATTAGAGTAGTTGATTTTCCATAAGTACAAAAGAAAATGTTTCATTTACCATTTAGACCTACCATTTGGCCTCTCCATCTCTTCTTAGGGAGCCTTTACTGTTAGGCAATGTGAGAGTTGAAAATAAAGAGAAACAACATTTGTGTAGAAATGTGTCTCTTAAATTCTTTAACTTCCTGGGAAATTGCTGTTTCTGAACATCCCACTTCCTTGAGAGGGAGAAATTCTATGTATGTGCTGTACACTACATGTAGGAATTATTTCTTTTTCTTATCTTTATCTCACAGTATGGGTTCTACTCTCTAGGTACTGAAAGTGGGAAGGTGGAGGAGCAAGAAACCACAAAGAGCACACTATTCAGCACACCCTGTGTCAGCAACATGACAACTCCTCTAATATCATCCATGCTGACTCTAAGTAATTTCTGGTGGAGTGGATACATCATTAAATTTCTATTTGTGCTCTGCCTGAGGCTTTTCCCTAACCACTAATTGCCAGGGAAGGTCTAGAGAGCTTTTGTGAAAGAAGCAGAACGCAAGCAATGTCCTGGGTCTGTAGCCAGGTGTCAGTGTACCATATAATGGAGGAAGAAGATTACAAGATGATTTTTGTTTCAGCTTTTAGTCCAACCAAGATTTAAGATTCACAGAAAACAGCTTTATGAGGCTAGGGGACAGAAGTGTGGTGGTGGGGAGAGGAGGACACAGGGAGAAGTAAACACATCCAGAAGAATTCAGGGATAAAAACATCCACACAAGTTCACAGAACACAGAGGAACAAGAAGGAACACTGCCTGAGCCATTCATTACAGGATCAGGGTATAGGGTGAGTGGAGCACAGTGGGTAATTCTGAAACTTGTTCCAAATTAATTTTGGAGTGAATTCTCCTAGACAGGTCAAAGATTGTGCTTTAAAAATGTCATTAGAAGGTAATAGCTTTTTAAATATCCTTTTGCCTCCTTCTTCCAGATGACTCTCTTTTGGTTAAAAACCAGAAATAATATAAACCTCACAGGTTAGAAGCACAGTCTTTTGATATTGGTGAGGTGAGGAGCTAGATAAACTTACACAGTAAGTGAGAATGTTTATATGTCTTGGTCTTCTCCCTTGACCACTCCAAGTCTCTGACCTGCCAGAGATAGCAGTTATTTCCTCTGAAAGAAGCCAGTAATGGACACTTGTCTGTTGGCTTTGCCCAGAGCAGCAGTCCCTTTTTTGGTGCCCTTCCGTTCCTCTTTTGGCTCTTTTTTCACAGTCATGGCAGGAGGTCTCTGGACACAGGATGTCTTCGTCTTAAGCTCTTCTTCACTATCTGTGCAAGATTCACTCTCGTAAACTTTTTCAGTTACTAGAATAAGGGAAAAAATGGGGACATGGGTGAATTGAGTAATTTACCAAGAAAATGTCTGCCCCACCCTACCCCACCTGTGAAACTGAATCTTTCTCCTATTGGGAGACCACACCTAGCCTCAGGTAGAAAGTATGTGGGCTTCTGAGCTCACATAGCCTTTAGGTGAGGCTAAGAATTAACATTCATCTCTCCTTCCTCATGCCATTAAATGGGCCTTTATCATTAACTGGGTCCCATTCTAGGCTAGTTAACTTCTAGAGCTCCACATTTGAGTCATCTGTGTCTCAAACCCATACTTATAATATCATGCTTTAACTAGTTCTATCTCTGTGACCCACAAAGCTTGCCTATTTCCACTGTTAGTCAATTTGTTCTAAAAGGCATAGTCTTTGGAATTTAATATATATATTTTCTAATATCTAGTCTGTTACTTATATACTCTCAAACTTTAACATCAGAATAATCTGGTATGCTTGTTAAAACACAATGCTGGATTCTATCTCCAAAGATTCAGATTCAGTGGATCTGGGGTGGGAACTAAGAACTTGCTTTTTTAATGTATCCCCAGATGACACTGATGCTGCTGGTCTAGGGATGATATTTTGTGAATCAATGTGTCTCTCCCTCACTTCACCTCCCCCCATTAAAATGGGGATAACACTGCACCTCAGGATGTATGGATATACCTAACAGTCTTTGGCAAGTACTCTCCAATATTACTTTTTTCCTGCACAATGGACTGTGCTGGAGGTCAAATGGCTACTGCCACTATGGCATTCCTTCACCTTTATCCATCTAATCCCATGAGGGTTGCATAATTAACAACCCCCTCCCTAAGAGTTCCTAAATTTCTTTACTTTCAAGAGCCTAGAGCTTGCTTTGATGACTCCCATCAACTTAAATGCTAAAAAATTTATTCATATATATTTAAAGAATATCAAGTGTGTGTTTGTTTTTTTGGTACTAGGGATTGAACCCGGAGGCACTTTACCACTGAGCCACATTCCCTCTTCTCCTCCCTTTTAAAAAAAATTTTATTTTGAGACAGGGCCTCACTAAGTTGCTGAGATTACAGGTGTGTGCACCACCATGCCCAGCATATCAAGTGTTTCTGAAGGCCTTACTATTCAAATTGTGCTCCCCACAATAGAGGTATCAAAATTATTAGAAATGAAGAATCTTAGATCTTACTCCTGGCCTACTGAACCAGAATTTCAATTTTAGCAAGATCTTCAACTAATGGAGGTAGTCAGCAAAGTCTGAGAAATCTTTCAGTCTTTTTGAGAAAATACTTAGGGAATTTCCATGGACTACCTAACAGCAAGCAGGATCCCAGAACTCCGCCCCCATCTCACATGCATCTTCAAAAGCTTTATGCAACTGGATTAATGAGACAAAGTTATGAGCTGTGATTTATTCAATATCTTAAATTAGCAAAGTCTGAAGAGCCATCTATAAAAAGGAAACCATTACTACTAGTTGGTGTATAAGCCTTTGCTACTTCATAAACTATATTCTGTATTCAAATGGCAGCATGTCTGTAATATTATACTTTAGCATCAATTAGTTTGTTATTTCACTACTTCTTAATGAAACCACTGGCTGTCTCATTGCCAATTTTGTGTAATACACTGCTTGGGGGAGTTAAAAACCAGCCAGGACAGCACTGACAAAATTTCTTAAGCAGCACACTCAGTACACCTTATAATCTAAAAGGCATGTTTCTATGTTCAAAGTTGTAGCCACTTCAAACTACAGGACAAAGGAAATTTTGATTTAAAAATCCTAAGTGTTGGGGCTGGGATTGTGGCTCAGTGGTAGAGCTCTTGCCTCTCATGCATGAGGCACTGGGTTCGATCCTCAGCACCACATAAAAATAAGTAAATAAAATAAAGATATTGTGTCCATCTATAACAAAAAAATATATATATAAAAAAAATCCTAAGTGTTTTAGCTGAACAACATGCCTCCTTTCTCAGCTGCCATTAACAAAATGTCTGGGTTTTTGGTTATTACCAAGTATCTTTGGTTATTTCCCAATATCTTTTCCATTCAACTGCTTTGCTCTTAGAAATCCACCCCTGTCAGAAGTTTGCCTCAAATTTATCTCAGGGGCCCAACTCCTCAGTCCCTAATGCAAACTCACAATGCAAAAGGAAAGATTATTTCTTAAAGCCATAGAACAAATGTGGTCCCACATAAGACAGGGCAAGCCCCCTTTGCTGGGTACATTTGGAACAGTCCAAGCAGAGAGGAAAGCAGAACTCCTTTGTTGGTAACCAGAGCCAAGATTCACTGGGTTGAGTTTGGACTAAAAACCTTACCAAAAAAGTGCCACGTTAGCACAGTTTTCACTGTTGCATCCAAGGCTCTTAATAGTCCTATCTGAAGACAGTAGTGCAAAAAAGTCCACATCCCACACCTGGTCAGAACTTAAGTACTGTGTTTTGCACAAAGCAATAAGTAATTATCTACAAATTCCTATGGACTGTCATAAAGATATCTTTAACTTTTTTCTTTTAAGGGAGAAGGAGTAGGGAAAAACTGGCACTGGTGCTTTCGTTCTCTTTGAACTAAAAGAGGGAGAAAAAAAACTAAGAAATTAAATTCTAAGTACAAATTATCAACACCAATGGCAAACAATTGTCTTGAAAATGACTGTATTAGAATACTTAAAGCAAAAAGCCAAACCAAACCAACAAGAAAAGGTCATAAAATAAACTCCCATTCAAAGTCCAGAATCTATAGGCTTGTCACAAGAAATCTGGCATGACAATCAGAAGAATGAGAAGTTATGCTCCATTTATGTATGATGTGTCAAAATGCATTCTACTATTATGTCCTAATTAGAGCAAATAATAAATAAATAAATAAATTTAAAAAAAGAGATTTGGCATGAAAAGAATCCATGTAAGGAATTTTATTACCTAATCATATGCTATGATCAAAATGGCAGGGGCCTTTTAAAAGGAATGAGAAGTGGGTAATAATGGGATGAGGCATACAACAGACAGAATGCTTTCATGAGTTTTAATAACCACATTACCTAGAAGTTGATTCTTCAATGCCAATCAAACGTTTTAAGGCAAAAATTTGAACTAGAAAAGGAAAATCAAGAAAGAGGAAAAAACCCTCTAGAAGATCCAAGATGTGGCAAGTGCCACAAGAGAGGAGAAACAATAATTATGGGCACTCCAAACAACAAGAGGTTTATAAGCCTAAATCTAAAACTCTTTCCAGACACAAAAGCACAGTGTTAGGATCTGAGCATCTCATCAGGCCTTAAGTGCTAAATCCTAA
The DNA here is from genome assembly GCA_028644305.1 of Xerus rutilus. Classification (NCBI taxonomy): domain Eukaryota; kingdom Metazoa; phylum Chordata; class Mammalia; order Rodentia; family Sciuridae; genus Xerus; species Xerus rutilus. The sequence continues at coordinate 55,457,323 of CM053399.1, read as the reverse complement.
ATGCCCCACAGTCTGATCTGACTGTGGAAAGGGTAGAAGCAGCAAATATATGGCTGAAAGATCAACGAATGACTCAAAAACTTGAATTCGAATTCCCTTTTGGGCCTTCATAACAAGTACATGCTTTTACCTAACATGGTTTACAAAGAGAAACAAAGAAAGTAATCTGGATGAGTCATACTCTTCTGAGAACAAATGGGACCAAACACTAAAGACTCCTGATTCTCTCTTCAGAGTCTAATTATCTGTAGGAGCTTTTCTCTCACTATTCAAAATCAAGAAACAATCATTCTAAAAAAACAAATGTTTCTTGATGTCTATAACAACATCTTCACTTTGTATTGTGATTTCCATCCTGAGAGTCTTTAAAGATAATTAACTACCTCACCTGAATCTTCCTAATGGCCCATATTCAGGAAAAGTATGTATTTCCCCTATTCCACAGATTAAACAACTCCCCACCAGAGATGACAATACCTTTAGACAAGATCTCAGTACTCACTTTTATGATGTATGGCCCAAACAAGAACCTGGGTGTTCTGATTTTAGTTGCAGCTTTCTCTATACTTTGCTACTTAATGTGTGGGCTACAGACGAGCAATATCAGCACCACTTGGGGGTGAGTCATACATATTCTGAGATGTACTGCTCTACACAGGATTACTGTGCATTTCTATGGTGCATAACTCTCTGGAACTGGAGCCCCAAATTTGTCTTACCTATGCAGCCTTCCTCATCCACAAATGTTTTAGATTTCAGTACACGCTTTCGTTTTCTTTTGTTTTCTCCACTTGAGCTCTAAAAAAGATCAGAGGAAGATCAGAGGATACAATGTTAACCAATTAAGTTAACCAATGAAGCTGTAGAGAAAAATAATGAAAGCTTTTTAATCTATAACAACCACTCCCCAGTATTCCATTATGATTTAAAAAGTTGACCATGTTGAGGTATGTTCCTACTATCCCTAGTTTCTCTAGCGTTTTGAACATGAAAGGGTGCTGTATTTTGTCAAATGCTTTCTCTGCATCAATTGATAGAATCATGTGATTCTTGTCTTTAAGTCTATTGCTGTGATGGATTACGTGTATTGATTTCCGTATGTTGAACCAACCTTGCATCCCTGGAATGAACCCCACTTGATCATGGTGTACTATTTTTTTAATGTGCTTTTGTATGCGATTTACCAAGATTTTATTGAGAATTTTTGCATCTATATTCATCAGGGATATTGGTCTGAAATTTTCCTTTTTTGATGTGTCTCTATCTGGTTTTGGAATCAGGGTGATACTAGCCTCATAGAATGAGTTTGGAAGGGTTCCCTCTCTTTCTATTTCATGGAATAATTTTAGGAGTATTGGAGTCAGCTCTTCTTTGTAGGTCTTGTAGAA
>CM053399.1:55350482-55455435 GCA_028644305.1 Xerus rutilus | reverse complement strand
AAAAAAAAAAAAAAACTACACTGAGCTGGGCACGGTAGCGCACATCTATATCCCAGCAGGTTGGTAGGCAGCAGCAGGAGGAGGCTCATGAGTTCAAAGCCAGCCTTAGCAACTGAGCAAGGACCTAAACAACTTAGCAAGATCCGGTCTCAAAAAAAAAAAAAAAAGTAACAACAAATGTTGTCAAGGATGCAGTGAAAAGGGAACATTCATACATTCATTGTTGGTGGGACAGCAAATTGGTGCAACCACTCTGGAAAGCAGTATGGAGATCTCTCAAAAAACTAGGAATGGAACTACCATTCAACCCGGTTATCCCGCTCCTCGGTATATACTCAAAGGACTTAAAATTAGCATACTACAGTGACACAGCCACATCAGTGTTCATAGCAGTACAATTCACAATAGCTAAGCTATGGAACCACCCTCAATGCCCATCAACAGAAGAATGGATAAAGTATAATATATATGCACAATGAAACATTACTCAGCCATAAAGAAGAATAAAATTATGGCATTTGCTGGTAAATGGATGGAACTGGAGACTTACTATCATGCTAAATGAAATAGGCCAATACCAAAAAAACAAAAGTTGCATGTTTTCACTGATTTGAGGAAGCTAAACCACAATTAAGAGGGGGAGAGGAAGAAGAGAAATTCAGCAGATTAGACAAAGGGGAACAAAAGGAAGGGAGGGGGGAGGGATAGGAAAGACAGTAGAATAAATCTAACATAATTTATGTACACATATGAAAATACCTAAGTGAATCCCACCATCATGCCCACACAAGAATGGGATCCTAATTAGAATAAGATATACTCTATGCTTGTATAATTTTATCAAAATGAATTCTACTGTCATGTACAACTAAGAAGAACCAATAAAAAAAAATAACTAAAGAAAGGCAAAAGATTTGCTTTCTAGGCCCTTTGAGAGACAGGAATAATATAGGTCATACCAAGCAAAGTGATGCCAATATCTATGACACTGAGGCCTTTTTGAGAGACAGGAATAATAAAGGGCATACCAAGCAAAGTGATGGCAATATCCATGACACTGACCTCAACATTATACTGTTTAACCAGGCAGTCCCCCTTTTGTTTTGAACACCCATTTTCACAAGCCTTATGAAATAAATATATGATTCTTGTTTTTCAAGGCAGGAAGTAAAAGTACAAATAGTAAACTACCTTCCAAGATATCTCAACTGAGCCCAGCTCACCCAGAAAATTCACCTTGCTAGTTGGTTACTTTTCATCAACATCAATAGTACACTGCAGATGTATGTTAGGAAGGAGTGCCTGGATGGGTACAAACTGGATAAGGTGGCATTCATCTCACGTTTAAAATGTTATTAACATTTACTTATTAGTCAAAGGAAAATAAAAACATGCTTACTCATAGCAGCTTTTCCAAAAAAATTGCTCATTACATTCCCCTTTCCTGGTGCTTTGTTGCCTGTTGAAGACGTCTAAAAACATAGAAAAGAAAACACATGATTTTTTTCCCCTTAGGCTCCTCTTAAAGTAGTAATGTCTTGAACAGTCTCTTCAATAAAAGAGCACTGTTCAGTGGTACAGTCTCTATGTAATCATGTAAAAATGCGTAGGCATCAGATAACAGTATCATTAACAGTAACATTAATTTCCAAAACTTTGCTTCTCATACATAGTTCTTATAAAATTATTATTATCCATGGATGTTTAAGTTTTTCTTGAGCACATTTTAAAAGAATTTAGATCAAGAAGATTAAAACAGATCAGAAGCAATATGGTACACAAAGAAGAGGGAAATAAAATATTACATTTTTTATAATCAGAAGTAGACTTGAATCCTGGTTCAACAGTTAATAGCAATATAACCTCCAGGCAAATTACAAGTTTAGGCTTTAGTTTTATTACATATAATATAAAAGTGGTAAGATCCAAAAAGAATTGATAAGAAGATTTAAACAAAGATCAAACCAATGGCACACAACAGGAATTCAATAAATGTTTTGTGTCCCTCCACCCCTCTTCTTTCCCAGAGCAAAAGCTTAAAAATGACAGTGATGATAACAGTAGTAACAACACCACACTTTCCTGGATATTTTATATGTTTTATATGGCACCTGATATTTTTATTAAGTCAATATCCAAAAAAGTGAATTTAGATGGCTAATCAATAAAAAACACAAAGAGAAGAGAAAGAAAAAAGAAAATAATCTAAGATATTCTCAAGATGACACATTGCTAATACACAATTTCTTGAATTTTTTAATTTTTGAGGCATGTCGCATGGATTATTTCAACTGGGTCTCACAACAATCTTATAATGTGTACAGGGTAGACATTACCATTTTATAGAAAGGGATGCAAGCTTCAGTGAGAAGTATCAGCAAAAGAAAAAGGACTATTTCAGATGAGAACAAAGTATTAAAGGGATCAGAGTGGTAGAAAAATCAGAACTGAATGTCAGAACCTTATATAATTAAACTACCAAGGACACTATTAATACTTTCCTAGAATAACCATTCCACACTGTAATAAAGGTCCATCTTCAAAGAAGACTTACATTTGTTACTTCTTTAGCCTCTATTTTGGTCTCCTTGTTGGTATCTTGGCTTTTAGAAGCAGCTTTGGAGGCAAACATTCCCATAATTCCTTTGGGTTGCTGGGAAGCCTGTTTGGAGGCAGGTGGGCCATGACCATTGGTTGTCAGCTCATTGTTGGCTTGTGTCTCACTGGATGCTGGAAGATCTGACTGTTCAAAATTGCTAGAAGATGAGGATTCTGTGGGAGCTCTAGGGACTGCAGCTGCACATTGTATGGCACTAAATCTAAGGATAGAACAGTAATATTAATTTGATGCCAGTATCAAAATCTTATTTTCAAACTCTTGATTCTTTCACATACTACCTTCTAACCCTAATATTACAAAACTACGAAATTTTAGAACTAGAATGGGTTTTAGAAAAATTTTTGTACAAAATTCTCATTTAGATAAATTGGAGAGAAATAAGTGATTTGTCTTAGGTGGTACATCTAGTTAGTAATTAACACAGCTAGATCTGGAATCAAGAGTCTTCTACCACACCTTACTGAATACTCTTGGTTTTTTGGAAAAAACAACAAATCCTAATTCAAAAAAGTAAGAATATACCAAACAATAATAAAAGATTTAGTAATTTTACCATGCTTAGGAAACATGATTATCCCTTATTTAAGAACCTTCGTCTTATAAGGCCAGATATACAACAAATATTGACTAAATCAAAACTAAAAGCTTTAAATATTAACAAGTTTCCTGGCAACTCTCCTGGCCAGAGTGGGTTATGCTTTAAAACATGGAAGCTGGGAACAGGGTCACTGGCTCTTATAACTTGTGGTCCTTCACAGCTATTTGCTACTAAATTCTAATAGTACCAACAGCAGACAAGTAATTATGCTGAAGGCCAAGTAAAGGAATATGGTGAATGGTTTGCATGGCTTATTAAAGGGAACATTCATCTCTTATTCTCTAATCATTGTAGGTATGCCTATTTCATACAAATACATAATGTAATGTTCCACATTGTGAATGGGTAACTGATTCAGCTTTCTCAAAAGGTTATACTTAAAGCAAAGTTCTTCAACTTTCCCTATCAAAACATTTTGCTTGGGCTGGGGTTATGGTGCAGTGGTAGCGTGCTCACCTAGCATGAGTGAGGCACTGGGTTCGATCCTCAGCACCACATAAAAATAAAGATATTCTGTCCACCTACAACTAAAAAATAACGTTTAAAAAAAAAATTTTGCTTCCTCCAGTTTGTTGTTTACTAGGGTAAGTGAGAATTCCTTGAAAGTCTTATTCATCTTTCATATATCAGTCACTCAGCCCAAGATCTGACATACAGCAAGTATCAGAAAAAAACATGTTGAAAGAATGACTATTTAAGCCACTGAAACTGAGGTTTCTGGCTTGTCTCCCATCCTTAGTGTATCACCTCAATTTGGGATGGGAGATGGGGAAGATTTAGAAACTATGCAGTGACATCAATTACCAGAAATCACAGATACAACTTCAAGATTAACTTCTGGAATAAGTGGCCTAAGAAAAAAATCCCTGATATATTGTTTCATTTCAGAAATAACATTAGACTTGAGCAGCCCTAAAGCTAGAGTCTACAGCTCCAAATATCTTACACTGATTCACTATGGTCCTAGCAGAAAACACTACATTAAAACACATCTTTGGTGCATCAGAGCTAAGAACAGACGGAAAACATTTACTTTCACCCCCTGTTCTTCCTCTCTGGCCTTGCAGTGCTTCCATGAACAAGGAAAAGGGCAATGCTTTATTTCATTGTCAACATCTAAAGTTGGCCCTCAGACAACTCTTTCTCCATTTGGTCTGCATTCCACACCTTAGGGTCAAAACCGGGAACTGGCAATGAGGAAGAGACCAAGTTAGGCTGGGAGCATGTCCGAAGAGTGAAGAACCTGATCAATCCTAAAATTTCAACTTTTCTTCCTGTCACATCATTTCTTAAAACACACAAAACCATGAGTCAAATCTCAGTTGGCCCATAATTTTCAGGACCAAACACAAACTTCTTTATTGAAGATAAATTCTTCACATTTCTACCAAGGATACTTGAAGAATTTAGGTAAAGTTTCACTGAAGTGCTTCCTATTATCACATTTCTACTTGCCCTGTTTACTTTAGTGGGCCCTGGGCAAATTTCATTTTGAACTTGTGAGTTACTTTTATTCTTGTTTGCTTACTTGCTAGATATAACAACTGGTTTTAAGAGCTTGACATGCCATGACAAGATTTTAAATGCAGATTATTTTTGAAATCTAGTAATATATTTTATATAAACTTATCAGGGTCCTGATATCTTCTTGAAATCCTTCCCTAAAAGACACTAGACTTATAAATTATGACTCTTTGGCTATTTAACTACATTTATTTACTTAATAAACACTTGTATAGCTATATACTCCAAGGTTTGAACCAAAGAACAATTATGTACCAAATGTTAACTAAGTGCCAGGCACTATTTTGGGTATATAGTTAACAAAATAGACACAGTCCCTATTCTCGAGGAACTTAACTGATTTTGCCAATTCTGTATCTATTTCTTCTCAAGAACCAGTCTCCATATCAGTTATCTCTTCTCCCCCAGGACTTTCAAACTTTTTCTATGGCTGTTTCCTAATAATACAACTTGAAGGCATTCTCAACTTTAAAATTGTATATATCCTTCCTCAATCTCAACTTTTCCCTAGCTTTCCATCCCATTTCACAGTTAAATTTTCCTAGAAGAGTTGTTCATACTGGCTGTCTCACTTTCATTGTCCCCATTTACTCAGCTGACCAGCATCTGGTCCTTGCCCTGAAAAACTCTCTTGTCAAGGTCATCTCTAGATCCAATGGACACTTCTCAGTTCCTACCTTACTTGGCTTCTCAGCAACATTTAACAATGTCTACCAGTTTGTCCTTATTGAAACTTGTCCTTTAGCTTCTGGAATCCTATAGACTTCTGCAACTTTCCTTTTTCCTCTGGCTGCTTACTCTAGCACCCCTCTTTTTCTGCCCATCTCTAAAAATAACTGTCACTAAATAGTGCTTACTGTGTGCCAAAGACTCTTTGTAAGAGCTTCACATATTTTAACTCATTTAATCCTCGGCAGCCCTATGGGACTGGTAATATTAGATCCACTTTATTGACAAGGAAGCTGAATCACACAGAAATTAAATAATTTTCCCAAGGTCACACAGCTACTAACTGTGGGCTACAGTTTTACTTTCTGCCCTTCTTCCATTAAATACAATCTCTGCACGACTATACTTGCTGCCATGGCCCCGCTGCTAACTTACCTCCTTTGACTCTAAAGTCTCTGTCTTTACTCCTATTATTTGTTAGCTCTAGACTCACCTATCTAATGCAACGAACATCCCACCTGGGATTTCCCACAGGCTTCACAACCTAAACATGTCTCAAATCTAACTCAACATTTTCCCCTTTTCCTAAAGCCCACTCCCCTTAAATTCTTTTAGTACTCATCGGACCAAGCCAGAAACATGAGATCATCCTTAACACCATGAACAGTTAGCCCACACACACCTGTCCCCAACCCCTACCATGCTTCGAGATTTTGATGGCTATAACTTTTTAAACTTCATTCCTCTTCACCCAATACAACTACTTCAATTCAGATAACTGTCAATCACTGAGACATTTCTCCATTCTCATGCCCTTGCTTCCAGATTACTCCCTTCTGATCTACTTTTTTTTTTTTTTTTTTTTAAATATTTTTTTTTTTTTTTTAGTTGTGGATGGATACAATGCCTTTATTTTATTGCTTTGTATGTGGTGCTGAGGATCGAACCCAGGGCCTCACGCATGCGAGGCAAGCGCTCTACCGCTGAGCCACATCCCCAGCCCCCCTTCTGATCTACTTTTAACATCACAGCCAGGGTCACCTTTCTAAAGTACAATTCTGATCATTTCATCCACCTGTTTAAAAATTTTTAGTGGTTCCCAGATGCTCTCAGAATCAAATCTAAATTCCATATCCTAGCAGTCAAAGCATAATCTGACCCCTCCTAGGCTTCTCTAGTCTTCTAATTATTTCCTACCTCTCACTCTAAGTTCAGTCATAGATGATTATCATGGTTCCACACAAGCCTGTTTTCTCTTAGCTGTATTTACTCTCCCATTTCTTTGCCTGGCTATTTGTACTGGCCCTTCAAGCACCAACTTAGCTGTCCTAACTTTAGGAAGCCTTCTCTGTCTTGCCCCTTGCTCCATTCATCCAGAAGTGGAGAGAACTGCCTATCCCCAATATCTTTTTACACTATTCCTCCTGAGATTGCACTGCCAAGCTGTACTATAACTGCTCATCTCCCATCAGGCGATTAATTAGTCCTAGAACAAGTACGGTCCATATTCACTCTATAGTGTATACCATACCATAGGTATTCATCAGATATTGCTGAGTGAATTTAAATTACCTCATTCAGTATGTGTCAGAGCAGTAGGTGCTCACAATGTATGTCTGGGGAATTGACTTGAGCCCTCAAGAAAATCCCACAAAGCAGGCATATTATATCTAATTTAAGGATGAATAAATCAAAGCTTACAGAGTTTAAGTAATTTGTCCAAAGCCACTGGGCTATTAAGCAGGAAAGTACAACTTAAGCCTATGATCATCATTTTCCAAAATGTACAGGTATCATAAGCCATTACCTCTCTGTTTTGTGGATACAAAAGATGCCCAAGATCTGATCCTAGCTATAGAAACATAGGAAAGAGCTGCTTTTGGATGGAGTATCAAATGCAGAGGAATATCAAATTAGGAACAAATTTTTTGAAGGACAACATTTGAACTAGCTTTTGAAGGATGGGTAGAATTTAGACAGCAGAGACTGGGGTAAGGGAGTAATGAGGGGACACAACAAACATTTCTGGTGGTGACGACAGGATAAATATATGAGAAATAGATTTATGGAGAGTCCACTGGGGTTTTCAATATGGGTTGTGGCTGCTATTTTTCACCTTATGATGTACTAATAAAACCAGGCATGTGTCTTACTGCAAGATAAATGGGGTTTTACTAGACTTGGCACTCACTCTTAAGAGGCAGCCACTGTGTAAACATCTTACAAAATCAATTCGTAAAGAAGCCCACAAGGAACATTAAGGCGCTTACTTGCTGCAGTTCTGCAAGTTGCTTTTAAGGATGTCATAGTCAGTATTGAACAGAGGCCCACTGTCCTTTAGCATAGCTTTCTGGATGCTGTACACATGGATGCTGGCAGTCATAGCTAGCTTGGACTTCACTGCTACAAGTCAACAGGAAAAGCAGTCTGTTAATACACAAACTTCATAGCATGTGGGGACTTTAACAAGAAACCCTTCTGCATTAAAACCATTTGCAATCTGTGGTGGTCCAAAAAACTCTAAAAGGCCAAATAGCCACATATACAGCGTAACATCAACTCTTCTGTCTGCAATGGGGACATTATGACAAGGTAGGTGGTGGTGAGTCATTTCTAAGTACAGCACCTGTGAGAGTATCACTCATCCAGTGGACACTCAGCAAATATTAATTAATGATTGATTATGACTATAATTTTTTTCATAGAACTTTACATTAGCATATAGTAAAAGACTAAATAATCTCTACATGAGAAGAGCTGTTTATGTATACCAATTTTACTTTAGAGAATGCAACTATATAACAAAAATACAACTAACTAGATACCTCTGCAGAGAAAAAACAGAATATCAAAGAACAAATTTAAGTTCCACAAGGGAAGGGGCTGGGCCTAACTTGCTCCATGTCCCCATTGCCCAACACAGAGCCTGGTGCATACTAGATAATCAATACACATCTACTGAATAATGAATGCCTGCTTGCTTTACTTACCATTGTAGAAATCCAGAAAGAAAAATTAGACATCCCCAAGACTTTGAATATTTCAAAATTAATTTGGTAAGAATCCCACCCCACTGGCAGGAGCCTTTGTATATACAAGGTACAATAGTGAAGTTTTGTCTTGAGACATAGATCTAAGATCATGAGGACCTACCTGATGGTCACATAATTTTTTGAAATGGACTTTTAAACAATATGGGGTTGGAGTTGTGGCTCAGTGGTAAAGCGCTTGCTTAGCATGTGCAAGGCACTGGGTTCGATTCTCAGCACCGCATATAAATAAATGAATAAAAAGTAAATGTCCATCGACATCTAAAAAATATTTGAAAAAAAAAACAATAGAATAGTAGCATTAATAGCACTGGAAGTCAGACATTTTGGTGTGTGTTTGGTGCTAGGGATCAAACTAGGACCTTACACATACTAAGCAAGCATTCTACCACTGAGCTATATCTCCCAGTTGGATTTATTTATTAGTCTTTCTGACTTTTAGAAAAACGTTGTATGTTCTTCTTTAAAAATGTGTTATGAAACATGGCACAATATTTAGAGACTACTGTCTTTTTACAGTGGATGAGATGGCCCACATGGTATTCATGACAGTTTTGCATGTCTGTCACGAGGTTTGAAACCCTGTGATAAAACTGTTTTATAAATGTCAGAAGCAACTGGCTTTAAAAATGGGAAGTTATACAGATGTAGTATCATATTTTAACACATTTCAGAAACCACTAATAAAAGGAATATAGAGTTCTTTGGTTAAATCACTAACATATTATATGCAGATGTTAGGGGCAGATTTTTTATTATATCTACATTGATGCCATAAGAAGAAAAAGGAAAAACTTACTAAATTGTTAAAATACCTACCTTCCAATTTATCTTCTCTCACTACTGCAACCTTGTGGCACTGCAAAGAAATAACACTTTATCAACAGAACTTGAAACTTTTTTCCTTGTTAATAATTCAATTGTTCTTGAATGTGAAATTAGGAAAATAATAGGTACCATTAAAATGTATGTTATAGTTTAATAAAGTCAAACTCACTTTTAATTTGCTTCCTTTAAAACTTCTCAGTAAGGTTAAGGAAAATGAGAGTACAGATATAAATACCACGATGAAATTAAATACAGCATCTCAAATCAATGTGAGAAGAGAGAACTTTTTAGTAAGTGATTTAATGAAAAGTACTGCATTATCATATGGATCCAAATAAAACTGGATCTTCCCCTCACACCATACACCAGAATTAATGCTAAACAGGGAGCATGAAAGTCTGGGTGGAGGCTAAAAGGAGAAGGTTCTGAGGCTGTGGGGAATTGAGAGCCCATGGCATGGTGGAGGAGAAATAGCAAAAATAGAAGGAATAATGGTCATGTCAAAAAGGCCACAGCCATGTGCAGCCTATTTGTTGCACAACTGTGCCAGGTGCATGCCCAAGGACAAGGCCATTAAGAAGTTCACCAAGGGCTAGGGTTGTAGCTCAGTGGCAGAGCGCTTGCCTAGCATGTATGACGCGCTGGGTTTGATCCTCAGCACCATGTAAAAATAAATAAAATAAACGTATAAAAAAAAGAAGTGCACCATTCAAAACATAGAGGCCATAGCCATCAGGGACGTTTCTGAAGCAAGTATTTTTGACACTTATGTGCTTCCCAAGCTCTGTGAAGCTGCATTACTGTGTGAGTTGTGCCATTCACAGCAAGGTGGTTAGGAATCGATATCATGAAGCATGGGAGGACTGAACACCCTCACTCCGTTTTAGACCTGCTAGTGCTGCCCCATGAAGCCCATGTAAGGACCTGGGTACTTAATGAGTAAAGAAAAGCTATCTCTAGAAAAAAAATAAAATGGGAATTACAATTTTAAAAAAAAGGATTAATGCTAAATGGGATCAGAGATTTAACGGTAAAAAATGAAAACATATACAATAGAAGAAAACACACATGAATTCTTCTGTAACCTGATAAAGCCTAAGAATGAGGAAGTATCCTATGTATGATTCAAATCCAGAAATAATTAAAATAACCCATAAAAACTAACAACTTTTGGATGAAAACAACTTTAAGTTCAGACAAGTGATTAAGTAAGAAAAGTATGTGCAACTTGTATCACAAATGGTTACTACAGTTTCTAAAAAGAACACAAAACTAAAAACAAAAAGCAACAACAACAACAAAAAACAAAGACCCTTTAGAAAAATGGGCAAGAGCTATAAACAGATAATTCACAGCAAAAGGAATGCAAATAGCCCTGAAACATATGACAACATGTGTTGTGTGGAAACAGGCACTCTTAATACACTGTCAGGAAAAATGAGAAATGGAGAGGTATTGACAATAATCAGCAAAAGTACATATACAGCCTGGTGACACATGCTTATAATCCCAGCATCTCCAGAGGCTGAGGAAGGAGGATTCCAAATTCAAGGTCAATCTGGGAAACTCAGTAAGACCCTGTTTCAAAATAAAGTAAAAGGTCTGAGATGTAGCTCAGTGGGAGAGGAACCCTGAATTCAATCCTCAGTACCCGCCTCAAAAAAAATGTATATATATTTATACTTTGATCCAACAATCCTACTTCTTCTTTTATATATATATATATATATATATATATTTTTTTTTTTAGTTGTAGATGGACACAATATCTTTATTTTATTTATTTATTTTTATGTGGTGCTGAGGATCAAACCCAGTGCCTCATGCATATTGAGGCAAGTGTTCTATCACTGAGCCACAATCCCAGCCCCCCAAGAATCCTACTTCTAAGAATATAATTTTAAAACACACTAACAGAAATACACATAACCCATACACTAAGCTATTCACTGTAGCACTATTAGCAATAGCCAAAGATTGTAAATAACTCAAATAATTCAATATGGGACTGTTGAATCAAATAAGACATATTTATCAATGAAGCCAGATGTGGCTATAAGGAAAGAGGAATAGTTTTATACTTGCTATGTAATACTCAGGATCTACCTCTCCATTTCTCATTTTTCCAGTTGCTGAGATAATAGGCATGATGTGCACCATCACATCCAGCTAGACCACCATGACTGGCAGATAAACAGAATCTAAATGTCTTTTTTTTTTTTTTTTGCGCTATTGGGGATTGAACCCAGGGGTGCTGTACCACTGAGCTACATCCTCAGCCCTTTTAACTTTTCGTTTAGAAACAAGGTCTCATTAATTGCCCAGGCTGCCCTCAAACTTGCAATCCTCCTGCCTCAACCTCCCATGTACCTGGGATTATAGACATGTGCCACTGTGCCCAGCTAAATGTCCTCTTAAATTTAGAAATAGAAGGCCCCCTATAAGTAAGACACAGCATAAAAGTTTTTAACTTCTGCCACAGTTGGATCTTAAATGTTCTCCAAAAGCCCATGGGTTAAAGGCTTAGCTTCCAGCTTGGTGCTATTGGTTGATGGTAGAAACTTTAAGAGAGGGGGCCTAATAAGAAGTTTTAGACTAGTAAGGGCATGCCCTTGAAATGGATTGTGCAATGATACTTTCTTCCTCTCTCTTTTGCATCCAGCCATGAGATGAGGGCTTCCTCTGCCATGCATTCCCACAATGATGTTCTGCCTCATGACAGGCCCAAAAGCAATGGGGCCAATCAACCATGAACTGAAATCATAAGTCAAAACAAACCTTTCTTATTTTTAAGTTGACTACCTCAGGTCTTTTATTGTATTAATGAGAAGACGACTAACCTAACTTCTGTAAGTTTTTAACTAATGATAGGTAATACATAATTTCAGAAGAAATTCTTCCTCATAAAAATTCAGTGAGTAACACAACTTCAATGAACTTCTAAGATTTCATCCAAGAATCCCCTGAACCCTAAAGATCAACTGCTAATACCAATTAAGGATTCCAAATTAAAAGTCCCTGACATGATGAGTTAGAGTAAAAAAAGCACATTAACTTAAAACATAACTCTTAACTTTAGATCCTAGTACAGAAGATCTATGAACTCTCAAAATTTTTTTTTTTTAATTTTTTTTAGTTGTAGATGGACACAATGTCTTTATTTTATTGCTTTGTACATGGTGCTGAGGATCAAACCCAGGGCCTCACGCACGCGAGGCAAGCGCTCTACCGCTGAGCCACAATCCCAGCTTGAACTCTCAAAATTTTATGAATAGCAACATATGCATCTCTCTTCCAAATTCTCAGACCAGCGAACAAAAATAAAATCACTGCAGGTTAAGCAACCCTATCTCAAAATCCACAAGCTATAAATTCTGAAACCTTTTGAGCATTGGCATGGCATCAAGTGGAAAATTCTGTACCATGAAACTGTTTCATGTGGTTTCTTCTTTTTCTTTCGGTAGTGCTAGGGATTGAACTCAGGAACTTGCACATGCTAGGTAAGTACTCTACCACTGAGCTACATCCCCAGCCCTTAAGCACAAAATTATTAAAATATGTATAAGATTATATTTCAGGCTATGTGTATAAGGCATATATGAAACAAATGAATTTCACATTTAGACTTTTATACTATAGTTCCAGGTGGTATCTGGTCACCCACCAACACAGGTTACTAATGAGGGCTCTGAGAAGGAGCCATGGTCCATGGGACTTGTGGTGATGAAACAGAAGAACCGTCACATAGATTTGAAGATGAGAGCAAAGAAGGTATGTCTACTTTTGGGAGGAAGCCAGAGAGGGGGTATTAAATCAGAATTTGTAACATATCCCAAGATACATTATTATGTATAAGCAGATATTAAAACATACAAAAACCACAACCTGAAACATTTCTCAACCTGTATTTTTATTTATTTTATTTATTTATTTATTTTTTGCTGCAGAAAATGCCTTTTATTTTTCTGTCTCGGTAAACATGTTTTGGAAAAATGATTTAAGCTTTGGTGGCATTAGATAGCTTTTTATGTCCTATTCTGTCTCAACCTGTATTTTAAGGGAATACAATGATTCTGAGGAAAAGACTTGACTGTGATTAGTTTGAAGGTACTGACATACTGAAAGAGACAAGAACATAGTCAAACCTAGAAAAGAAAAATGATACAGAGTTGCAAATTTTGACAGCAACCATTCAAAAGCCTTACAGAGAGAGAATTCTGGTGGCAGGTTTATCTTTGAGAGTAAACGAATCAAGACTGCTTAATTTCCTGTTTCAGATATATGATATTTGATTCTAAACTTGCAAATACCTTGATTATCAATTGGCTTGCCAAAATAGCTTGCCAATAAGGACAGAAAATGCTGGCTAGAAAACACAAGGACTTGATCCCTTGAGGAGTTTCATTTCTCCTTATAAATTACTAAATTAATATTCCAGTTTTAAGCATCACATGCTTAAAATTCTTTTGTTAAAAAACAAATACAGGGGCTGAGGTTGTGGCTCAGTGGCAGAGCACTTGCCTTGCATGTGTGAGGCACTGGGTTCAATCCTCAGCACCACATAAAAATAAGTAAAACAAAAAGACACTGTGTCCATGTATAACTAAAAAATATTTTTAAAAACTACAGTCAGTATTTAGACAAGTCAGGGTTCTAAACCTATGATTCTAAGGACAAGTCAAAAGGGAAGAGGGAAACATATTAACAGATCTCTAAGAAGGAGCCCTGGTCCCTGGGACTGGTAGTGGAAGAAGCAAAAAGAACCATTACATAGAGGGGATGGGGTTGTGGCTCAGTGGTAGAGCGCTTGCTCATGTGAGGCACTGGGTTCGATTCTCAGCACCACATATAAATGAATACAATAAAGGTCCATCAACAACTAAAAAAATTAAAAAAAAAGAACCATCACATAGATTTGAAGATGAGATCAAAGAAGGTATGTCTACTTTTGGGAGGAAGCCAAAGAAGGGGTATTACTAATGTTGTTCCCAGGGCTCAGTCTGGTATAGGAGATGGAATAAGATATCTTGGCAGAGCTTCCCAGTGGCCATCAAGGCATGGGAATAAAACAGTCTCTGTGGCCCTAAGAAGGACACAGAAGTGGTTAAGAGAAAGTCAACAGACTTGAGAAAGCTTTGTTGCTGGGATGATGAAAATGTAGTAACCTGTGCTGATGAATGACCAGATAACACCTGGGACTACAATATAAAAAGAAAATGTAGGAGAATAAAGATGTTGCCAGCCCATGCTTTTGCACTACATTAGATCAGTGCCTGGCCAATATTTCCTACCCATTAAACATAACTATTAAGCTACCAAAATGAGTGCTCAGAATTAAAATGAAGTTAAATATTTTTTTTCATGTTTGAATGCCTACATTTGTGGCTTGAAATATGAACAAGATGAAAATTAATGACCACTGTCCCCAACACACCTTGAAGAAAGGCATAGAGAATAAGGGAAACAATTTCCCAGTATCTTGTCTAGAAAACTACATAATGATACAGTCTCTGCATCACAGCCAAGATATTTCCCAAACTTCTGAATTTCAGATATAGTCTAAAAATTCAAATCCTCTTCTAGGATGAATATTTTGAATTTAAAACTTCCATAATACTGAATCTTCTTGGTTTTCCCCCCTCCTTCTCCAGGGTAAGGTTAAAACACTGTTTATAGCTCAAACACATACAAGCCCATTATAAAATTCTGAGAACTCACGGAATGTCCATTTTGAATAACACTACCAGACACCAAATAGGTGACATGCAGTTGGGCTCCTGAATTCTCCTTCCGTTTCCTTTCGACATAATCATATAGCATCCTGTTCCAAAGATGAAAAGTAATTCATTAGTAATAGTTTTTCACCTCATAAATTCTTTAAAAAAAATTTTTTTTTAGTTGTACATGAATACCTTTGTTTTACTGATTTATTTTTATGTGGTGCTGAGGACTGGACCCAGTGCCTCACATGTGCTAGGCAAGCAGTCTACCACATAGCCACAACCCAGCCCACCTCATAAACTTTTAATTCATGACTTAAAAAGTTAAATATATGAAATCTGATAGTCCATCAAAATTTTTAAAAGCAGCCCGGCACAGTGGTGTATCCCTGTAACTATCTACTCAGGAGGCTGAAGCAGGCGGTGTACAAGTTCAAGGACAGCCTCAGCAACTTAGTAAGATCTTGTCTCAAAATAAAAAATAATAGCTCAGTGATAGAGTACCCCTGGATTCAAGCAGGATCTTTGTTCAGTCCATGAACAGATTTTTCTTAAAAAGAACAGACTGTAGATGGGACATGGGTATAGGAATCAATTTGTTTGAGTTGGTATAGTGACCCAGTAAGTAACACACTCCTAGGTTAGATCCCCCACATACAAAATAAAAGGCTAATAAGAGGACAAGAGGGACAGAACCCACATCAAAAGATTTATAATGAATACAATGCTGAATCAAGAGTAAGTTCAGTCACTTTGTCTATCTAGCTATGATAGATCTGTAATAAGGATAAGTTAATTTTTCTAGGCCTCTTAATATCCTGAGGTATAGTAAGGGAGAGGTGTACTAGATCAGTGAATCTCTTAATCTGGGATTCACATGTCCTTTATAATCCTTACACCAAAGTATCAGCAAATATACATGTGTTTTTTGGGGTGGAGATTCTTCAGGGTTTTTAAGAGATTCTAAAAGAATTCATTACTCTAAAATATTAAAAACTCTATTATGTACATGATCACAAATGCCCAGCTCTGAAATTCCAGTGTTACAACTACTTAGATTCAATGTTGCTTCATAACTACAGAATTAAACAGCTTACTTTAAAAAAAAAAAAAGCTTACTTACACTACCCAATATCCAAAATATTCATTAACCAAAAGAACCAAACAGTAAATGCAAAATGTTGCTTTTAATAAAATCCTTTAATTCATTTTTATCCCCATCTTACAGCAAATGTTAAAGCTGACTTTTATAGTTTAGTGACAAAAAGATATCATTTGTCTTTTATTTTAAGAGGCATTGATTAAGGTTCTACAACATGTCATACTTCTACCAGGACAGTCAGAAACTCAAAAATTCCAAGAGAAAATCCACCTGCGCTTTTGATCATTCTCTTCACCTTCTTAGCTTCCAATGAACCATGCCCTACTGAGTCTCCTGCTACCCATCCATCCACCTCTGCTCTATTTCCTGCAGACTTCTCTACTTCCTCCCTTTCCTAAACTGCTGGTGTTGTCCTCAGCTATCTTCTCACTGTGTCAGTGTCACCAATCATCTTGGCTTGCCTGGATCTGAGCAGTTTCCTGGGTGGGATGTGGGTGGTCACCCTACCAAATATTCTCCTTGGACAGTTTTATTCATCCCCATGGCTTCATCTATTCCTGACAACATCACTATTTGTTCAAGTCAACCAAGCCAGCAATGTGAGAATCATTATCTTCACTTCTTCCTATCCAGGGAGTTGCCAAGCATATCAGCTTTCCCCACTAAGTGATTTTTGACTTCATGCCCTCCAAATCTCTTGACTATTTCAATTCGAAGTGTCTACTGTCCCTCCATCTCCACCTTTATTATCCAAGATGCTGCTACAGTGAAGCTTTTAAAACGCAAATCAAATCAGTCAAAAAAATTTTACCATTGGGTGTAGTGGGACACACCTGTAATTTCAGCAACTTGGGAGGCAAGGCAGGAGGATCACAAGTTTGAGGCCAGCCTCAGCACCTTAGCCAGACCCTTTCACAGAATAAAAAATAAAAGGGCTAGGGATGTAGCTCAGTGGTAAAGTGTCCTGGGTTCAATCCCTAACACTCCTCCACCCCCCAAAAATCTGGCTGCTGAGGGACAGAGCAGTAAACAAAGCAGTCAAAGCTCCTACCATAGGAAAGGGACAAACAATAAACAAGTACATAATCTTAGATGATAGTAAATCTATGGAGAAAAAAATCAAGTAAGGTAAAAAGCAGAGAATACCTAAAAAGTGTCGCAATTTTACATATAGTGATCAAGGAAGGCTTCACGAACAGAGCTCTATGGGAGGTGAAGGAGCCACCAATGTGGACATCTTGGGAAAATGTTCCAAGTAGACAGAAGAGCAAACACAAAGGTTATGAGGCAAGAATGTCAATAAGATCCAAAGAACAGAAAGGAGGCCAGTGTGCTGAAGCAAAATAAAAAAGGACGGTCATAGGAGAGAGCAGATGTAAGACATGTAGGCATTTATGGCCACTATAAGGACTCTAAGAAAGGAAGCCATTAGGAAGCTTGGAGAAGTAATGTGATCTCACCTATTACAAGAATCCCTGACTGCTGTGTGGAGAACATGCTACAAAGGAGCAAGGGAATAAGCAAAGAGACCAAGTAGGAGGCTACTGCAGTAATCCAGGCTGGAGATTAGGGCTCAGAATAAAGCAGTGACAGTGGAGTCAGTAATCAGTGGGAAAACTTTGGATATATTTTAAAAGTAGAAATAGCAGAATTTGATGGCTTGATTATGAGGTGTGAGAGAAAGTAAGCAACTCAAAAAATGAAGCTGTCATTCACTGAGATGGAGGAAAGCAGGTACTGGAGGTGAAATACCAGGAATTAGGTTGTAGAGCATAGTATATTTGAAATGCCTATTCATCATTATTGATGCTGAATAGGTAGTTGGCCCTTCCTGCCTGGAGTAGTAGTCCTTGTTCCAAATTTTTAATAGCTCTCCATCCTCTGAGTACCAACTTCCAATTCCTACTAATGACATGTAAGACCCTTACATGTTCTGGGCCCTGTATCTCTGTATCTTTCACCATTCCCCCATACCCACACGTTTTCAGCTTTATGCAATTCCCCTTGTTCCTTTGTATATGCCCTTCTTTCTGCCTCAAATTCTCTACTCAGGCCTCATCCACCTAATTTCATTTACATTACTGTTTTCTTTTTGTGTATATTTCCCCCTTTTTTGATATATTTTTCTATTATTAACAAGAAGTTCAAAGCAATTAAGTCTAACACATTTTCCTAATTTAATTAAGCCAATTATTTTATATTTACCAACAAAGTATGTGAAATATTCTTACATGACAACATATGACTTCAATAAGATATACTTCCTACACATATGATTAATTACAGTTTCCCATTTTAGTTCATTAATTTTTCCTCCTGATCAGTTCCACTCATAATTTGCCCCAGGACAAGTACAGTGTGTAGTTTATACTGCCTTCCTTAACCCTAGTTTATTCCTCTATAGGATTTTCACAAACTAAAATTACCTTGTTTAAGTCAGTGAGGGGAGGGACCATCAGACACAGAACCTAAGATGTTCAAAATATAGTAAGAACTGAAGAAACACTTCTTGAATCAATCCAAGCAAAGCAGTAATTACCATGTCTGGTCATTGCCCTCAGTGCCAAGAGGGATAGATGCTTATACTATAAGCAAAGAAAAAAAGGTTCAAGAGGGCTGGGGGCGTATCTCAGTGGAAGAGTGCTTGCTTAGCATGCAAGAGGCTCTGGGTTTGATGCTCAGCATGATAACAAAAAAGGTATAAAAGAATCTCTTAACTTTGTTAAAAGGTTGATAATGTTCTTATTTGTTAAAAGAGGTTGATAACATTCATCACCTTGGATTGTTATAAATATGTAAAAGAAATGTTTGTGAAAATACCTACCATAGTGCTTAGTATTCATTCAACCAATATCTATGGAATCTACTATATGCTAGGCATTGAAGATACAATGATTGGGGCACACTGTATTTTTTAAACATGGCTGAGAAAGCACCTCCCATTCCAGATGCTCTTCTATATCTTCCTACTAAGAGATAAGAGTCCAGCACCACACTCTGAATCTAGGAGGGCTAGTGATTCAAGGTGCCAGTCAGAAAAGACAACTGGCTTCTGCTATGTGCTGGAACACAAGCTTTTGGAGTCCTGAGCTGTCCCTGAGCTGCTGTGTCAAATATCTGACTACCTGAAGACACCATGCTGTAAAGAAGCCCAGGCTACATAGATAGACCACATGAAGTACCATGGTCAACAACCCTGACTAAAGTCTCAGCTGATGACCAGCATCAACTGCAAGACATGTGCATAAAGATGCCTATGTCCTCCTAAGTCCTATGGAGGACTGGGCTCCAGTCATTGAGACTTCACTGCTTAGCGCTAGACATCAAAGAACTGACATAAGTCATTCCCACTGTGCCCTGTTGAAAGACCAAAAGAATCTGTAAGCATAAAATGGTTGTTTCCAGCCACTAAATTTTGGGGGTGACTGGTTACACAACAAGAGCAATGAACACTGATGAACTTGACCAATAAGTTTTCTGCGTTCATGGAGTACATGTCTTAGTGGGAAGACATAGAATACTAAGTAGGAATTATGAAGTGCTCAAGAAAACTAGATAGCCGTATGCACAAGAATTTAAGTTGGACCCTTCACGTACACCATGCACAAAAAATTAACTCCAGATGATTATTACAAGACACGGTCAATATTTACATATTTTAGTGCTTCATTTAAAAATCAGCATGAACAGCCGGGCACAGTGGTACAAGCCTGTAATCCCAGCACTTAGGGAGGCTGAGACAGGAGAATCGCGAGTTCAAAGCCAGCCTCAGCAAGGGCAAGGCGCTGAGCAACTCAGTGAGACCCTGTCTCTACATATAACACAAAAAAATAGGGCTGGGGAAAATACATATAACACAAAAAAATAGGGCTCAGTGGTTGAGTACCCCTGAGTTCAATCCCTGGTACCAAAAAAAAAAAAAAATCAGCATGAGACTGGCATAGTGGTACATTTCTACAATCCTAGTGACTCAGGAGGCGGAGGCAGAGGATCACAAGTTCAAAGCCAGCCTCAGCAACTCAGCAAGGTCTTAAGCACTTTAGCAAGACCCAGTCTCAAAATTTAAAACTAAAAAAGGACTGGGGCTACAGCTCATGTTTAAGCACTCCTGAGCTCAATTCCCGGTACCAAAAAAAAAAAAAAAAAAAAATTTAAATAATTACAAAATTAGCAAGAACTAACACCTAATCTGAGTTTGTCTGGTCTTACTATGAGGACTAAAACATTTTTTAGATTAATAAGCATATGATCTGTGGAAAACTTGAGAGTAGTGATAATGAACAATGATTTTAAAAATTAAAATAGATCATAGAATTGAATATAAGCACAAAAACTACAAAACTCTTAAGATGAAAATATAGGAGTAAATTTTCACGCCCTCAAGTTAGGCAAAGCCTTCTTAAATACTCTATCAAAAGCACAAGCAACAAAATAAAAGCAAATTGGACTTCATCCACAAAAACATTTGTGCTTCAAAGGACACCATCAAGAAAGTACAAAAACCCACAGAATGAAAAAGTTTTTGCAAACTATATCTGATCAGGTTCTTAAATCCAGAATATATAAAGAACTCTTAAAACTCAACAATAAAAAGACAATCCAGGGGGCTGGGGTTGTGGCTCAGTGGCAGGGTGCTTGTCTCACACATGTGAGGCGCTGGGTTTGAACGTCAGCATCACATTAAAAAAATAAAGATATTGTGTCCATCTGTAACTAGGGAATGTTTTTTAAAAAAAAGACAATCCAGGAAAAAATGTGCAAAATATTTAGATATCTCTCCAAAGAAGATATACAAATGGCCAATAAGCACACAAAAGTATGCTCAATGTCATCAGGGAAATGCAAATCAAGACTATATGAGATACCACTTCCATATTTACAAAGATAGATAAAATAATGACATAATAAAAAGGGCTGGCAAGAATGTGAAGAAATTGAAATCCTCATACATTGTGAGGTTATTAAGATGGTTCAGCCATCTGAAAAATAGTTTGTCAGTTCCTCAAAATGTTAAACAGTCATCATATGATCCAGCAATTCTAATCTAAAGAATCTATACTTGAGAACTAAAAGCATGCTTATACAAACACTTGTATACAGACATTCACAGCAGTTATATTCATAATAATCAAATGTAGAAACAATTCAAATATCCATCAATGGATGAACAAATAAAATTAAATCTGGTACATCCATGCTATGGGCTAAATTGTTGTCTGAAAAAGAAATATCCCTGAAATACCCTTAATACATTAACATATAACCTTATTTGGAAATAGGAGTATTACAGAAGTAATTAGTTAAGTCAAGGTCATACTGTAGTTGGGTGGGCTCTTAATCCAACATCTATAGTGTATCCTTACAAAAAACTAGCTATGGGAAGATAGACACACAAGGAGAATACTATGTGACAATGAAGGCAAAGACTGGAATCATGTAGCTACAAGTCAAGAAATGCCAAAGATTGTTAGCAAATCACCAGACAGTGAACAAAGGTAAGAAAAAATTTTTCTTACAGGTTTCAGAGGAAGCATATCTCTACTAACACCCTGACTTTGGCCTTCCAACCTCCAGAACTGAGTAAATATATTTCTGTTGTTTTAAGCCACCTAGTTTGTGGTACTTTGTTATGGTAGCCTTATTAACTAGGAACTATATACCATACAATGGAATATTATTTAGTAGTAAAAAGGAATTAAGTATTACGGCATGAAACAACCTGGACAAACCTGGAAAACATACTAAGTGAAAGAAACCTGATATATAAGACTATACATGATTTCGTGTACATGAAATGTCCAGAATAAGGAAATCTATAGACAGAAAGATTAATGGTTGTCTATGGCTGGCAGAAAGAGGTTGGTGAAATGGTTAGTGACTGTTAATGGGCATATAATTACTTTCTGGGTGATTAAGTTATTCTAAAATTGATTGTGGTGATAGCTGCACAATTTTGAATATACTAAAAACCATTAAACTGTATACTTTAAATGGGTGTATTATACAGTATGTGAATTATATACCCATAAATCTTTATATCCACAAATCTTTTTAAAAGATAAATTATGAGTCAGGTACCACCACACCCAGCTGTAATCCCAGTGGCTTGGGAGACTGAGGCAAGAAGATCAAGAGTTCAAAGCCAGACTCAGCAACTTAATGAGGCTCTAATCAACTCAGTGAGACCCTGTCTCTAAATAAAATATAAAAAGGGGACTGAGGATGTGGTTCAGTGGTTTAACACCTCTGCGTTCAATCTTGGGTACAAAAAAAAAAAAAAAAAAGAATTAAGAAGAAAATTAATAGGATGATATAACAAGGTTAAGGAGGGGTGAAACACTTGAAACAGCATTAGGGAAAGCTTATTACATATAAAATGTAAAATCTGAGTCAAAACCTAAAGAATGAGGAAAGCTAGAAGAGGAGCATGCCAGGCAGAAGAACTGGCACACAGGTCCTAGGATAAGAATGAATTTTGTATATTTGAAGAATATAATAGGTAGCCGGGCACGGTGGCTCAAGCCTGTAATCCCAGCACTTAGGGAGGCTGAGACAGGAGAATCGCGAGTTCAAAGCCAGCCTCAGCAATGACAAGGTGCTAAGCAACTCAGTGAGACCCTGTCTCTACATAAAACACAAAATAGGGCTGGGGATGTGGCTCAGTGGTCGAGTACCCCTGAGTTCAATCTCCAGTACCAAAAAAAAAAAAAAAAAAGAATATAATAGGTGAGGTAGAGAGTAGAATGGGATGAAGTTGGACAGACAAGCAGGAGCTAGACAGTATTAAGCTGTAAAAATGATAATCAGCTTGGCTATAGCAAAAGTACAGGCATCTTTAGTTCAGAAACTCCAATCCTTAATATGCATTTTTAAACTCCAACAGGTATGTATATACTAACAGTCACTTCATTTCATATTTACACATTCATAATTGTAATTAATAATAAATCTTATAGATGTCTATAAACAAATTCATTGAAGCTCTTAGGTTTAGGCCAGGACCACGATCTTGGGCAATCTCCTTCAAAACCAGCTCAAGTCTATCCCAGGGCTAACAGTTTCAGATCTTAAAAGCTTAAACATCACAGCCAAAATCAGTCTCCTAGATTTAACATTAACCCAACAAAGCCAAATCAACCTGATCTAGAGATTAGGGACTTTTTTAATCCTTGTGGAATGTTTTTATGATTCAGAGAAATTTCCTATCACTCAAGGAACAAACAAAAATCAGACTACTGTAAGGCATAAAACAAAATAAATGTATCCAATACATGTGTCTTTAGCTGGCTCGCCAATCCTGTCCCTTGGAATACAGACAATATCTGCACCTTTGCATGTCAAAAAATTCTAGAGTTAAATCAAAAATCTGCTTTTTCCCTTCTGGTCTCAAGTTGCACCAAAAATTTCAGCTCATATGGCAAAATTCAAAACCGCTCTGCACCATCCTAAACACTCCCTTTGTAGTTACACTTAGTTTTCCTGTCTCATACTATAATACAACTGCCAAACACCTGTTGACCTCATTGTGGAAGTACTTCAATAATACCCAAAAATGGACCTAAGAAGTACAGTGAAAATGTAGTAAAGATATAAGACAACAGATGTATAAATCTGAGTTATAAACAGAACTGGATAGGCCATTTAATACATATGAGATAACAAAGTGATGCTAACCAGAAGCTGCAACTTTATCCAGCAAAATTTATCACCACACATTTGTATACAAGCCCACTAATCCCCCTAACAGAGACAAAAGGTACTAAAAATACTAAAAATAGTATTATTTCCCATTTATCCAGGAAAAAAAAATCAATTCTAACCTAGGGGCTATGTGTAGAAATGAAAATCAAAATAAACAAAACAAGAAACTCTAACGTCATTAAAACTGGTAGTAAATTGAACTTACTGTTTGGCCTGGTTAACGTGAACTCCTAGTGTATAGCTCAGCCATTTGTACGTCACCTGCAAGAAACAGCAATATTTAAAATGTTTTTATTACATGACTTCATTGCGCAAATCATTCCCAAGGGTCTGCTCCTAAAGATTCCTATTCTTAGGTGATTATCCCTTATAAATTACATAGATGCCACTGTAATTTGGAAAAACTATCAATCTGGGCAAATTGAACCAACATATTTGTCTTACCAAAAAAAAAAGTTTGTTTTCACAGACTGATTAATGCAGGAGAATCTAAAATAGCAGGCCAGATGTACTTTTAAAAAACTCAGTTCCCTCATATTCTTTGTTTTACTTATGCTTTTTCTTCACATTGGGGGGCACCACCCAAAACTATCCCAAAACTCACTCAGAAACTAGATTACTCTAAAGTGTATGATTTTTTTTTTTTTTTTTTTGGTACCGGGGATTGAACTCAGGGGCACTCGACCCCTGAGCCACATCCCCAGCCCTATTTTGTGTTTTATGTAGAGACAGGGTCTCACTGAGTTGCTTAGCGCCTGCCATTGCTGAGGCTGGCTTTGAACTCGCGATTCTCCTGTCTCAGCCTCCCTAAGTGCTGGGATTACAAGCGTGAGCCACCGTGCCCGGCTTAAAGTGTATGATTTTTAAGGAAAGTTGCAGCCATACAAACATTAAAAGAATGCAGGTGTGGAGGGTGAGGAATGAATAAAGTGGATAAACTGTGTAAGTGGTTAGATTGGGAATTACTGGCATCAGTTCTGCATTCTTCTTTGATCTAGTATGCCTGTTCTCTCGAAGTCCCTTCCTATTCAAAATGTTGAGCTTCCCAAAAGAAAACGAATAAAGGTCAGGCAAAGGCAGTATAGCATTAATGGAGGAGAGAGACCTAGGTTCCAAAACTACCTATCCCTTACTAACTGCAAATAAACAAATTATTTGACCCCTTTACTTCAATTTTCTCCTTTAGGAACACTACCACCGACCTGGAGGGCAGTCAATGTAAAGTCTACCTGTAATTACGTGCAACCAAAAATTACTTAGCTCACAGTAAACAGTCAGTTACCACAGTTTGCAAAGAGCGCTCACATCCATCCACTTGATCATACGTCAACCCGGTCAGGCGGGTCAAACCACTATCAATATTTAAATTTCCAGGAAGAGGAAGCCGTCTGCAGATTAAACAACTTGTCACTTAACCAAGACACAATTTCCTCAACTGTAAACCCGAGACTTTGGCGGCCAACCATCTGACAAGCTAGACGTACCCTTAGAAATGTTCTCAACCAACGCCCCGCCCTCCGCGTTGACCTCGGTGGCCCCACCGGGCGCACAGTTCCTAACACGCCTGCCCAAGGCACGCGGACTTGCGCATAAGCCAGATGGACCTTCCCCGGGAGCCCTCGCTCACCCTGGGGCACTAGGCATGGTGACCTGTCTCCGCTCGTCCAATCCCCGCGAGGCCACCAGCACAGGGGTCAAGACCCCGCACCCCTGGTCAGGCCCAAGACCCCACTCGCACGCCCACATTCCCCAGTCCTAGCTTCTCACGATCTTGTTCTGGTCCGTGACGAACTCGTCTATATTTTCCAGATAAAGCTGGTCGGCCATGGCACTGCTGCGCTGGTCCACGCCCGCTCCGAGCCCTTCTCTCAATCACAGCCGCAGCTCCCGCCGGCGGGAAACAACTTTGCTTCCTCCCAGGTCGCGGGTCGTTCCCACAGCAACAGAGGCGACGCGCTACGGCAGCCGTCCGAGGGTCAAACTAGTCTTGGAGACTGTGCAGGCTGGAGTGGGTGGAGCTAGTAAGAGCAAACGGAAGTGAGGAGCTAGGAAGGCGGGCGCGAGCCAGGCAAGGCTTCGACTTGAGTCAGTGCGATTTAAGGATTGAGCCTGGACCAAATACTTAATTTCTAGGAGCCAGTCTTTACACCTATAAATTGATAAAATAATCCTTACTGATTGAAAGTGTAATTCAGTTATAAATGAGATAATATGCATAAAGCCTTCACTGTATCTGTTCACAATAAAATAAATTCCACTATTACCTACTCGGCATATTATAGCAGGGTGCCTTGAAAATGATATTTCATTTCGTCCTGTAGTAAGTGAATTGTGCAGGTTAGGAGGGAACCAAAATTAGAAAATGCTAATAAATAAACTTAGGAGTCCAGGAGATTAGTGGCTCCGTGTAATTAATAAAATGTGGGTTTTTGGGTCAAAAGGAAATCAAAATATCCGTTGGTGTTTTCATTCCCATAAATCATAGGTGAAATAAATCTTAAATTCATGTGTATTACTTACATAGTAACTATTGAGTATCTACAATGTTGTTCTCTCATAGAATGGCATTTTTAATCCTAAAAAAAATCTTGCTAGACTTGGGGCTGGGATTACAGCTCAGCGGTACAGCACTTGCCTCCCGTGCATGAGGCACTGGGTTCGATCCTCAGCACCACATAAAATAAATAAATAAAATAAAGCTATTGTGTCCATCTAGAATTTAAAAAAAAAATTTTTTTTTAAATCTTGCAAGACTCTACTATTTCTTCACCAAAAAAGGCCCACATTTGAAATCAAGTTTATGTTGTTAATGGAAAGTGTGAATAGGAAACAAGTCCATATAGATTCCAAGACAAGGTTTGCTTAAACAAGTGACTTAGTAGGATTTTAGAACTACCATCTTCATAATATAACAGCATCAGCATCTAAAAAAAATCTCAATAAACATTTATTGACTTAAGTTTAATTATATTAAAGGCAATGAGATTTTAGAGGGAAAACAGTATATTAAGAAACAAGGAAGCCAGACACAGTGGCACATGCCTGTAATTCCAGCTACTCCCAATTCTGAGGCAGGAAGATCATAACCTTACTCTCTATTCCTTAAGGATGAGGTTTAACACAGGAGCCTAATCTTGAAAATACAGCAGATCCCCAGAAATTAGGATGATCAATCAGGCCAAGTATTTGCAGAAGCCAGACAAAACTGGTGGGATGTCAGTGCCAGATACTACCAGCAGTGGGAGACATAGGATCACGATTCCTGTGGGGCCTGTGGCACAGGCCTGTAATCCAGAGGCTGAGGCAGGAGGATGGCAAGTTCAAAGCCAGCCTCAGCAATTTAGTGAGGTCCTAAGTAATGGAGTGAATAAAAAGGGGTAGGGATGTGGCTCAGTTGTTAAGTGCCCCTGGGTTAAATCCCTGGTATCCAAAAAAGAAAGATAGATAACGCTGACCTTCCTCTTTCTTCCTGTTCATCCCCACATAGTCCCAAAAATGATAGGCAGCAGTGAGTCTAATCACTGATAGGGCATGGAGTAGAAAAATGGACATATTGGTGTGGGATGAGAAGTATTTGCTTATATGCAGGTGTTACCATCTGGGAGTGCTGGGTTCATTTTATCCGTTCAGCAAAGAATTGAAGATCAGGACACAGACAGCAAGCAAGCAGCAGGTTTATTGCACAAGTGACAGAGAGACTTCTCTGAAGAGAAGGGTCCCCAAAGCTTGGGAATCCAGTGGGAGAGTTTTGGCTTGTTATTTTTATGATCTCTGGAATTCTCTCTTTTCCTTATCTTCTTCCCTGTTCATAAACTCTTCACTATTATTGATTGGTGCCCCATGTCCTCGCATCTGTTTTAGTTTTCCTATTGGATCCCCTACTTAGGCGCATGAGTACAGAAGTGTCTGTCTGATTGGGTTCCTGGTTTGTGTCCACGAGCACTTTTGTTGGAAGTTGGCCTGCTTAGAAGGTCCTCTATGCTCTTTTGTTCTGGCCCTGATTTTGACCTCCTCACTTGCCATCCCACCCTGGCTGCCTAAGCCCTTCTACCTCTCCCTCATAGGCAGGATCCCCAGACTCAGAGGGCCAGCTTCTTGGGAAAGAAGGCCTGTAGAAGCAACTTTGGAACTCCACCAGCTTCCTGAGCTTCAGGGCTACTATAGATCTCCCAGTGATAGCATTCCAGGCCAGACAGGTCAAAATCAAGAAGTACAAGATTAAGAAATGTGACTCAGGGGCCATATAACTGTCCAATCATCATTTCCCAGGATCCAGGGACTATTGACATTAAGGTATAAAGTATATCATTCATTCATTCAACAAACATAGCTAACGGTCTCCTGTATGCCAAACTCTATGTGACTAATAGGGATACAGAGAGCATGGTCTTCATCTCAGAGAGTTTACAGTCTGGGAGGTGTAAACAGCATGTTGTGTAAGAAATGGGAACCCAGAGAAGGCAACTACCCCAGCCTGAAGATCAGAGAACCCAAGGAGAAAACTTCAGACTTGAGTGTCTGGGTCTAGATTCCACATCCTTTCACTGTAGGCAAAATATATGTGAAATGAATTCCTAGTGCTGTCTTTATTGTGTCTTTTAATGACATCCAACAAGTCTGTATTTCCTCTATTTTAAAAAGTTGTTTTTGTTGGATATGAAAAATGACAAACCTCAAAATAATGTGGGTCAGGGAGAAGATAATACACTGATTTTCTCCCAATATGTTCTTTCCCAGTGACAAGACAGGCCCCACGGAGGAGATATCCATTAAGTCTGAAATGACAGTTTCTAGGAAGAGGCCAAAGCATTGATCCCACCCTAAACAAATTCTTTCCCAGATACTGACCACTGACCCCATACCCTTAATCTGGCCCAGTAAAGATAAATCCCAGATACTGACCACTGACCCCATGCCCATTGACCCCACACTCTCCATTTGGCCCAGTAAAGATAGCTCAAAGTGACATGCTCATTAATTGAGTCAGCCTCTCAGTGTAACCTATATAAGCCTAAACTCCCCTTTTGGCTAATGGCTCATTTTCCACCAGGAAAGTGGCATCAGAGGCATCATTCTTTTCCTGAATAAAAGCTGTGCTGAGTTGATCTGTGAAGTTTGAGTCCGGCCTGGTTCTTTTGTGCTAACAGTTTTGGGGCTGGGAACTAAGCTCAGTCTTATAGCAGTTGCCTACATTCATGAGGTTCTAGGTTCCATTCCCAGCACTACAAAAAAAAAGTTGATTTATGAGAACATATGAATAGACTGACTATCTTGGGGAATGTACAGCTGCCAAGGCCAGGATACGTCAATCTCCTGGCAGCTGGGGAGGCAGGAACCCAAGGGACAGTGAGATAAGCCTCCAGGTGCCTATTCTAAAACACTTTATCAGTTCTGTAAAATCAATGTAAAATCCCTCAGTTAACAAAGCTAAGAGGGTGAGCCAAGAGGACATGCTTAGATACTGTTCTCTTGTTTCACACAACCAGCCTCTTTATTCCTCAGCTCAATCACCAGAAGTTCACCTTTCTACCTTCACCTCCTCAGACATTTGGTGGGGGGGGGGGAGCAGGAGGACCCCTACTCCCATCTTTCATGTCTTTTGAATATATATTTTTTCCTTTCTCCCTTTGCTTGGGAGTTTGCAGGATGCTTTGGAATAGTGATGGTAAAAGTGAAGATAATCGGAAACTGCCTGAGATGTTTTGTTGTAGGCACATCATTTTTGGATTCTTAAAATATGAAGGGGTTGTTGTTCAGGGCTAGAAAGAAATACATGATGGTTCTCCCAGAGACTACTGCTCTCTGACCCCCAAAATGCTGCTGGTTGAGAAGACCTCCTGAAGAAATTGTTCAGCTTAGAATCCAGCTGAACAATTTAGGTTCAGCTTAGAATCCAGTAAAGGGCAAAAGTCATTCCAGATACAGTCTCAGTGGAGTGAGCTGCTCTCTCTGCTTCCTTGTCTCTCTTGACATTGCTGCTTCTTTCCATATGTCTTCTGTTTCCTTGTTTGGCTTATCTACAGCTTCTACTTCTTTTTAAAAATTTTAAATTTACTTTTATTGATTGATTGATTGATACTGGGAATTGAACCCAGGGCCTAGCACATGTGAAACACACACTGTATCACTGATCTATACCCTAGACCCCCTCATAATTTAAAAAATAGCCATACGTTACCATGGCTCATCTCTATCACTACCCCTGGCCTTTGCCCTATGGCTAACTACAGATTTTATTAATAGTTCTGTTTTATAATTACTAAATGGCTGAACCTGATTTGCTCAGGTTTTTCTCAGTTGTTTTTTTTAATCTCACATTATCAAAATGTTTTTCAGTAGACCAAAGCCAAGGAACAGCTTTCTCTTGGATAGGTACTCATTCATTCATTCTTCAATTGTTCATTGAGTTCCTTTTATGAACTCACTATATATAAGATACCATAGAATACAAGAGACATATGGTCCTGGTTCAAGACAGATAAGTGAACAGTTTAAAAGACCATGTTATAAGAGAGGAAATGGGCAGGGAACACTTACTAGAGATCTTTTTTTTTTTTTTTTTTTTGGTACTGGGAATTGAACTCAGGGGCACTCGACCCCTGAGCCACATCCCTAGCCCTATTTTGTGTTTTATGTAGAGACAGGGTCTCACTGAGTTGCTTAGCACCTTGCCATTGCTGAGGCTGGCTTTGAACTCGCGATTCTCCTGTCTCAGCCTCCCAAAGTGCTGGGATTACAGGCTTAAGCCACCACGCCCAGCTCTTACTGGAGATCTTTAATAGGCTGTGGCATATATCTGTGCGTAGAGGCAGGCATAAATTGAGGATCCATAAGTTACAGATGGCAGCTGAGGCTACTGGAAGGAGTGGATTAGATCATCCAAAGACAGAGCTGAAGGCAGAACCCCAAATAACACCAGCAGTTAAGGGACATACAAAGGAGGAAATGCATAAAAGGCGAACTGAAAGAAAGGAGGAGCCCTGGGAGGGTTCAGTTCGGAAAGAAAAGGGGAAGTGAGTTTGAAAGAATCATCAATTATGTCAAATGCCTATTCCAAATGGCTTTGGATAGAGATAGAAATGCATTTGATTTGGTAATAAGGAGATCTCTGGTAACATTGGCCAGAAGAGTAAAGACACAATAGCCAAGTCAGAGTTCAGCAAGTTCAGGAGTGAGGAGGAATGAGAACTGAGGACAGGGTGGTGACAACTTTGGTCAGTTAACCCTGTGGAATGGAGAGGTAGGTGGGGCTGAGGATGGTCATGAGGCTTATAAATTTGCCCCAGCCACAGGGGGAGGAAATGTGTCTTAGAAATGGGTGTGGCAGGCAATCTAGAGACACCTCCATCTAGAGAGGGACGCTGACTGCAGGAACTGAAGGCCTGAGTCTGCAGGAGGACCGCATGTAGTAAAGTCTCAGTTGGCACAGAATGGGACTTCTTCAAAGGTCTTTTCATCCCTGGATTCTTAGCGACCACCCTCTGCCCTTGGCCAAAGCTAGCATAGGGTAGGCCCTTAGCAAATATTTGTTGACTGATAACTGAATGAATAGATGGATGAAATTGAATTAAATATTGTTGTGCTCTATAATTCCTTTTGTTGAGTTACAAAATAATGTTTGTAGAAGGTGTTGTCTACTTTTCCTTCCACCACTGAAATTGTTATATTATATAGTCTGTTATCAGGGTGAGCATTATCGATAAGCTAAGCAGGGAAATTCAGCTTCCTTCAAAGGCCCAGTGATCAGAAATGAGGTGAGATGGATGACCTTTCAGGGACAAAATTTAGGACCAAGCCCATGTACTAACCTGTTTTGAAAGCTGCAAGATGCACTGCTGCTGGAGACCCCAAAGGGAGGCTTCAAACACTCCTATACATATAACTTTGACATATGAAACTTCTTCTTTCCAAATATTTTTTAGTTGTAGATGGACACAATATCCTTATTTTATTTACTTATTTTTATGTGGTACTCAGGATTGAACCCAGTGCATCATATGTGCGAGGCAAGCACTCTACCACAGAGCCACAAGCCCAGCCCCAACATGTGGAACTTTTGAAGCCCCCCATACACTTTGGGCTGACTCACTGATGTGTCTTACCTTTCAATATTTTCTTCTAAGGCTCTGGAGTAAAAGCCAAAATCAGATGGAGGACTTTCCCAAACTATCTCTTCTCTAGTTCCCTTTCTATGTCTCTCAGGGAAATGCCTACACAATACTTCTGATCTCCTGTACCTGCCCTATTTCAGACTCTCCTTATTTCCAGTCTTTGTCTTTTTCCTTTTGTTTTTCTGCTGAAAAGGGAAATTCATGGTACTCCTCATATTCTCTAGCCTCATCTCTATTCCAATCTGCCCTGCCTTGCCCTAGCCTGCTTAAAAAATATATTTATAAATATATCCTTTATTTGCAAAATTATTCTTTTTTAAATTTTTTTAGTTGTTGATTGATCTTTATTTATTCATTTACTTATATGTGGTGCTGAGGATCGAACTCAGTGCCTCCCACATGTGAGGCAAGTGCTCTACCACTGAGCCACAATCCCAGCCCTGCAAAATTATTCTTAAAGCATTTCTTTTTTAACACATTAAAATTTTCATACATTTTAAGGAAAAATACCACCCTATTTAAAAACATACTAGTAAACTTTAATGTGTGATTATACCAGTACCACCAGATGAGAAAAGAAACATACTGCTGGGGCTGGGATTGTAGCTCAGCGGTAGAGCGCTTGTCTCGCATGCGTGAGGCCCTGGGTTCGATCCTTAGCACCACATACAAAGCAATAAAATAAAGACATTGTGTCCATCTACAACTAAAAAAAATATTTAAAAAAAAAAGAAACATACTGCTGTAGTAAGATATGTAGCTGTTATTACAACAATGACAATATGACTTATATAGTGATCAAACACATGCTCTTGTTCCATTTCTCAGTCATTGTCAGAATCCTCTGGAGGCAAGAAAATCAACAGATCATTGAAAAGATGTCCAAATGCTCTAAGACGGTATACCCCATACATCATCACATGCATCTGATTAGGAGACAGTCCATTAAAAGCAACAGCCATATGTGAACAACATTCTTCTACCACCTGATTGGAGTGATTAGTCATTGCTTCTTTAATAATAAGCCCAATAGATTTGATATTAAATACATCTTTTCCATCTGAATCTTCTGTGTTTTCTGCAAAAACTCCAACATATTTCAGGCAGACTGCTAGCTGCTTATCTTCAGATATCTTCCAAATCATTCTTCCGTGTTCAGGACACTTTTCAGGGATATTGAGAAGGCTGTTAAATCTTTCCATTGATTCTATACTTACAACAATTCATCTTTCCACACTCACATATTCAAGTGCGATTCAAGGTTCTATAGTGTGACCTAGATAGAAAGGTTGCGATGGATCCTTTTTTAACTTTAGGTTTTCAACAATAGCAAATGTACTTGGGCATGCAAGGAAGAACCAGTTGTATAGGTCACCATACTTATCAAAGGTGTATTTGTAAGCTTTTCTCATCATTAACCACATGTCACTTGTTCCCATTTTAATTGACTCAAATAATTCAACATTTTCAGAATTGAAGAACCCTGCTTTGTCACAGTGTTTGGTCCAAGATTCATTCACTGCAGCCCAAAGACTCCTATCTTTGGGTTTTACAAGGATGATACAATATACCTGCAAGCTCCTAAGGAGCTTCCCGCATTCCTTCTCTGAAATTTTCAAGAGATCTTCTTTCTTAGGAGCTTGTAGGTGACGATGCTCATGGTGGTGCATTCTATTTCCATGACCAATTCTAACGTGGCCTCGCATAGTGATCAAAGCGCAGGTGACGCTTCTGAGAATCACACCCTTCAAAAATGAACTGCTTTCAGAAAGCATTTTTCCTGCGTTTTGAATGGCCTGGGGAGAGGAAGGCCCGGGTTTCTTTCACTTCTTTCACGTTCGTGCACCACTCTGTCACTCTCCTGGCCAGGTGCTGGCGGTGTCCTCTCGTCGTCGGTCTCGTTGGTCTCGCTGAAGGTGGGGAGATCCCCGAAGCTCACTCTCCGGGGCTGGAGGATGGCGGGCAGAGAACCCTGCTTCAGGCAGAGGGGCCGACGGCCTAGCACCCTAGCCCGCGTTGTTGTTGTTGTTGTCGTCGTCGTCGACGTCACTGGGGATTGAACTCAGGGGCACTCGACCACTGGGCCACATCCCCAGCCCTATTTTGTGTTTTATGTAGAGACAGGGTCTCACTGAGTTGCTTAGTGCCTTGCTGTTGCTGAGGCTGGCTTTGAACTCGCCATCCTTTTGCCTCAAGGTTACTCGCGCCACTGGGATTACAGGCGTACGGCACCGCACCTGGCTATAGCATACCCTTCCTTTCTGCTAAAAATTGGGACTTTGTTTTGAAATCCACTGGCAACCACGAAAGGATTTTAAGCAGGGAGTACCACCATCAAATCTATGCTTTAGAAACATCATCCTGGTTAAGAGCACCTGGGTTCAATCCGCCATACCAAAAAAAAAAAAAAAAAAGGAGGGGGGGCGCGTGCTCAAGGCACTTCCCATCCGGTCCTCTCACCTCCCTCTTCAGCAAAGTCAGACTGCAGCAGTGCTAGCGTCACCCAACCCTACGTGTTTTCTTTCACAGCCAGATGCTTTCATTTCCCACTTTTCCTACAGGTGGAAAGCTGCTCTCTACTCTACTCATCCTTTATGTCTGAGAACCTTGAACCTCCCTATTGGTTCCTCTCACAGCCTCCTGATGAGTATGCACCTAGCCCTTATTGTGTTTTAGCTTCTAATTTTTACAGATCAAATCACATCAAGCATTTGAGGACTTGGGTAGGATACTAAGGATGTGAGGAGTGAATGAAGTGAGAGGGATGTGAGGAGTAGAGATGGGGGACACTGCATAGTTTACCATAGTTCACACTGTAAATTTTCCACCCAAGGCCTCTGAAATTGCTTTCCTTCAGCCGGCATCCCAGTGCTGCATAACGTATTGGGGGTCAGGGGTGGAGGTGTCCCTTGTAAATCTCCCTTGTTTCATGCAACCCCATTCCTCCTATCTCTACCCAAATACTAGGTGGTCACAAGCTTTGGTTATGTCCCTGCAGGGTAGTTTATCATAGATTCTTCTAATCTCTTAAAAAAGGAAGAAGAAGCCAGGCGCGGTGGCTCAAGCCTGTAATCCCAGCACTTAGGGAGGCTGAGACAGGAGAATCGCAAGTTCAAAGCCAGCCTCAGCAATGGCAAGGTGCTAAGCAACTCAGTGAGACCCTGTCTCTACATAAAACACAAAATAGGGCTGAGGATGTGGCTCAGTGGTCAAATGCCCCTGAGTTCAACCCCCAGTACCAAAAAAAAAAAAAAAGAAGAAAATAAATTAATAAATTAATAATAATAAAGTTATAGAGGTGTCCACACCTTATACATCTCTCTCCCTGAGTTTTCTGTGAGCTCCTCAAGGCCAGGCCTGTCTCTATAAGATTCATCTCTGGTGCAGATGAGGCAGCATTGTCATGGCCCGGCCACAAGTGAGCTGCCAGACTATGGTGTGGCCAGATGGGGCTGGGGACTGCGGGATTGCAGGTCAGTGAGGAATGCCTTTCATTTCCCACCCTGGAGGGTTGGGTTACTGACTGCCACCACCACCACCCCTGCTGTTGTTCTCAGAGCTGACTCATACCCAGAAATACATCCAAAGCCTCTGTCAACAATCTCTCTTCTCAGACAAAGGGACTATCTATCTGCTGGATACTTTCACAAAGTCTTTCCTCCTCCGAGAAGCTGGCCTCCTCTGTGGCAGTCCCAAGGAGTCACATTCCCTCCAGATCACCTCTAGATCACCTCCAGATTATAGACCGTAGGTTTGCTCCCATCCTTATGGCTCATCCCCAAGCGCAAGGCTGTTATCTCAGCCTCTCCACAGCTCTCCTAGCCTTCAGTTCCCCCTCCTTCAGCCTGTCCTCCACACTCACCACGAGAAAGATAGTTTTAAGGCCAAATGGACCTTGACCAGGTGACAGTCCTTTCAGGGCTCCCACTACTTTATTGGAATTGGGGAACAATTTATATATCATGAAATCCACCCATTTTAAGTATAAAGTTGAATGAGTTTCAGTAAATTTACAGAGTTGTGCAACCATCATCAAAATCAAAATTTTAGAACACTTGTGTCACCCCCATACACACACACACCAAGAATTCCCCTGTGGTCTTATTTCCTATTTATGCAGTTAATCCTTGCTTCCACCTCCCAGCCCCTGGCAACCACTCATCTGCCTTCTTTCTCTATAAGTTTGTCTTTTCTAGAAATGTTGTACAAATAGAACCATACAACATACAGTATTTTGTGTTATGGCTTTTGTTATAGATTGAATAGTTACTCCCCCACCCCTAGATTCATATGTTGAAGTCCTAATCTCCTCCAGTAACTCGGAATGTGACTATTTGGAGGTAGTTTTTAAAGAGGTACTTAAGTTAAAATGAGATCATTAGGATGGCCTTAGTCTAATATGATCCGTTTCCTTATAAGAAGAGGAGATTAGGACATTAACACATGTAGAAAGAAGACCATGTGAAAACATAAGGAGAAGGTGACCATCTATAAGCCCAGAAGAAGGTCTACACACACACACACACACACACACACAGATATTCTAAGTTCTTTAGGACTTTTGGTTAAGTTAGGGAAACAAGATCCACTCAAGAACACTGGTTAGAGAACAAGCAATAAAGAATCAAGGTGCTGGGCTGGGGTTGTGACTCAGTGCTAGAGCACTTGCCTAGCATGTGTGAGGCACTGGGTTTGATTCTCAGCACCACATAAAAATAAATAAATAAAAATAAAGGTTCTTCCACAACTAAAAAATGTATATATATATATTCCTCATGTGTAAAATGGGGAGAATAATCAGACATTGAGTTTGAGGTACTAGTGGAATACAAATGCTAATAATTAAACAATACCTCTCATCTGGATGGTGTTTCACAGAAGTTTACAAATCTTACTCATATTCTTTATCTCATTTCATAAACTCTGTGAGATAAACAGTCAAAGATTATAACATAGCAACTATGGCAGACTATAAAAATGGCCCAAAATTATTCCCCTTCTGCCTGCCTACACTTCTGGAAGTGCCCTCCCACACTGAGTCTGTTTTGGCTTTGTGATTTGCTGTGACTAGAAACGTTCTTGAGGATGGAGGCTTTCCCTCTTTTGTAACTCTTGAAATCTGGAGACCATCATGTGCGTGAGCCTAACTAGCCTGCTGGAGGATGAAAGGCCACATAGAGGAGAACTGAGGTGCCCCAGCCAACTGCCAATCACCAAATATGTGAGTGAGGCCATGCTAGACACATGCTAGTCCAATGCAGATCAGGTGAGCTGGCTGAGACCAGAATTACGTGCTATGTAAATCTACTAAATTGTGGAATTGTGAACTAGAAAAAAAAGAGGTTGTTCTTTTAAGCCCTTGTGTTTCAGGATAAGTCATTTTATAGTGAAAGATAAGTGAGACAGAGACTCAGCAACAAAGCCTTATAGCTAAACAGTCTGGGGTTGAATTATAGCTCCTCCACTTTCTAGCCATGTGACCTTAAGCAAGATACTCCATCTGTAGAGCCTCAATGTCCTCACCTGAACAACGGGAGTAATGGTAGTACCCATTCCATGAGGTTGCAAGGAATCAAAAGGATGACAGATGTCAAACATTAGCTCATTTGCAGCTTGTCTCAGCACAAAGGGAGTCACTGTCATGGTTGCCCCCATTCATTTTGATTATTAAACTAATGATGAGAAAACTAAACTCTGAGGTATTCAGTGGCTTTTCCCAAGGTCACAGACATGAAATAACTGCACTTGGGACTCATACTCAAACTACCCAACTCTCACCAGAGTAGGATTCCTGATAGATTAGTGGGAGTAACTGGCTGGGGTTAAGGATGAACATTTAGTGTCTACCTGGTGACAATGACCTTCTGTCCTGATTTCAGTAAGAAGACAAAAAAGCCTGGAGATGTTGGGGATTTAAACAATTTTTGTTCCTTTTTGTTTTCTTTTCTATTGTTTTCCTTTGGCTAGAGTTAATGAATGATCAAACTGAAGTTTTATGAGAAGTAATCAGTAGCATAAAGGGTAACTCATTGGTAGACACTGGCAGCCCCGCCCCTTCATCTCGCCTTTGATCTTACCGAGTCAGATTTTCTTTGTATTGTTTTCACACTAGCTCTTTTCTTTCCATTTTCCCACTTCAGCCTTTGGCCCTGAGATCTGGAGTGGCCTCCAAACTATTTTGGTGTTTCCCACTGTAGTCCTTTCTCCTCTCCTCTCACCCTTCTCCAGCCACACTTGGGCCCCTGCACTAGTGCACAGCCGATGCTCCCCCAAGGATGAGCTGCTGGCTAGGTGGTTGCTGGGTGTTGGAATGTAAGACCTCTGTGTGCCTCACACATACATCGGAATAGATGCTGCACCACAACCTTCCAGATCTGACCCTTAGGAAGGTGGCACCAGTACCCTAACAAGACTAGCAGGTACATACTGCTAATGAGCAGCAGATGGCAGACTCACCTCTCTTTTGTCATCTCTCAACAATTTGATGCTGGTGTTCCTTCCTCACACGAAGAATAACAATGAAGACAGCACCTCAGTGGCCAATTAGAAAGTTCTGTGGAATGACCTTTAATTTAATTAACAGTCCGGATTTTTAAAAAAGATCTAACATTAAAATCACATTTTGGGGGCTGGGGCTGTAGCTCAGGGGTAGAGCGCTTGCCTAGCATGCGTGAGGCACTGGGTTCGATCCTCAGCACCACATATAAATAATAAATGAATAAAATAAAGATCCATCAACAACTAAAAAAAAAAATCACATTTTGGGCTTTTAAAAAAGAATCCAAATATCTGGCTGCCATCTTCTACCAAGTCACAGGCTCTATCATAAGCCAAAGCCCTTATCACTTCCTCATGTTCTCCCCAACACTTAGGTCAAGTTCTTTTGCCATTAGTAGAGGTGCTTGGACTGTTATTTTTCTTAAGCCTTTTCCTTATGGGTAAATATTCTTGATCACATCTTCAATAAAAGTAAGAAAATAAGACCTAAAATGAGAAGACCATAAGTTTCCAAAGAAACACATTTCTTTGTGAAAATGAAGCAAGAACAGTGCATTTGTGTTGTCAGAACGTAACTTAAAATGCTATCATGAAAATAAAGCATGATAAGAACCATGAGAAGATATGCACAAGACATGAGATGAAAAAGCAACAAAATGGAAAAAAAAAAAGTGCTGGGCGTGGTGTCGCATGCCTGTAATCCCAGCTGCTCAGGAGGCTGAGGCAGGAAGATCTCGAGTTCAAAGCCAGCTTCAGGAAATTAGTGAGGCCCTAAGCAACTCAGTGACACTCTGTCTCTAAATAAAATATGAAAAAGGGCTGGGGATGTGGCTCAGTGGTTAAGCACCCCGGGGTTCAATCCCCAGTACCAAAAACAAGAAAAAAACAAAAAAAGCATCCAAACTTTCAACAGAATTTGGCCTTTGTGATGCAAATAAATGTCTTTGCTATACATTGTAATCAAGAAGGAATCAATTATGAGTGAATAAAATATAATGGAATAAGTGAAACAGGAACACCCTCTGGAGGCTGGAGGCATTTGAGATTGTACCCTTTCATCGAACCTTTCTCCCTGAGGTCCTCATTTTCTGCTTTTTGGATGAGATAACTGAGGCCGGAGATATCAAATTACTTGGCCAAGATCACAGAGTGGCAAATCCAGGAGTAGAAATCACATCTCTGGACTCCATATTCTCTGCTTCTTCCATATATCCTATGAATACAGAGGTTAAAAACATTTGTAGTATTGATGTACAGAAGCACAGAATAGGGAAAGAACATTAAGTTCACTTAAGGAGTCCTAGATTCTAAAAATCCTGGCTGTACCACTGACTGGTTGTGTGTCCTCAAGGAAATAACTCTCCCTCTCTGAACTTCATTCACTTATATCACAGTACGGGGAAGGCTAAACTCAACACTGAAGGTAACTGGGAAGTGTGTCACATTAGCCAATAAGAGCTCTTTTGTCCTGGGGCTAAGAACTGGCCCCAAGGGAAAAGGGACCAAGTTTTTATGGTTGTAAAGAGCAAAATCCATTCGATCTGATTTCAGCAAAAAATGTATTGGTGAATTTTTGCATGTCATGGAAAATTTTTGCATGTCTGGAAAGTCTAGAGACTTAGACTAAAAAAAGGAGGGAGAAGAAAATTAAAACATGCCTACATACAAAGAAGTACATGAAGATTTATAACAATATTATTTGTAATAGGCAAAATGTAGAACCCACCCCAATATCAACAGATGAATGGATAAACAAAACATGATATACAATAAAATATTATTGAGGTGCACAAAGGAATGGAGTACCAATACACACTACAACACAGACAGACCTTGACACATGCTAAATGGAATCAGCCAGTCACAGTAACCATATACTATATGATTTCATTCATATGAAAATCCAGAATAGGGAAACCTACAGACAGAGAGTAGATTAGCAGTTGTTCAGAGCTGAGGAGGGATGGGGCCGGAGAGGTGTTGAAAGTGCTAAAGGGTATGGACGGAGTTTCTCTGAGGTGATCAAAATGTTCTAAAATTGACTATGCTAATAGTTTCACATATCTGTGACTACACTAAAAAGTCACTGAATTGTACCCTAAATGGGAAAATTGTGTGGTGTGTGAAATATTTAAATAAAAGTTTTCTTAAAAAGAGATGGTATAAACAAAAGTCCAGGCAAGTATGATCTTAGCCCCAATCATGCAAAACCAATTCAGTAAGTATGCCACTGCTACCTCTATCCTTGTCCCAAGCACTAGACCCCCAGACTACCACATGCTCTGCTGGCATTGCTGCCCCCAAATCCAGATGTTACTGTGCCACCATTTGCCACAATGAATTCCACTTTCCTTGCTTCTTAATTTAAAAAAATATAGATTTACTTATTTTGCAGTGCTGGGGATCAAATCCAGGGCCTTCCACATGCTAGTGAAGCTCTCTACCACTGAACTACACTCCCATCCCTCCTTCCTTTGCAGCACAAATTTCTTAATCAAAGTTCTAGGAGAATGTATCTGACTGAGCTTGAATAATACATTCTGCGGGTGAGAGCAGCAGCTGTGCTGAGGAAGCAAATAGCCTTTTCTGCTTCTATCTTGGAAGACAAGATCTGTCTCCCTTCGAGGGACTCAATTATCCAAATTATCCAAGTATAAGACAGGGATTTGGATGTTAGGTTTCAACCAAAAAAAGCAAACAAACTAACTAAACAACAAACAAAAATGTTAAATGACATCTATACACATATATAACCTCAGTTAAAATGCAAATATTTCAGATTAATCAAACATTCTTCCATTCATGTATGCCTGCAATCACTATAAGCAT
Organism: Xerus rutilus; assembly: GCA_028644305.1. Classification (NCBI taxonomy): domain Eukaryota; kingdom Metazoa; phylum Chordata; class Mammalia; order Rodentia; family Sciuridae; genus Xerus; species Xerus rutilus. The sequence goes on along the minus strand of CM053399.1, from coordinate 55,414,185 downwards.
TTGTTAAGTACCTACAAACTCTTGCCAGGCTCATTGCAAAGCCCCATGGAATTAGAAATTCAGACTTTGTCTTCAAAGAGCTGATAGTTGAGAAAGGAGAAAATGGAGAAGTTATATGTCCTGCTCTGCAAGAATAACTAGCACAATGGTAATGCAGAAGAGAGGCTGATCAATTTTCCTTGGGGGACAGGATTAGAAAACCTCTACAGAGGTAATAAGTTTGAGGAAAGTCTTAAAAGGAAGGTTAGTGCCTTGGCAGGCATAAGGAAGGAAATAGGGGTGTAAACTAGCCAGATGTGTTGGAGGAAAATGGGCAACACTCTTGTGGAAGTTTAGGGTGTAGATGGGGCACCGCAAGAGAGGGGCTGGAGAGGTCACCAGGGGCTAGCTCAGGAAAGGCCTTGGAGCTTATACCAAAACTGGACTTTTGGGCTGAGGTTGTAGCTCGGTGGTAGAGCACTTGCCTGGCATGTGTGAGGCACTGGGTTCAATTCTCAGCACCACATGAAAGTAAATAAAATAAAGGTCCATTGACAACTAGAAAGAAAAAAAAAACTGGACTTTCCTCTTTTTCTTCCCCCTACTTCCTCCTTCTTTCTTTCTTCCTTTTTTTGCTTTTAGTCAGCTTTAACCTTTAAGCTTTTAAAAATGTAATCAACCATGTGAGTCTGGTGGGGATAGTTTCCAGCTCTCCCAACAAAATTGCAAATTTTATGTTCTTTGGAGTAAAAACAGGCTCTTCACCATTTTCATAGTTATTCCCAAATTGCAAAAATTCTCTCCACGTTTTCTCTGTGTTCCTCTATTTAATAAGACAGAAAGGGCAAGAATACTTTCCCCACTTCAATAGAGACTTGTTGAAGGGTATTCTGTGTTTGAAACATGTTTTAGATGCTGTGGAGAGGATAGATTGGAGGACAAACTGGGCGAAGAAGTTAATTAACAGGTTGCTGCCATAGTCCAGATGTTAAATGGCTGAAGAAGGCTTGAACGAGGGCGATGGCAGTAAAGAGGGAGAAGGACAGAGATGAATATGAGCAATGAGGCATAGAAAACTTCAGTGTACCTTCCTTCCTCAGAATTACATGTGAGAGAAGGAGCTGATAACATGGTATCAACCTGTCCCCCCATCTAACCCATCTGTCTGTTCACTCACCTGTGCCCTCACTATTAACTGAAGTGCTGAGCACTGGGCATTCAGAAATGGTTCCCAGTTGGGAGGGACTCCTTAGAGAAACAGACAGGCATCTAATCAGATGGTTAGAGAGTGCAACGGCTGTGAGGAGACTGCTGGAGGGAGGATGCAGTGGAGATAGCCCAAAAAGACCTCTGGAAGGAGGGCACTGCAGGCAGAGAGAAGAGCATGTTGTAGGACTGTGAAGATTTCAGCTGAGCATGGTGGCACACACCTGTAATCCCAGCGACTTGGGAGGCTGAGGCAGGAGGACTGAAAATTCAAGGCCAGTCTCAGCAACTTAGTGAGACCTTCTCTCAAAAGAAAAAAAAAATAAAAAGGGCATGGGATGCAGCTCAGTGGTTAAGTGCCCCTGGGTTCAATCCTGAGTACAAAAAATGTACCTTGCAGACCTCCAACTAGAGGAGCAGAGTAACCTCTCACATGCTGCTCTGTGAAGTCCATTGTCTGGTTTGTGCTGAGCCTCACCCCCTATGAGCGAGTGCAGCAAAGATATGACAGTAGGTTCATTCTCGGGAGACATGGACTCCGTGGATGGCCAACTTTGGCTTCGTGACCAACCAAACTTTCTTACAGTTCATGGCACTTTGGGATACTTCCACCCAACCTCCCTTCCCTGTCTGCTTTACTTAAGGTCGGATTTGCATGGCAGAGACTTATGGTTAAACTCAAATACACACACACACACACACACACAAACCCATATATATAGCTCATATATATATGAGCTGTATATATGTTAGCTTATATATATAAAAGTTTATATACAGGTGGAAGTTTTGGGAAATGATTGGATCATGAGGGCTCTGACTTCAAAGGTGGGTTGATCCATCAATGGCTGAATGGACTAGTGGGAGGTAAGACCTAGTTGGAGAAAGTAGGTCACTGGGAGTTATATATATATATATATATATATATATTCCACTAGTAAAATCCTTACATGCATAATCCCATCTCAGCTCTGCTACTTAGAGGACCTAGCCTTATATGCTGTGTAAGTATAAATTCTAAGATTATATGCTGTGTAAGTATAAATTCTAAGATTAGTCTTATGGAGTAATTCATAAGACTTCAGATAATTTTAGTAAGGTATAACAACAAAATAAAATTTGAAACTTGGAGGTGGATGGCTTAGAGATGCAGAAAGAATGGAGAAGGAATGGAATAGCAAATTGCTGTAACTATTTTGGACTGATGACTTTTGGGACCTCTTTTTCATGTTTGGAGAGTTCCCCACTTTATGAGACAGATAAATCCAGCTTCCCTTTACAGGAATGGAAAATGCCAGACTCACTTTTCCAGCATCCCCTGAAACTAAGGCATGGCATATGCCAACCAAGGTGACCTAAGCACTGAAAGTCAGGCACACCTGCAGCAGAACTGAAAGCTGGTGAGGCAGAGCAGCTGAGCATGCAGAATCAGCATGAGCCATGATTGGCAGCAGACAGCAGTGGCTGTCATGTGTGTACTGAGCCAGGTCCACAGCAACCCATTTGCTGTGTGAACTTGAACAAGTCAATCATCTGTCTGAGCTCCAGTTACCTCACCTATAAAATGGGGATATCAAAATGGGGCTGAGACTGTGGCTCAGTGGTAGAGCGCTCGCCTCGCATGTGTGAGGCACTGGGTTCGCTCCTCAGCACCACATAAAATAAATAAAAATAAAGATATTGTGTCCATCTACAACTAGAAAAATATATTTAAAAAATGAGGTTTCCCTCATAAGGCTGGGATGAGATCATGGACATGAAAATGTTTCCCATACAGTAAGTGAGCTCTACAAATGTTTGTAATCTGCCTCCTTAACAGTGCTTGATTCAAAGTACAGCAGACAGAAAATGCCCTTTAAACATCTGATGTAAGGAGAAAGGATAATAACAATTATTTTGGAAGCAATTACTATGTGCCAAGTACCATGATAATTTATCAATGTTGTCTTCCTAATAGCCCACAGTGACAGCTAAAGTCTGTGGCCTCCAAAATTCATATTAAAATTTGGTCCCCACTGCAAGGGTTGAGAGGTTGTAGGAGCTTTAAGAGGCAATTGTGTCATTAAGAGGTGATTACTGCTGGGCATGGTGGTGCGTGCCTGTAATTCCAGCAACTGGAGAGGCTGAGGCAGGAGGATCATGAGTTCAAAGCTAGGCTCAACAACTTAGCGAGGCCCTAAGCAACTTACTGAGACTTTGTCTATAAATAAAATCTAAAAAGGGCTGGGGATGTGGCTCAGTGGTGAAGCACCCCTGAGTTCAATCCCCGGTACAAAAACAAAAAGAAGGGATTACATCATTAAGAGGGTTATCAGTGCGGTTCTCAGGGACTACATTACTTATAGAGAAAGCAGATTTGGCTTCCTCAGCTTTCTCTTCTGCACATGCCCAATTGCTCTTCATCTTTTCCACCATGTTATGATATAGCATGAGGCCCTCTCCAGCAGCTGAGCAGATGCCAGCCAAACAAACTTCTTTCCTGTATAAATTACCCAGGCTCAGGTAATTAGAAAAACAGACTAAAACTATGACCAACATTCACAGTTTGCCTGAGTCTCTTCTGATTCTAGCATTGAAAGTCTCATGTGCTGGGATTCCCCTCAAATGTGGGCGTAGAAGGTTTGAGTGTCAATGCTTATTTCACAAATGAGAAGTATATACTGTGACTTAGAGAGAGTATCTACATACCCCAAATCACATTAGTAAGTGACAAGAGTCAAAATTTGAACCCAGAACTGTTAAGGAGAAAAAATGAGGAGAGAAATTTTGGAATGAAGAATGGAGACTATCAACCCCTGCTCTTTAGCCACATGACTCTGTGTTTCAGGGGCCGTGTTGGGAGATTGCCCAAAGGAAAGCCAGAAGCCAGGCTACACCTCAGGTCACTTGCTCCTCCAGGGCAGTGCCTGGACGATTATGGTTTTGTTTTATTTTTTTATTTATGTTTTTTTTTTACTTCATAGATACTCTGTTTCTGCGGGGTAATTAAGTCTCTCAGGCCTCATCCTGTTTATATTTTGCTTTGTGTTCTGTTTTGCTTATGAATGAAAGAACAATGGAGACTTCTGTTATGGTTTGGATCTAAAAGGTCCCCCTAAGGCTCATGTTTTCAAAAGTGGAGCTTTTGGGAAGTGATTGGATCATGAGGGATGTAAGCTCAAAGGTGGATTAATCCATCAATGGCTGAGTGAACTACTGGGAGGTGGGACCTAGTTGGAGAAAGTAGGTCACAGGGAGCATGCCCAGGAAGGGTTTGTCTTCTCTCTGGCCCCTTCCTCTCTCCTGGCAGCCAGGATGAGCTGAGCAGCTTTCCTCTGCCATATCCTTCCACCATGACTTGCCTCAGGCCCAGAGCAATATAGCCAGCTGACCATGGACTGAATCCTTTGAAACCATCTCGTCAGGTAGTTTGGTCACAGTGACAAAAAGCAGACACAGCCGGGTGCGGTGGCACACACCTGTAATCCCAGCACTTAGGGAGGCTGAGACAGGAGAATCCTGAGTTCAAAGCCAGCCTCAGCGACGGCGAGGCACTAAGCAACTCAGTGAGACCCTGTCTCCACATAAAACACAAAATAGGGCTGGGGATGTGGCTCAGTGGTCGAGTGCCCCTGAGTTCAATCCCCAGTGCCAAAAAAAAAAAAAAAAAAAAAAAAGCGGACACATCTCTCAATCCAAACTTCTTGATCCCTTAAAGCAAGTGTTATTTTTTTTTGAGTCTTGAGCAGTAATATGATGCCCAGCCAGCATCATAAGCAAAGCATTTCTTAGATGCTATCTGTAAGTTTTACTTGAGTGCAGAAGAAAGTTAGCCAGGAGCAAAAGAAGCCTTGTTAGCCTCAGTATCACGCTTCCTTTCTGCTCAGTTATCCCTTAAGTTTCCCAGATTGTCCTTCAATCCTTAGGTGTTATTGAATACAGAGTCTGGGGGCCAGCCTGGGACCCCTAGCTTTGTCTCTTGGAAAATATAGGACTTATACAAGTCTCTTCTCTCTCTGAGCTTTAGTTTTCTCATCTGTTAAATGAAAGAATCAGATCAGATTAGATGCTTCCCTTTGGGGTCCTTTGGGGTTGACACGCTAGGACACTATAATTATATACCTAATTAAACTGCTTCTGAAGGCAGGCTCTGGGTTAGGTGACATGTATGAGTGCATGTGAATGTGTGTGTGCATGAACATTGGAGTTTGAGGCAGTGTGTGTGAATGTGCATGTGGATGGTCCAAAAAGGCCTTTCTGGTAAGGAATAAGTTCCTCATCCCCAGGGGGCCATAAGGAAGGACTACCTGTTATAAAATTCCCCTGGGTGAGAGGATGATTTCTAAGTCCTATAATTCTAAGATAATAGAATCCCAGGACGAATTATGCTCTGGGAGATGAGGATGAGGATGAGGATTCGGGACACCTTTTGTAGCTTCTGTTTGTTCTGTAGCTTCTCATTCTGGGAAGGATCTGGGAAACTTCAATGATGAATCAATAAACATTTACTGATGCCAGTTGTGTGCCAGGTCCTACACTGGATACCAAGGACCCAAAGACAAAGCAACACAGTCTCTTCCCTTAAGGGCACACAGTTTGGTAGGGGAGATCAACATGCAAATTATCACCATATTTGTGGTATAAATTGGATATTGAATGTTCCCCAAACCCATGTGTTAAAAGGTGCTAGTGGGAGGTGGCAGAACTTTAAAGAGATCAACCTAGTAGGAGGCCCTTAGGTCACTGGGGGTGTGCCCTCAAAGAAGACTGTGGAACCCTGATCTCTCTCTCTTTCCTCCATACTCCAGTTTGAGATACAACTGCTTGCACTAATGTGCTTCTGCCATTGCCATCTGCCCTCATGAAGGCCAAACCAGTGGCCCCTGTGTGATCTTGGACTTTGAACCTCCAAAGAGGTTATTTTCTCTTGTAAAGTCGTTGCCTCAGGTTTTTCTTTGTAGTAATGCAAAGCTGACTCATGCACTTGGAGTCAGGATTGGGACTGAAGGAAGAAAGGGGTGCCCAAGGGAAGGGGAGACAGAAAAGGAAAATAAGGATTTTCATGGCAAAGGAGAGGTATATATCTTTCCCAAGAAGGAGGGGCAGCACAATCAAAGCCACAGAAGTATGAAAGGATGTGGTGATAAGAGGAACAGCAGGACTTCCCACACAAAAAGAACTTCAGGGAAAGTGAATGAAGCAAGAGGTAGAGTTGAATAGGTCTGGAGTTACTAGCTCATAGGACCCTTGATGACCAGGCTAAGGAGTCTGGATTTAAACCTGTAGACTATGGGGATCCAGAGAAGTGATATGTATATTTCTGAATGCTATATATATTGCTCTGAGGGCTGGGGATGTAACTCGGTAGTAAAATGTGGCTCAGCATGATGAAACCCTGGGTTTAATCTTCAGCGCCTGTGTGCACACATACACAAAACAAAAACAAAAATATTGCTCTATACCTGATGCAGTGGTGCAAACCTGTAGTCCCAGCTACTCAGGAGGATCACTTAAAACCAAGCAATGTGGGGCCAGCCTGGGCAACATGACAAGAGCCTCTCTCTTAAAAAATTATACTATTTCGAAGTCAAAAAACAAAAACAAAAACAAAAACAAAAAAACCCCCAAAACAAAAAACCACCCCTTATCCACCAAAACAGCAAATGAAAAACACAATATCAAGTGTTAATACAGGCCAGCATAGTAGCACATACCTGAAATCTCAGCGCCTTGGGGGTGCTGAGACAGGAGGATTGCTAGTTCAAAGTCAGCCTCAGTAACTTAGTGAGACCCCTCCAATTCTAAATAAAATATAAAAAAGGATGGGGATATTGCTCAGTGGTTAAGCATCCCTGGGTTCAATCCCTAGTAGGAAAAAACAAAAAAAATGGAGGAGTTGGGGTTGTGGCTCAGTGGTAGAGCACTTTCCTAGCACATGTGAGGCACTGGGTTCGATTCTCAGCACTGCATATAAATAAAATAAAGGTCCACTGACAACTAAAAAATATTTTAAAAATACGGAACAACTGGAACTCTCCTGTGTTGTTGGTAGGAGTGTAAATTGGTATGACACACTTTAGAAATAGTTTGGTAATATTTGTTAAGTTGAAAACACACGTGCCTGATGACCCGACCATTTATTCACCTAGAAGCATGTACAGAATACCTTTAGCAGCACCATTTGTAATAGTCAAAACCCAGAAACAACTCAAATGTCCATCAATGGTTGATTAGATAAAGACACCATGACGGGGGACTGGGATTGTAGCTCAGTGGCAGAGCGCTTGCCTCGCATGCGTGAGGCCCTGGGTTCGATCCTCAGCACCACATACAGAGCAATAAAATAAAGACATTGTATCCATCTACAACTAAAAAAAAATTTTTTTTAAAAAGACACCATGGCGGGCTGGGGTTATGGCACAGTGGTAGCGTGCTCACCTAGCATGCGTGAGGTACTGAGTTCGATCCTCAGCACCACATAAAAATAAAATAAAGATATTCTGTCCACCTACAACTAAAAATAAATATTTTAAAAAATTTTTTAAAAAAAAGACACCATGGCGTTGTTAATCATTAGAACATTACACACTAGCTAGAATGCCACTTGTAACAACTAGGGTAAATCTCACAAATCTAATGTGACTGAAAGAAGCCTGACACAAAAGAACACAGACTGTATGATCCCACTTATTAAAGTTCAACAACAGTTCTGGGTGGACAGGCCTGTGGTGAGCCAGGGCATCATGGCAAAGAGGGCATGGTGGGCAAAGCTGCTCACCTCATGTCTACTGAGAAGCAGAAAGAGGAAGGGCAGAGGACAAGATAAAGTCCCCCCTGCCAGGACTCACTGCCTTTAACTAGGTTCCACTACCTACGGTTTCTACCACCTCCCAATGAATCCATCAGTGGATTAATCCATTGATGAATCAAAGCCCTCATGATCCAATCCATTCCCCAAAGCTCTGCCCCTGAACACTGCTGTATGGGGGACGAAGCCTTCAGTACATGAACTTTTGGGGACATTCCAGATTCAAACCATAACAGTAAGGGTCCTTGAATAACTCAAGGAACAAAAATCAAGACTTGGAAATCTCTTCCATTCCCACCTTCCTGAAACCACACTGGCCATGGGAATGGCTAGAGGAAGGTCAGAGCAGGTGAGTCACTTGCTTCCTTAGCCCCTGAGAATATTTTCCCCACTCTGTTAATTCATCCTGCCTCCCTCCCAGACACAGAGGCTTAGTTTAGGATAAGGATGTCATGCATCCTTTCCCAGAGACTTGATCTTTTCTTTCACCTCTTTTACGTCACCTAAGTCCTTCTGGATCTCCAGGAAAGGAACTGAAGGTCTGGGGCCCAATGACAAAGAAGGAGTTGCTGGGGGTGGGGGTCACTGTCCATTGGGCAGAAGGAATCCTCCAGACCAGGGTATGGCTGAACATTTGGAAGCTGGGAAGTCAGCCAGTGTTTCATCTTTTGTTTTTTCCTCCTGGGGCTTCCTGTCCCTGAGGTGGATGGAGAGGGGTCATAGGGACTTCCTGGCCCCTACAAAAAAAGCCTTTCCATTGTAGATGGTCAGGCAGACCAGGTTGATGGGCAGTAAAAGAAACAGCAATGCTGTTCTCAGAGGAAACTTATTTCCAGTTCCACCAAATGTCCCCACAAGGGGAGGCTGTGCACTGCTGGGGTGGAAAAGTTGTCATGGTGGAGGCTGGGGTTGACCACCCATTATTGGTGGGTGAGTGGGAACTGAGAAGCATCAGAGAGTGTGAGCACTATCGAGTTTGTTCTATGATGATTCCCAATGCCTACACTAGTTTCTGGCACATAATAGGAGCTCAATAAACATTTTATTAAATGAGTGAATACAGTCCAGCATCTTGTAATTGGATCCAGGGAAGGAAGGCCCAGAACGAGAAAGCTTCTCCAGGACACTCAGTGAATTAGTGTAAGAACCCAGACTACAGCTGGAATTCCTAAGTCCCACACCAGTGTCCTTTCTGCTGGGCAACCATCAGGGGAAGAAGTGGTGTTCTCCTCCTTCCTTAAGCTAATAGAAACAGGAATCTGGGGCTGGGGCGGTGGCTCAGTGGTAGAGCGCTTGCCTCGCATGCGTAAGTCACTGGGTTCGATCCTCAGCACCACATAAAAATAAAGAAAGAAAGAAAAAAAATTTATTAAAAAAAAAAGAAACAGAAATCTTCAAGAAAACCACTCAGAAAGCTTGACATCTGACTGGCTCTGAAGTCTGGGGATTCTAAGATATGGAGTTTAACACATACTTGAGGAATTAATAGCTGAGAGATTGGATGGAATTTGTAGGACAAGGAGAGAAATGGTGGTGGTGAGAACAAATCTCCCTCACTGGCTGTGGGGCAAAGATGGGTGTTTCCTCAGGGCTGAAGGAAGAAGGGAGTTGACCTATGATCTTAGACTTGACTTGTCCTCAAAAGCATCACACGGAGGGCACTATGACCCCCAACAAAGAGGAAAGACTGCTGGCAGTTCAAGAGCTAGTCCAGAAGACAGGCTTCACTTGCCATGGGAAGTGCAGCTGGAGGCTCAGGGATCCCCAAAGGACTGGATGAAGCCTTCCAGAGAAAAAGAATCAGGGTTGGACATATGGCCCACTCAAACAGCAATATCACACTGCAACCGATGTCCTTCCCCCTCATCTTCTCTTCTGGGCTTACCTTGAAACGGATGGTGCTAAATATTCAGGACCCCTCACTTGCATAGGCTCCTTTAGACCCATCCATTTTGTATTTATAACTTTGCGTTCTTTTTCTCAAAGGGTTATTTTCCATTGATGCATAATGACTTAATGACTTAATATCAATTTGTTACCTCAGTTTCTGTATGGAAGAATTCTGGTAGGGTATGACTCAGTTCTCCACTCAGGCTGAATACAAGGTGTTGAATGTCTCGGGCTCAGTGTCCTCTTTCAAGCTCACTGTTTATTGGCAAAATCCAGTTCCTTATGCTTTTAGGACTGAGATATCTGTTTTCAGGCTGGCTGTCAACTGGGGACCACTCTTAGCTCCCATAGGCTACTCGCAGTACATTGTCACATGGCCTTCTTTGTGGTCTGAGTATTTATGTTCCCCAAAACTCTCATGTTGAAGCCCTAATCCCCAGTGTGATGGTATTTGGAGATGGGGTCTTTGAGAGGTAGTTAAGGTTAGATGAGGTTATGAAGATGGAACTCGGATCCAATAGGGAAGGAAATACGTAGGAGTAGGGGAGGTGAGGAGGAGATAAAGGAAGTTTGTACACTTGCTCTACTGCTGTGAGCTACATTTATTTATTTATTTATTTGGCACTGGAGATTGAACTCAGAGATACTCAACCACTGAGCCACATCCCCAGCCCTATTTTGTGTTTTATGTAGACACAGGGTCTCACTGAGTTGCTCAGTGCCTCATTGTTGCTGAGGCTGGCTTTGAACTCGCGATTCTCTGGTCTCAGCCTTCTACAGTGCTGGGATTACAGGTGTGCGCTACTGTGCCCAGCTTGTGAACTACCTTTGAGTATAGAGAAAGGACAAATCGACTTCCATGAACTTGTATTGGTAATCATGATTAGAACTTTGGTGATCACATAGACTGGCCTGGACTTATTAATACTTAAACAGGACTGGAGAATTTTCAATAACTGAGAAATAAAACAAAACTCAAAGACCCTGTGGGATCAGGCCAATATTTCATTAAATGGCAGGGAAAGACCTATTTGGCAAATGGAATTTTATAGAAAATGGTCAGGAAAAAATAAGTTTTTCTGGCTAAGACAAAGTGAGTTCAGCTTGTTCAACAAAATACATTTACATTATAGCAGAGGAGGCATAAGCACAATAAAAGACATAACAGTCCAGAGTGGAAAACATTCCTAGCCTGGGAGTAAGGGGATTAGGTAGTAGCTCTAATCTTCATTGACCACTTAAATTGCAGTGTGGCATGTTTGCAAGAAAAATAAGCAAATAATAGGCAATTCACAAAAGAGGAATTGAGAGCAGAAAACAAACATGAAAATTTGCCAAACCTGCTAGTTGTCAGAGAAACACAAATTTTAAAAATAGGACATAGTTTTCAACAATATGTCTGACAAAAATTAAAAGATTGAGAACATCCAGCTCTTATTACTATAGGGGAAATAGGTGTTTTTTCTTACCATTTTAGTTTTATGTCTGAGACCCCTGAAACAAGACAGATTAACAAAGGGAAAGCATACAAACTTATTTGATATAAGTTTTATGTGACACAGGAGGCTTCCTAAGGAAATTAGGACCAAAGAAATGGGTAAGATGGGCTGGGGTTGCAGCTCTGTGGTGGAGTGCTCGCCTGGCACGCATGAGGCACTGGGTTTGATCCTCAGCACCACATAAAAAATAAATAAAATAAAGGTATTATGTCCATTTACAACTAAAAAATATATTTTTTAAAAAAAAGAAATGGATAAACCTGTCTATTTTTTTTAATGTAATGCCTGATGAAGAAGTGGATAGTCTTGAGTCTATGAATGGAAACTGAGATAATAAATTTGTATTAGATCATTAGGTTTGTGGTAATTACTTATGCATCAATGGAAAATTAATACACCCTTTAAGAAAAAAGAATACAAAATTGCAAATACAAAATTTATGGGCCTTGGGGCTGGGGCTGTAGCTCAGTGGTAATGCACTTGCCTAGCATGTGTGAGGCACTGGGTTCGATTCTCAGCACCACATAAAAATAAACAAACAAAATAAAGGCATTCTGTCCATCTACAACCACAAAAAAATTTATAGGCCAAACAGAGCCTATGCTTTATGAGTGGTTCATAAAAATTATGCTCAGGGCTGGGGTTATGGCACAGTGGTAGCATGCTCGCCTAGCACACTTGAGGCACTGGGTTCAATCCTCAGCACCACATAAAAATAAAATAAAGATATTCTGTCCGCCTACAACTAAAAAACAAATATTAAAAAAAAGAATTCTATTTAAAAAAAGAATAAAATAAAGATATTCTGTCCACCTACAACTAAAAAGTAAATATTTTTAAAAAATTATGCTCTAATAATTATAAACTGGAGGGAAGATAGTAAGACTGGTCTGTTCAGATTCTTTTCTGTGACCATGTGTCTTCAGTAATAAGGAAGCTCTTTTCCTCTAGCTGTGGGGAGCATACCTCTCAGGTGTGCTCAGGAGAAGGTTGGAAAATCTTCCCTAGGTTTCATGACCTGGCTTTGGGAGAGAAAGGCAAGAGAAAGTTGAGAGGGACCTTCCTGCTTCTGCTATTCTCAGGCGCCAAGGTGCCATATTTTGGAGTAGCATGTTTCAAACTTCATCATAATTCTAAGGAAATGGACATCATTCTGTATTGTTGGTGAAGGTATAACATTGTACCATACTGTTTGGAAAGTATTCTGGAAGAATCTATTAAAATTTAAAATGTCTATACCCTTGGCCTGGGCATTTCTCTCGACAGACTACACTGTCAGAACAAAAGTATCAGTGCCTAAAAATTTATGTACAAGGACTTTTATGAGAACATCATTTGTAGTGGCAAAAAATCCTGAAATAACCTAGATGTCCATAAGCTGAGAAATGACTGAATATATTTTTGTGCACTTATATTACATTATAGAATATGACCTAGTTATTTAAAATAAAAGCTAAATCTTAAACATGTTTAAATCAAGCTACACATGTACCATCCAAAAGGAGTGTCTATGAAATGCCATTAAATAAAAAAGCAAGTGGCACAGTAATGTTCAATGTTCACAGTAATATTTATACACTGTCGCCCATTATAATTGAATCTACCTGGCTTCTATCATGTCATGGTTCCTTTCATATCATCCCCCTTGCTACCAGTATGCCTCACTGTGTAAATTTCTCCTACCATGAGTCCTGCTGTAGAGAGGAGGCATCACTAAATTTTTAGCAGTGCCAGTGCCTCTCTCACCAGCCCATTCCTTGTGACTTTAGTAAACAGCATATTTTTTTTTTTTTGGTACCGAGGATGGAATTCAGGGGCACTCGACCACTGAGCCATATTCACAGCCCTATTTTGTGTTTTATGTAGAGACAGGGTCTCACTGAGTTGCTTAGTGCCTCGCCCTTGCTGAGGCTGGCTTTGAACTCACGATTCTCCTGTCTGAGCCTCCCTAAGTGCTGGGATTACAGGCGTGCGCCACCGCGCCCGGGTCTTGGTATAAACTTCTTTAAAGCATAATCATCTGGTTGGTTGTCTGGCTTTATTTTGTATTTTCATTCCAGCATGCCCACTTCCACGATTCTTTTAATTCTTTCCTCCATTATTTGTATAACATGTCTGACATTTTTATTTTACTTTATGTGAGCCATTGCTTTTACTGTACTTCTAAGAGCCATCCTAAGAGCAGGTTTGCATATCTACTAAGTTAGTAAGCTTTCCTACCCAGTCTCAGGTTCTGGTTCCATCAATGAAGCCTCCACGGAATCCAGTCCTATGCATACCCTTACTCCTGCTAGCAATGATGGCTGATTCTGTGGCTTTTTTTTTTTTTTCTGAATAAACCCTCCTTTTCTTCCTTTATCAAGGTTAACTCAATTATAGGGTTAGTGGGCAGGAGGAGAGGTGGGGACAGATACTGAGGGAGAAATATTTTGTTGGATGATCTGAGTTTTCTTCATTGCTTTCAAATAAAAGGGATAAAGGGGAGGTCTAACTTTTACCAGCAGAGAGGAGCTACTTCTACATGCTCAGAGGATTTAGAGGAGTCTGAGGCGTCAAAATATATCCAGATGTCCCCATTCCAAGTGTCAGAATCCCATATCTGACCTACCTTGGTTAGTCATTCAATCTTCTCTGGAGCTTTGGCTGCTACATTAATTCCCAGTCTTCAGCTTTCTCTGCCCTCCCACTGTAGAAAATAACAGCCTTTCTGTAAGTTTTCATAGTTGACTTTCATAACTTGTTAACTGCCTGTGGCTTTTCATTATGCTCTTCTAAGGTATACATAAACCTAGCAAAAGTCAATTCCATCATAGTCACTCAATTTTTATAATAGAAATAGTTTCTGTTCCTTCCATACTTTTGCTGTGGGCTGAACATGTTTTGAGTGTTTCCCCCAAAGGTCATGTGCTGGAAGCTTTGTCTCTAGTGTGGCAATGTTGAGAGACAGTGGAACCTTTAAGAGATGGAGCCTAGTGAAAGGTAATTAGGTCACTGGAGTGCTGCCTCAGAAGCAATGAACATAGCTCTCATGGGACCCTAGTCGGTTTCTGAAAGAGGGGTTATTATTATTTTGTGAGATTTGTTGTTACATATTTGTGCATGGAAGAATGGTTATTACAAAAGAGCAAGATTGACCTCTCCCCACTCTGACTTCCTGTCTCTCCATATAAGCTCTTCCTCTCCAGTGTGCTTCTGCCCTGATGCCATTCCACCATGATGTGATATAGCCAATGGATCCTCACCAGAGCCAAGCAGATGTCAGCATCATGTCAGACCTATTTCCCAGTGAATCAACTATAACTGGTAAAAATTATTAAACAACCACTTGGAATCTGTAAATTGTCCTAAAGCATACAACAAATGAGGAAGCATTTATTCAAGAAAGTCTACTATATCCCAGTGAGAACAAGGAGAGTATTTGGACTTGGGCCATGATCCCCTCCCATTACTTAACTTCTCTTAGCTCAGTTTCCTCATTCAAAAATTGTTAACTACTCAATAAACATTCTTAATACATTCATTGATCGTAACATGCAGGGATTTTTTCATATTTTAAAAAGGGAATATTTAAAAGGCATTGTATGGAAAGGAGATAAATTGCCCAAGCAGAGTCCAGAGATCTGCGGAAAGCCTTACTTGGGTCTTTCAGTTGAGTAATGATCAGTGTGTACATGTGAGGAAACTACCAAGGCCAGAGAAAGAACCCCAAATGGACTACAGGTTACAATGCCCAGTACTATTCAAGAATATTTCATCTTGCAACCAGCCAGACTGGAAAAATATATTTACACAGGCTACTGGATGAAGTAATTAGGAAGATCTTGGTTCAGTAACTAATTAGCTGTAGGATGAGCAAAATTCTAAAACCATCTAAAAAATCATACAGTCAATACCAAAGATAATCAGACTGTTCTGTTGTTTTGTTTTTGGTGCCAAGGATTGAACCAGGGGTGTTTAACCACCAAGTCACATCCCAGCCCTCCTTTTTTTTTTTTTTTGTTAATTTTTAAAATTTTGAGACAGGGTCTCACTAAGTTTCTTTTTTCTTTCTTTCTTTTTTTAAAAATTTTATTTATTTATTTTTTTCTCAAAAATTGCATTTTAATACATGTTATCAAACTTTTTAAAATTTTATTTATTTATTTTTCTCAAAAATTGCATTTTAATACATGTTATCAAACTTTTTTTAAATTTTATTTATTTATTTTTTCTCAAAAATTGCATTTTAATACATGTTATCAAACTTTTTTTTTTTCTCACTAAGTTTCTGAGGCTGGCTTTTAACTTGCAATCCTCCTGCCACAGGACCCAGCTGCAAACATAACTATTTTGTAGAACAAAGCCAAAGAGTGTTTATAGGAATGTGAAAATATCCAGCACCCAATAAGGTTGAAGTTATAATGTCTGACATCTAATCAAATATTGGGAGACATACAGAGAGGCAGGAAAACATGACTCACAATGAGAATAACTGATCAATTGAAATTGATCCCAAACTGACAAAGATATTAGGATTAGCAGAAAAAGACATTAAAATGGTTACTGTTACTGTTTTCCATATTCTCAAAAGCTAAATAGAAACATGAAAAATATAAAAGAGACACAAATCAAAGATTTAGAAATGAAAACCTCAATGTCTGTGATGACGAATACATTGGATGGGATTAACAGATTAAGCAGATAGAAGAAAAGATCAGGGTGTTTGAAATCATAGCAACATAAACTATATCAAATAAAATACAGAAATAAAATGAATTAAGAACCTTATTAAAGCCAGCTTGAGCAAAAAAAAGAAGCACTAAGCAACTCAGTGAGACCCTGTCTCTAAATAAAGTACCAAAAACAAAAAGGAGGGGGGCTGGGCTGGGGAAGTGGCTTAGTAGTAGAGTGTCCCTGAGTTCAATCCGGGGTACCACCCAACCCCCAAAAAATTATTAATAAAAATAAAGAAAGAAAGAACAAGAATGAGCTGTAGGACAACTTCAATCAGTCTAATATACATGTTATTGGAGTTCCCAAAGAAGAGAAAGAGGGAGTTGGAACAATATTTAAAAAACAACAGTGGAAATTGTTAAAATTTTAATTAAAACAAAAACCCACTGAAAATAAAGCTCAGTAAGTGCCAAATAGAAGAAATGAAGAAAACTACATTAAGAAACATAGAACTGGTCTTAGCACAGTGCTTGCCTAGCATGTGCAAAGCTTGGGGTTCTGTCCCCAGCAAGACATTCACGCACGCGCGCACGCACACACACATTATATAACTAGATTATTCAAAATCAGTGATAAGGAGAAAATGTTGACAGCAATCACCGGGGGGAAAAAGGCATGTTACATACAAAGGAAAAAAGATAAGGATTTCCTGTTGGAAACAATGCAAGTGAGACAGCAGTATAGCAATATCATTAAGGTATGGAAAAAATTTGTGAAACAAGAATTTTATTACCAGTGAAAACATCACTTAAAAAATCAAAACAAAGTTTTATTTTCAGGCATATAAAAACTAAAAGAATTTATCACTAGAGAACAAGCACTGTAAGGAAGGCTGAATGAAATTCTTCAGCCAGAAGGAAAATAAAGTCAGATGGAAAAATGGATCTCTACATAGGAATAAAGAGCATCTGAAAGGCTATCTGCATGGGTAAATGTGTAAGAATTCTTATTTATATCTCTTGAAAAAATTAACTGTTTAACAAGAAAAAAAAGGTAGTGTATAGTTATAATACATATAAAAAACGTGACAGAAATGACACAAAAGGCAAGAGAAGAGAAATGGAAGTATATTATTTTATGATTCTTATACCATATGTGAAATGGTACAATATCACTTAATGGTGGACTGTGAATGTTAAAGAAGTATACTCTAATGTCTAAAACAACCCTAAAAAGAACAACACAAAGCATTATATTATAGCTTGTGAGTTAAAAAATGAGATGAATGGAATTATTTTAAAAATTAATCAAAAAGTAGGGAGAAAGATCTTTCACATCCCAAAAAAGGTGATTATAATGTTTTTCTAGACAAAATTTTATCTCTATTGGTGACTAGGGCACTTCCTGGAAGGCACACATGACTCTGATACATTTTGTTTTCAATACCCATTTTTTCTTTCTTGCTACAATTCATGTACAATAAATTTAATGTAATAATATAGCAATACAATAAATGTATTGCTGCAAGAAGCTTAATCTGGTCACAGGTCTCATCCTGACACTCTGGCTACAGTTTTAAAAGCATAGAATGTTAATGATTGGTAGGACTTCACCAAGCACCCATTACATACAGCATTGTACAGAGTGTGAGGCCCAGAGAGCAGAAATGACTTGTTCTAATCAGACACTGATCACAGGACAGGAGCTGGAGCCCAAGTCTCCTGGCTCTATTAAATTCCATTTAATGTAATAAACACCAGAGTGGGCCCTGGGGACCCAAACAAGGAAAAGGAGTGGTGGGGGTTTTCTAGGAAGGGGCTCTAGATGTGAGTGACCTCACTGGGTGGGGGCTCAGAGCCAGGGAACATTTGATTGTTCTACACAGCTAATAATCTGCCCCATCCCCACTCCACAGGTGGGTGTGTCCTGGGTAAGTGACCCTGAATGATGCAAAGCTAGATTAAATTCCTGCAACCCTGGAAGCCAAGCATGAAGAAAGGAGGAGAGCTTAATTCTGGTAAAGATTTTTAAAGATAGGCAGGGCTTCCACAGGTGAAGCTCTCAGCGTGTGAGTCATGCATGTGCAACGATCATGCCAAAGTGATTTGCATGTCTGAATTAGGTCTGAATTCCAGTTCAGCTATCTGAGCAAATTCCCTTCACTCTCTAAGCCTATTTGTTGAGCTATAAATTTGAGATAAACTATCTTCAAGCAGTCTTGTTGGGAGGATTGAATGAGAAAAAGTAGGAAACGTACCTAATACTCATGGTGTAGATTATTGTGTTCCAAGCATTTTTCCAATTAATCCTCATAACAACCTTGAGAGAAAACGAATTATTGGCATGACTGTTTTATGGATCGGGAAGTGGAGCGTGGGGAAATAGAGGAGCTTACCCAAGTCACTTAATACACACTGCTAAGGTATCAACCATATGGCTGCAGCAGAGGGTGCATATTGGGGGGCAGTAGAAAGCGGCAAAGTACAAAAAGTACAAAAGTCACACTGTTCCTGACCCTGGAAGATGCACTTACCTCCCTGAGGCCCTGTGCACCTTTTTCTGGAACTATGTGATAACAGGTTATGGTTCATCTCTTTGGAAGTCATTTTGACCTAAAGTGGCAACAGGAAAGATTCCCTTTCAACTGGAGAAAGAAATTCTGAACAATGAGCATTACCAAGAAGCTAACAGAATGTTTCTTGAACTTAAGTAACATGTGGGTCCCTGTTTAAAATGCTTACAGACCTCCTCCAAATTTAAGTTATTTTTATTTTAATACCACTTTCATATTTATAAGCACACAATTCAATACAAATTCCTCATGCTTATAGCTTTTCTAAAACTCTGAAGCAAAATAAGTGGGAAATAAATAAAACAACTAACTATGCCAGAAGCCATTGCTTTGCTGAAAGTAAATTGCTATTTGCAACCTGAGTGTGGTACAGATTGCTCTGGCACAAGGTCTTTTGCTTCTTTCACACCCACAGCTCTATGCAGTGCAGACAGCTTCTACCATGCTGCTCTGGTCAAACTCCTGGAAAACCTTCACTCTAACCAGGCAACAAGACCACCCCTCATTTTTTTTTTCTCGTTTGTTTTGCAGTGCTGGAGATTGAACCCAGGGTATGACCCCCTCTGACTCTCACTTGGCAGGGAGGCATCTTATACATCAAATTCATCTCCCAATTTGCCTTGTTTAGGCTATCACAATCACTGTGGCACTATCAGGCATCACAGTAATCACAAACATCAAAGTGCCGGGACCAGTGGGTGTCTTCCAGAAAATTCAGAACATGATTATTTTCATTTGATTGCATTATCACCAAAATGAAATAAAACATTCAAAAGTTCTCATAGCTTAGTTTCAGGCTCCTAAAAATACATCTATTAACCATGAGGGAATCTATAGATGCAGGTTTGAGAAACTCTGATGTAATCATTCCTCAACCCCTGGGCTATCTTTACCTAAAAGCTGTAAGGCAGGACATGGGTATTCAGTGAATGGAATGACTGAGTCACACAGCAGCATCTGTGCATATGCGCTCCTGCTGTTTCATTTTTTTTTTTTTTTGGAGGGGGTGTACCAGGGATTGAACTTAGGAGCATTTGACCACTGAGCCACATCCTCAGCCCTATTCTGTATTTTATTTAGAGACAGGGTCTCACTGATTTGCTTAGTAGAGCCTCACTAAATTGCTGAGGCTGGCTTTGAACTCGTGATCCTCCTGCCTCAGCCTCCAGAGCAACTGGGATTACAGGTGTGTGCCACCATGCCCGGCTGTTGTTTCCTCCTTCATCACCTGTTGAACTTCCATTAACTCTGAGTAGATCTTCCTTTGGAAGTGTTTTCTGACCTCTGCAAGCTGAATAGGTTTCACTTACTCTGCCCCCTACAGTCCCCTGCACACTCAGTCCCCAACTCAGAGACTTGGGAGCACAATCATTCATTCAACTTCTTGCCTCACTCCCAAGTCATCCCCTCTGTCCCTTAGACTGTGAGCTCCATGTAGGCAGGAACCAAGTCTGATCATTCCTAATTCTCACTTCCCTACACAGAGCTAGGCTTGGGTAGGAATACCAAACGAGTGAGTGAGTTAGTTAGATGATCCCTCAGATTCTTTCAGCTCTGGGATATTCAACTCCATCATCTAGCTCAGCATTTTCTTCTCTCCAACTCCCATTTTTGTCTCTGTGAGGGCTCAAAAAGAGCACATCCATAGGCAGAAAGAACCAATCAAATATAAATCAATACACGAGCCTCCAAGGGAAAGGAAATCCAGTAAAGAAAGGAGAATGGGAGAGGGGAAGGAGGACAGGAAGGAAAAGGGGAAAGGAAAAGGGGGGATCATGAACTGAAATTGAATTCCATGGGTGTATGAGTTTGTTAAGATGAACCCAACTACTATGTATGACTATGAAGCCCTTTAAAAAATAAAAAATAAAAAATAAAGCGCATCCTAGTCTCTTTCAATATGAGAGACAGAAACAGCCTCAGAGGTTATCTGGTGCCTCCCCTCATTCTGCACAGAAAACAGCTGATGTGCAGAGATGGGGAGTGACTTGCCCCAGGTTACCCAGCTTGGATATAAATATGCCAGAGCAGAAGCCACATGCCCTGACACTTACTTGAGTGTTTCTGCTAGGACATGGTCTATTTATCATTTATTCATTTATGTCTTCTTGGTCAAGGCTGCCATGGGGGAAAGTAATGTTCCCTATGACCTCATCTCCCCATGGCGGTGTTTTGAGAACAAACTAGATTCTCACGGTTCTCCCAATAGTGGCAGGGTGCCCATATCAGGCAAGGTATTTTCATACTGAAAAAGAAACAAGGATAGCATCAGACCTCATTTGTAATTTCCTCAGAGCAGCTGGAATCTAAAAATCTCTGTTTCCCTTCATAGCTTGTAGTGTTACCCTCATTCTTGGTAACATGGAGCAAGAAGGCGGAGTTGGGGCTTTAAAAAAAAAATCTGTTCTTGTTTATTTACGTATGTATTCATTTCCAGACGCACTTATTTTTGTAACATAGGCCAACATGGACATCCTGCAACTCCTGCCTGTCTTTCCCCCTTAATTTAGATATTTCTCGCTTCTCTGCCATGGCCAAAAACACTAGTGTCATCCCTGACTCCCGGACATCCTTCTTCCTTTCAGGCAGGGAGGTAGCCCGCCCCTCATGCCTGGCCTTCCAGTGAGCTGTCCTGTCTTTGACCTCACAACCACCAGACCCTCCTTCAACATTTAATCACTTCCTCTCTCGACACCCTGCCTGCTCTCCTTCACCCTGTCTTTTGGCCATGGCCCTGGAACCCAGGTGGAGGGAAATCCAGAGGGAGGAAGAAGAAAACACAGACCCATGGTCAAATATTATTATAGGAACACACAATAAATTATAAAATACTTAATAATGATATTTATATATTAAATTTATAAAAATTACAAATATGTATAACAAATGGCATTTTGGTTTTGTCATCTAGGTCACCACCACTTACATTGATTTCCATCACTCCTTAAAGCAATGGCTAAGTTTATAAAGAATCAATATCACACATTCTACAACTAGACCTTCATATAAACAACTATAAGAGTAATAGGCATTATTTAATATTGAAAAAATATTTATTGATTCCCATGAGCAACGGTTTTAGATACTGAGTAATTCCTAAGTTCCACCCAGAGCACAAATGAAAACACAAAAAGAAACAAGAAAATAGACTCTGTAATTCCCTAGAAAATGATACCCTATTATGCACTCATGCTGTCAGAGAGAAAAAATTTCACAGGACTTGTGTGGTGATGCACACCTGTAATCCCCACAGCTTAGGAAGCTGAGTTGGGAAGATCATAAACTTGAGGCCTGCCTCAGCAACTTCGCAAGATTCTATCTAAAAATAAAAAATAGCCAGATGCGGTGGTGCACACCTGTAATCTCAGCCCTTGGGGAGGCTGAGACAGGAGAATCGCAAATTCAAAGCCAGCCTCAGCAACAGCGAGGCGCTAAGCAACTCAGTGAGACCCTGTCTCTACAAAAAACACAAAATAGGGCTGGGGGTGTGGCTCAGTGGTTGAGTGCCCCTGAGTTCAATCCTCAGTATAAATAGATAGATAGATAGATAGATAGATAGATAGATAGATAGATAGATAGATAGATAGATAGATAAAAAATTGGGTTGGGGATGTATCTCAGTGGTAGAGAACCCCTGGGTTCAATCCCCATTCCAATACTAAAATAAAGAAAATATTTCACAGGACCAGTAAATTGATGTGTCTCTTCTCTTACCCCAGACCTCTTATCATCACTCACATGTTTTTCATATTCCAAAACAGTGGTCATTTCTGGCATGGGCAGCAGATGATCTATGAAACATCAATCAGGGCATGGAAATGGAAATGGTCTGTACCCATGATCAAGAGGGTGGTAGTTGCACAGATATATACATTTGTCCAAGCTGCTCAAAGTAGGCACTATCACATGTACACCTCATTTAATGTTTATGTAGTGTGTTTTGAGGACATAAGGCAAGACACAGAAATGTTTTTATAGGCCTGAATGACATTAGACGGGGTTAGATAGGAGGAGTGTTAGGGGGATAGGACACGCAGTGCCAGTGCTGAGTACAGCTCCTAAGTGTCACAGTAACCACATATGCATTATTAAACTCCACATCTGTTTGGGTATACATGCCCCCTCTTGTCCAAGTTCATGGGTGCTATTGCTTCCTTGATTTCTCACTCCCTATATCCAACCCACCAGCTGGTTCTGTGGATTTCACCATCTTAAATTTCTCCCCCTTCTCCATCTCCACTGCCACCCTCCCTACAAGCCCAGGCAGCTATTTCTCACTTGGATTACAACAACCTTTTCTTAATAAGCCTCTCTGCCTCCACTCTTGCCTTCTTACAGCCAGCATGATCTTAAAATGTAAATGGCGCTGTGTCACTGTTTTGGTCAAAACCATTCAATGGCCTTACCTTTGCTCTGAAGGTAAAGACCAATAACCTTAATGTGCCTTTCAGGGCTCTCTGGCCTCATTTCACAGCAACCTCACCCACCCTTCTCATGTTTTCTTCAATCTGCCACCCTACGCCTTCACAAAAACGCTTCTCAGCCTGGAATAATCTCCCAGGTGACACTGGCTTGTCCTTCAGTGTCTGCAGAGACCTCCATATAAACATTGTCTCAGATTATCCTCCTGTTTTAGTCTTTATCACAACACTTTGTTTAGTGATTTACTTGATTGTCAACAGGTTTATAGGCTTCCCTACCTACCCCAAATAGGCAGAGACTATTACATTCATTCTACTTCTAGTGCTTATTCCAGTGCCTTGCATGATGAAAGCACTTAAATGTTGTTACACAAATGGACAAATATTTTAAAACAGGAGGGTGGCACTGACAGGCCTGGATCTTTGAAAGCTCTCTGGCTACAGTGTGGAAGGGGATAAAAGAGTATGGGTACGAGCAGGAGGGAGGTGGCTACCATCTGTTGTGGGCTTAAGATCTCAGTGGACCAAATCTCACTGTTGAGAGGTTATGATAAAAAAAAAAAAAAAGACAACAGGTTTTACATAAAGGCTTAGACAGAAAGGGAGACTTCAAGAGGGTGATCTTCTGGGAGCCCTACCCTACTTTAAACAGAGCCATTCTGCTTTATATAATGGGGATCTGTGTAATATCTCATTGAGAAAGGGTCTATTATTACAAATTGATTTCAGACCTTCTTCCATAATGCAAAAAAAACCAGACTAAAGGTCAGGAGCCCTGAGTTTCTGTCCTGTCTCTTTTACTGCATGCCCTTGGTTAAGTCTTTTGCCTGTCTCAAACCTGATGGGCAAGGGATCTGGACAATTTCTGAGGTCAGGCTAGTACTGACAGAGTCTACGGAGAGTGGTTGCTCCAGTCAGAGTCCTTGCTTAGTCTGATCTTCACCTCCTTAAAGGCTGAAGAAGAAGGGGCCAATAATACTGATCAGGAAACCAAGGACCCAAGTCTTGTGTCTTAACACATGCCTTGGTATGAAGGGTCAAGGTCTGCTGTCAAAATCAAAATCCAAAGGGGGCTCAATCTAGGGGTATGTTAGCTAGCAAGAACACCAGAGTTCAGACTACATACAGAACTCTGGATCCCCAGGGCAGGACGGTAGCCAGCAGCTGGGACAGGTTGTTCTGTCTCTGGATACATGGGCTAGGGTCAGGCAGGACCCCAATCTGAACCTGTTCTATAGATTAAGCAATGTTTCTTGATCACCTCCTTCTGCATACTGTGCTACCATTGACTGTGGACATGTGTGACTCTACTCTAAGATTGGCAGCTTCTTCAGGACAAGACCAAAATCAGATTTGTTTGTTTTTTATCCCTGGCATTGTAGGGCAAGGGGATGTGGGGTAGGATACCAGCCATTCATTGGCTGGATGGACACACAAACTACATATGAGGGAAATGCTGGGCTCAACAGGCACACTGGTACTCAGGGAAACCTTCTGCCTTTCTAATACCCAGTTGCCTAGCTTACTGCAATTGTGTTCATTTATATACTGCACACCTACTATGTGCTAGACCATAAGATGTATGCTATGGGGTATTTAAAGATCAAAAGAAAGTGTCCTGGTTAAAGTCAAAGATTCTGGAGCCTAACTTCCCAAATTTGAATCTTTTCCCTGCAGCTTTCTAGTACTCCAATAGTTAGCAATTTACTCACTCCGGGCCTCAGTTTCCTCATCTATAAAAATGAAACAAACAGTAATACCTACTTTGTGTGTCATTAAGATATTAAATGTATTGGCGATTTTAAAGCTTTTAGAACATTTAACTTTTAGTACTTAACACATGGTTAAGAACTACTTAAATGTCAGTTATTAGTCTGTGTTCTCAGGTCAGGAATGGAGGTGGTAAACCCAACTCAGAATAACCACGGCAGAATAGTCAGTAGAGGTACAGATGATTTGTTGAGGCAAGGGGTAGAGGAGACATGGTGGAGGAAGCAGCCACTGAGCTGAGCCTGGTGGGTTGAATAGAAATATGATTCACCATGCTATAGTGTATCCTTAAATAAAAGGGAGACAAAAAACACCATGTGTCTAATGAGCCTTTTCTATTTCCAAAAACCTAGCCAAGTTAAGGGGAAAATGAGAGCAAGCATGGGCCAGAATGTCCAGATACCAATTATCTTGAAGGAAATAGGCTTTCTCTTTGTACCCTGGGAACTAGGTCAAGTTAGTGTTACCTGTAAAAAGCTATTTTTTCACATGTACACCACAACAGTTGCTGTTTGTGATGCTAGTTACACAAGAAAACTAAGTGAGCTAATGCTGATGATGTCACTGCTTTTGCAGCCTAACATATTATAGCCCTTTTTTGTGGTGACTGGAGAAACTGAGAGCAATTGGTTAGAAAGGACTTGTGTCACCCATTTAGCTGGTTGCCACTGGATAAAATGTTGCAAGGGACAGAAGCCAGTACTTGGCAAATCACCTTGAGGAATGGAGGTACTATCTGTTCAACCAATTGCCACTGAACTCGTGAAGCAGTCACTGATCTCTTGCAGGCTTTTCCCAACAAATCATATGTCCTGCATGCCATCTCCAGGCACTTATTAACCTATCCTCAGTAACCTATCCCACTTTCCTGACATACCACGGCTGTGAACACGACATATGGATTGTATACTTTTTGTGGGTGATGCTAGTCAAATATTAGTCCTTGCATCCTGAGGACATGGGATCGTTAGGGACCTGGAGGCCACCTTGACCTTGTGCTTTGTTTTTGGTTGGTACCTTGGTAAAAGGTCTCAGTTCAAGGACACACAGCAAGTTATTTGACAAATCATTCATTGATTCTGCAAATATTTATTGAGAATTTACTGGGTGCCAGACTCTAGGCAAGATGGGAACCCAGGGATAAAGCTGTGTATTACCAAAGCCAAAAGAGTTCATTCCCAAATAAACAGTGATGGAGATGGAACATGAACTCAATTCCCTGGCCTCCCTGCTTGGGACTCCTGTATGTCAGTACACATTTCACGCTGGAGTACTGAGGTCATTTTCTACAAGAACCAACCCATTTGAGTTTCTTTCCCCACCTCAAACATATTTATAAGCTTTAGGTACCCTGAGACATGGCCTTATGTAATCTAACTTCTCTTTTTGCCCCAGAGCTCCTGGCTATCTAAATGGGATGTTTATTTTTTCAACCAAAGCTCTGCCACTGATGACTCAGAATGACTTTTATGATCTGGTCTGAAACCTACCATTGTGTATGTTTGCCCATGTTTGTCTTCTTTCCCAACTTTTGGTGCTGAACCTCACTCTGGTTGCTACTCTGTTCTCCCTCTCCCCACTTCTTGCCCCACCCATCCCTGGGGACTGTTCCCCAAATACATTGAGGATTAGTTAATAATTAAGTGTCTACATTCTCTTGGCCCCACCAATTGCATACAGAATCTAACCACATATCCTGTGCAGGGACTGCCTTCCTGTCTAGAAGGGGAATGGGGGTAGGGAGAGAAAGAGAAATATTATACTTGCCCTGGTTTCTTCTCTTGGCTAGTGGCCTCATAATTCATAGGGCTCTTAGATGCCTCAGGAATAGCACCTAGAAATGAGTTTTCAAGGGCCTAGAAAAACATTCTAATGTTTAAGAACAGCCCCCTCCCCTTTTAAACAGACTTGCTCAAATGAAACTCCAACTACAACTCAGTGGGTACTGTGGTTCACTCTCAGAACTTAACCAGTCACTCCCCCAGCTTCTAGGAGTAGGTCGCTAATGACTCACAACTGAGTTCCTCACTGAGACCTGACTGTCCACCACTAAAGGAAGCTGGTTTACCAAAAGTCACAGTGCCTTTCCAGGTGTAACCTGTATATAGACGCTTTATTTTTTTTTTCATGTTTATAGACGCTTTATTCATTATACTGGGTGAGTTCCCAGCTAAATGCATGGATACAAGTGAGGTATTCCTGGGTTAATGCAGGAGCAAGTGGGTTACATGGGACTGAGTATTGAGGCCTAGGAGTGAGCACCAAGGATTCAGAATGAGACCTAGCCAGGGACCCTGTGCTGAGGGTATGCTGATGTCTCCAAGCCAATAGCTGCTTTCTCACAGCTGGGCACACTGCAAGGAATGTCTCCAACATTAAATCATCTCACTGATAGCAGTGAAACAGATATTAAAGAAATGGAACCATTTCCTGGTTTAGCTCAGCTGTTGCTGCATTGTAAGTCATACTAGCATGTGAACAAGCATTTTAGAACATTCTAGTAACAATAAAGCCCATGTGTTTCTCTCTCAGCGCCTCCTTCTCTGCTTTCATTCACACCAAATTCCCACCTTTAAGCCACATACCCTGATGTTAAAAGTCTCAAGTGTGTAACAAAATCTCTCAGATGAGAACAGCTATTTCCACAGCAGCATCCTGTGCAGTTTGTCACCGAAGAAAGCAGGCATCTCTGCTAGCTATCCTCCATGAAGAGTCACCCACTGCTGTCCAATGCCTCCTCACAAGCATAATTCAGAAGACTGATTTAGGAAGCAGAATATGAATAAAAATAGAAAACAAACTTCAAAAAGCTATCGCCTCTAAGGACTAGACTAGGTAATTATCAATTTCGCAGGTGGTCTTACTCAAGGGTCACAAAACTGTTGCTCAAGCAATTATTAGAGACAACGGAGCCCATAGCTGATGATATGCAAAAAGCTGGGAAAACTCTGTCTGAAAGTATGAGATGGAACAATGAGAGTCTAGCTCCAACTCCAGTGCAAAAGGCTGAGTCAGACAGGATGGCATCATCTACAGCATTTTAGGATTTCATCTAGCAGCTCTCTCAGGATACAGAAGGTTCACACACAACATTACCATTCTCCTTTTGAAGGACACCTTGAGTTCCACCTGGCACTTTTCTGAATTTATCTGTCAGGGACAGACTTAAGGACAATTTATTCACATTTAACTTGTTGGCAAACTAGGAACTTTTGTCATGTTCATAGTTCTATAAAAAACTTTCTAAAGGGGTTATTTCTGATTAATATTTTAGCAAGTGATATATAACAAGAAAGTAAACATCTTCATATCTGATGAAAGAGCAAAAAATTTTTTTATTAGCATCTTATTTTAAATACAACAAGAGTCAGTAGTGCTTACAAAAAGAAGAGAACTTAGAGAGATCCAGGAAAGTATCAAAATAAGGCACACCTTGTTATTGTCACACATCAGTTATTAGGCAGTAGTGTTCTTCCTGGAAGGCACAAGTTGGAAATCTGATTACTCAAAGGTTTAAAATGTAGCTCTGAAGATAATGTCAAATGACCAGGATAGTGAACTTGGAATGGATTCCCTTAACTGGAATCAATGGCAATGAATTAGTGACAACATTAAGTCTAGATTACAGCACTCTGGAGTCCAGATGTCCTCTATTGCTCATAGGTAAATCAGTAAAGGCACTGTGCAAAACGTGGGCGGGCTGGTCCTCTGGTTGCAGAACATATTAAAAAACAAAGGCACACAGCCTAGATACCAAACTTTACATGAACTAACAAAAATAATCATTTTGGAAATAACAGTAGGTAAGCTGGATAATATAGCGGGTTCTAAGTCGAAAGTCTTGAAGAGGTTTCCTGGACAGCAGGCTGAGTTTCACCAGTTCTTCATTAAGGGACGCTCCATATGATGATGATGACGACCATAATGACCAGAACACTGATCCCTGTTGCCCACATCTTGCAATTCTTCCACCAATATTTTCTCTTCAACTTGGCAGCACTTGTCTCAAATTGAGAAACTCCTGCCTGCAATGCATCTGCACGGGTCATTTAGCTCAGAGAGCTTCCGGTCTCTTTCTAACACCCTGTCCACGTTGACTCTCATTATATCCACAATCTCATTTACTTGATTGTGTGTCTGCTGAATTATCCGATTACTGCCAATGGCGGCACTGGAACCTGCAGGCGAACCTGCAGACATTTTGGCGTCGGGCGAGGGTCCGCGGAGCTGCGCAGCGGGTAGACTAGGTCGGGGAGAAAGGAAAAAAATTTGACCCCTGCTTCAAATAATTTGTTTTGGAATAACTGGTGATGGTTCATACCAGGCTCAGAGCACTGCTTGGGATTGTAATTGTTTTGTTAATGTAATTGTTTTGAAGTGTAACTTCTTCCTCCCCCAATCCTGCTTCTATTACCCTCCTCTAGGTGATGGTCAGGAAGGACACCCTCGCCATAAACCCTCCTGCACGCTAATCTCCATCTCAGAATCTTCTAGGAAATCAACCAAACGCACCACATTACCATGTTTTTTCTTTTCATAGCACTTATCACTATGTGAAAAGATGGAATGTAATACTTTAATACTTGCTTGTTGTCTGCTGTAAGAATGTAAGCTTACCAACAAAGATCTTTCTCATACTGTGCACCCCTGTAACGCGCCTAGAATAGTGCCTGCAGAACACAGCACACACTAAATACTGACCATTGAAATGAATGAATGGATGACGCTAAATCTTCAGATCACATAGCTTCCCGCGAGCTTACACCAAGACCCAGGAACAGCAATTCGGGGAGTGGCTCTAAATCCCCGCCCCTAGGAACAGGCAGGGGGCGGGATCCCGGATGTCGCCGCCTGTAAGATGCCGCTACCGCGAGTTCGGCTTGTATGGCTGGGTCGCCTGCACTATGCGGAGCTACTGGCGCTGCAAGAGCGGTGGCTCCGGCGACTGCAGGCCGAGCCTGGAACAGAGGCCTTGTCGGGGACTGAGGCGGGCGCCCTCCTGCTGTGCGAGCCCGCTGGGCCAGTATACACAGCCGGTCTGCGCGGCGGCCTGACGCCGGAGGAAACGGCTCGGTTGCGGGCCTTGGGCGCCGAGGTGCGCGCCACAGGCCGCGGCGGCCTGGCCACTTTTCACGGCCCGGGCCAGCTGCTTTGCCACCCGGTGGTCGACTTGCGGTGCCTCGGTTTGCGCTTGCGCACCCACGTGGCGGCACTGGAGGCGTGCGCTGTGCGCCTGTGCGAACTCCAAGGCTTGAGCGGGGCTCGCGCGCGGCCACCGCCCTACACCGGCGTCTGGCTGGGCGAGCTCAAGGTTTGCGCGATCGGTGAGCGCCGCGGGGCGGGGCCTGGGGCTGGACCAAAGGAGGCGAGGGTGGAGCTCAGGCTGGAGCAGGTGTGACCCTAGTGGGCTTGGAAAACGTACTTCGCGCTGCAGCGTTTGAGTTTTTTTAGATTCTTCTGAGATACATTCAGAAGCAGTGAGGTCTTCAGAGGTCATCTAGACCAACGCTTTTTTTATGGGTGGAGAGACATGAAAAGTGAATAGCCAGGTCACTTGTGAATCACAATGTAACAACAGGGCACTAATTTTCAAACTTTGAAAAGAATACTCTTTGTGTTAAAGGAATTCTCATAATAAGACAGCTTGGTTTGGTGGCCTGCTTCCCCTAATCTGTACACAATCCATATTCCAGAAACAAAATTTAAAAAGCAGCAATCTGGCCTAGTTTCCTCTTTGTGCTGTGATCCCAAGGCCTGGGAAGAGGAGGATATCTATTCTAAAACACTTTGACTTGCCTTGCAGGAGTTCGTTGTGGAAGGCACATCACATCCCATGGCCTGGCTCTGAACTGCTCTACGGACCTCACATGGTTTGAGCATATTGTACCTTGTGGACTGGTTGGGACAGGCGTCACTTCCCTGAGTAAGGAGCTCCAGAGGCATATCACCGTGGATGAAGTAATGCCATCTTTCCTTGTGGCCTTTAAGGAGACGTACAAGTGCACTTTGATCTCAGACGACAGCCCCAACTGAAGGGCATTCATGTTATCCCTGTCTTGGAAAGCACCATGTCTGATTTGAATTACTGGAACCCCAGTTCTAGACTGGGCTTATTATTCACTGACCATGAGACCAAGGGCAGGTCATGAACTCTGAACAATTGTATGCTTATGTGTTGCAGTTTATTTATATCATCTTCACCTACCTCAGGTTCTAGATTGAAAACACTATGGCTGGTTGTGGTGGCTCACGCCTGTAATCCCAGCGGCTTGGGAGGCTGAGGCAGGAGGATCACGAGTTCAAAGCTAGCCTCAGCAACAGTGAGGCACTAAGCAACTCAATGAGACCCTGTCTCTAAATAATACAAAATAGGGCTGGGGATGTGGCACAGTGGTGGAGTGCCCCTGAGTTCAATCCCTGGTACCGCCCCCTCCCCCCCACCGCCCCCGCCAAAAAAAAAAAACCACATACACACACTATGAAAAGAAACACATGCTGTGTAACATTAGCATGGTCAGTTTTTTAGCCTAGAGAAACTCAGATGCATTGACTGTCATTCTTAGTTATTCGTTACTTTCTTAATACTATATCTAATTGAGTATTTCTGGTCTAGTTCCATTGATTTTGGGGGAATAAAATCCCTGGTTGGCCCACATTAAGGTGATGTGATGTGGTGCTTTTTGCATCCTTAAGAGACCAGGGTGCCTTCTGCAATAAAGGCAAAAGCATCAAAAAAAGAAAAAAGCGGGATCTTGTCTTCCTGAGTTAGATACTTCAAGTTTGATAATTTCCCTGTTTTGGGTTGGGATACCCTGAACTGGGTCAGTGGGTACAGAAAGAGCAAGAATAATTTTTCACCCTGTACAAATGCGGAAGAGGAAAGTGAATGTTCCTACATGAGACCCTTAAGTTTATAATGCTGTGTACTGGTTTCCTAATAGTGCTGCATAATGAGTCACCAAAACTTAATGATTTAAAACAATTGTAGGGGCTGGGATTATGGCGCAGTGGTAGCGTGCTCGCCTAGCACGCGGGAGGCACTGGGTTCGATCCTCAGCACCACATAAAAATAAAATAAAGATATTGTGTTCACCTACAACTAAAAAATAAATACTAAAAAAAAAATAAAACAATTGTAAACCTTTATTATCTCATATATTGTTAGGTGGGTCAAAAATTTGGGAGAAGCTGAGCTAGAGCTGTAGCTCAGTGGCAGAGCACTTGTCTGGCATGTGTGAGGTACTGAGTTCAATCCTTAGCACCACATAAAAAATAAACAAATAAAATAAAGGCCTGCTATCCATTTACAACTACAAAAGAATAAATTTTAAAAAATTTGGGAGAAGCTTAGCTGGGTGTTTCTAGTTTAGGGTTTTGTATGATTTTGGATTAAAGATATCAACTATTGGAGCTGGGGCTATAGCTCAGTGGTAGAGCACTTGCCTAGCATGCATGAGGCACTGGGTTTGATCCTCAGCACCATATATAAATAATAGATGAATAAAATAAAGATCCATCAACAACTAGAAACATTATTTAAAATTTTTTTTTTTTTTTAAATATATCAGCTATTTGGGCTGGGATTGTAGCTCAGCAGTAGAGCACTTGCCTTGCATGCGTGAGGCCCTGGGTTCGATCCTCAGCACCACGTACAAAGCAATAAAATAAAGACATTGTGTCCATCTACAACTAAAAAAAAAAAAAGATATCAGCTATTATGTGAAGGCTTGGTGGGCTGGAGGACAGCTTCCAAAATGGTTCCCTCAGTTGCCTGGTTGGTTCTGGTTGTTGAGAGGAGGCTGTAGTTCTTTACCATGTGGAACCCTTGATAGGGCTGCTTAAAAGTTCTCATGATCAGGTACCTGGCTTCCCCAAGCAAGTGATGTTAGAAGGTAGGAGCCACTGTGACTTTTATGTCCCAGCCTTGGAAGTCCCACAGTAATTTCTTCAGTTTCCAAACAGAAGAGCCCTATTTATTCTGAAAGGGATGTCATGGGGGCTACAAGAGATGAGGATCTTTAGGGGCCATCTTGGAGACGGGCTTCCACAGTCCACTGAGAATAGAAAAAGCCTTGACTGAGAAGGCAATCTCTCTCTGGGCTTCAGTTTTCCCCTAGACCGGTGTTCACTAGAAATGTAATGGGAGCCACATTGTAATTTGATATTTTCTAGGAGTCCCACTAAAAAGGGAAAAAGGGGGGGTCGGAAAGGTGATGTTAGTTTTAATACATTTAACCTCAATTTACTAAAAAAAACCAATATAAACATTAATGAGATATTTTACTGTTTTTCATACTAACTCTCTGAGATCTGGTGTGTGTTTTGCACTTACAGCACACCTCACTTGGGACTAGCCACATTTTATAGGTGCTCATTAGTCATACAGGGGTAGCCTTAGACTGACTTATCATATCTAAAGTCCTTTTGAGTTCCCAGGATTCTGTGGCTTCCCTGGCTTTTAGGAAGAAAGGCAAGTCCTTTCTTCTGACATCTGATTTTTGAGTGCAAACAATTTATATCAGTTGTACAAGATGAAATTACCTTAGATGTATATATTTACTCCCTCCACCCATTGTATAGAGATGAAGCCAAGGCTTAGGAAAAACCCGAAGTTCCCACAGTAAATTCAAGACAAAGCTAGGACTGGGTTTTGTGTGGAAACCCTTTCCTATCCCTTTTTCCTGCTAAACTTAGAGCTCAGAACAATATGCTTTGTGACATGGACACTTGGTCAATATTAGTTTAATTGATGGCTTGTCTTCCTCTTCCCATGACTTGACTCATATCCTTTCTAGGCCTTAGTTTCCCATCCATGGGGCCAATGCCACTGTTGTATGCCGGGGTGGAGGGCAGGTTGGGGAGTAGTTGATAATTACCTTGCAGTATGACTGCCAAGAAGGGAAATAGTTATTTTAAGAAAAGAGATTTTCATCTTAGAAGGTCATGCACAGCGTTTCTACCCATCTGACACTTGGCCTTTTTCTCTAGCACCTTTAATAAGTGACCACACAGCTCATTCTTTTTTGGGGGGAGGGATACCAGGGATTGAACTCAGGGCACTCAACCACTGAGCCACATCCCCAGCCATATTTTGTATTTTATTTAGAGATAGGATCTTACTGAGTTGCTTACTCACCCTTGCTGAAGCTGGCTTTGAACTCACAATCCTCCTGCTTCAGCCTCCTGAGCTGCTGGGCACACAACTCATTCTTAAATGACTCCAGAGAGAAAATAAAAATTTACTGAGCATTCATTTACAGTGCCATGTATTAGCTCTCTTAGGTACATCCTCTCATTAGACAGCCTGTCCTGCTCTGGACCAGACAGAATCACTCAGCATGGTGTAATGGCAGTTTACTTGACTTTCCTGAGCCTCATTTTCATTACACAAAACAAGGAATGTTATAGCATTTCCCTCAGAGCATGGAAAGAATTAAGTGACCTAATGATAGGTAAAGCACAGAGTATAGTGTTGGCACAGAGCAAATACTCAGTAAATTATTATCATTACTATTAATACAATCTCTTTTCCACAAATCTTCTTAGGAGAATTATCCTCAGATCATTTAACTGACTCCTTCACTCCTAAGGCAGTAGGGTCCTTAAGAGTAGAGCTGTGGTGGCTGTCTTCTTTCCACTAGTTGTAAATACTGATTAAATGGAATTAAACTATTTAAAGTTTCCTCCCCACCTGCCTACCTGCCTGCACACCAGCCCTGGCTCATGTGTGTCCTATTAGGTGCAGTGTTTGCAGCTGAGCACCACACCCTTGGAGTGGACAGACCAGTGTGTAGCAAGGCAAACTGTCATTCTTTGTGCTG
The DNA here is from genome assembly GCA_028644305.1 of Xerus rutilus. NCBI lineage: Eukaryota > Metazoa > Chordata > Mammalia > Rodentia > Sciuridae > Xerus > Xerus rutilus. Next base: position 55,379,587 of record CM053399.1, on the reverse strand, counting down.
GACTTGGCACAAACTGGCACTCAGGGGCTACTGCTGGCCCATAGATGTGTTCTCTTTGGCCTAGAGAATTTATGCATGTGTATTTAATAGCTGTTAACATTTAAGAATGGGCCATCTGCCTGACAGTTAGTGAAAACTGAAAAGTAGGTGTGTTTTAAATTAGGTTCTCCAGTTGGCTGCAGTACTACGCCTCCTTTCCCCTCCAGCCCACTTGTTGACATTGGCTTTGCAACACCTAGAGGCATTTCAGTTGTTACCCCTACTGTAGACGTTCCTTTATTTTGAGATGCCACAGAGGGTGGACCCCTCTATTACAGCACCATTTCTGTACTGCTGTCATGAGGAGGACTTTAGAGGAGCCATGACTTCCTACAGGTATATGAAAAAATGTTCCACTTCACTAGCCAACAGAGGAATATAAATCCACACCACAATGAGATTACCACCTCACTCCAGCTGAATGGCATTTATTGAAAGACAAAAAATAACATATTGAGAGGCTGTGGGAAAGGGCGTACATACATACTGTTGATGGGAATGTAAATTCAAATAGTCATTACGGAAAACAGTATGGAAGTTCCCCCCCAAAATTACAGATAGAACTACTGTATGATCCAGCAGTCCCACTGCTGGGTATACATCCAAAGGAATTGAAGTCAGTAAATCCAAGAGACATTTGCACTCCATGTTAATTGCAGCACTATTCACAATAGTCAAGAAATAGAAACAACATAAGAATCCACGAGCTGGTGAAGAAACTGTGGTATATATACACAATGAAATATTATTCAGTCTTAAAAAAGAAAGAGATCTTGTCATTTGCAACAACATGGATGAACATGGGGGGATATTATTTTAGGCGAAATAAGTCAGACACGGACACACAAAAACATACAGCATGACTTTACTTGTTTGTGGAATCTAAAAGTTGATCTCATAGAAGTTGAAACTGGAATAGTGGTTACCAGAGGCTGGGGAGCATAGGGGTAAAGAAGGGTAATGAGAGGTCGGTCACCAGGTACAATGTTATTGTTAGATAAGTTCTCGTGTTTTGTTTTTGCACAGTAGGGTGTTAGTTAATAATGTAGTGTATATTTCAAGCAGCTAGGAGAGAGAATTTTGTTCTCACCACAAAGAAATAATAAATAACAGGTGATGCATATATTTATTACCCTGATTTGATCAATGCACAATGTATGCACATCAAATTATCATATCACACTCCAAAAAATGTACAATTATTATGCCAATCAAAAATAAAATGAAAATGGGGCTGGGATTATGGTTCAGTGGTAGAGCACTTGCCTAGCATGTATGAGGCACTAAGTTTGATCCTCAGCACCACATAAAAATAAATAAAATAAATGTATTTTAAAAATATTTTTAAAAGTAAAGCAAAAAATTTAAAAATCTATTAAAACAAAGGAGCCATGGCTTACTCATTCCATATTCCTGGCTCTTTGCTCAGGGCCTGGCACAGAATAGACAGAAGGAAATGTGTGATAGTTATTAATGTTCACCAAATATGTCTGGCTCTCTGCCTTTTGGACACATGATAGAATTCTATTTCATGGTCCCCCTTGTGATTGAGTAGAGCCAGGTAACTTATTCTGGTTAATGAGTTATGAATGGAGATAGCTTGTAACTTCTGAGCTGGAGCATTGATCATCAGGGACCAGACCTTTTGGAGTTTTTCCTTCCCTCTGGAACAGAAACCAATAACCTTAAAGGTGGTGGCTGCTTCCTGGGGGTCTGCAATAAGCAGTGCCTCCTGCTGCTCATAGATACATGTAGGAGTTAACCCACCTAAATGTGGAGGTTGTTAATTATCACAATGTAACTTAGCCTATGCTGCTTAATACATTTTTATTAATTAGGACTCTTATATTTGCAAGTATAGAAAACCAACTCTAACATTAAAAAAATACTAAAAACAGACAAGGATGGGGAGGAGATTATTTGAAAAGGTTCTGGGGTCTTATGGAATCTATGGGTAGGGTAACAGCTGGACTCAAGAATAGGACCAGAGTATGAAGCCCTTTAGGCAACCCAGGTAGTCTTTTCTCTCCTATTTCTACCTTCATCCCCTCATGCATGCGTCAGTCCAGCTTTCTGTATTTCCTAGGTTACATGATGGAAAATGGCTGCTTCTGCTCCTGCTCCTGTTGCCATCTATAAATATGGCATACTGTTGAGGAAAATCCCCAGATTTCTGGCTTGAGCAAGTGGGTGAACAGATGCTAGGGTAATGCTGGAATGGAGAACACCACATGAAGACCAAGTTGGGAGAGGAAGATGCTCAGTTCAGTTTTGATAAATCAAGTTTGAGACGCTCATTGGAGATCCAAGTGGAGGGAGCCAAGAAGCAAGATGGATTGGGAGCTTGTGTGTGATGAGTGATGATTTAGGTCTAGGATCTCTAGGAGAGAGAAGAAGGCCGATGACTGATAAATGTGAGGCATAGGCTAAGGAGGAGCAGGCCAAGGAAATGGAGAAGCAGGTGGCACAGAAGTGGTGCAGGGGAACAGAAAAAGGTAATGTCTGTCTCATTCAGCCATCCTACAGCCTAGCAAGCTAGGCAGGATTATTATGTGGACGAGAAAACCAACGTTCAGGGAGGCTAAGTGACTCGTATACAATCATGAAGTTGAGAAGGGGCAGGATCAGTCTTAGGTTCCAGGTCTGAGCTCTGAAGGGCAAATGGGGCTAGCATTCTGGAGGAGTAGCACCTCCAACAACAGGTGGGCAGGGCTGGGGAGGATACAGAACAGAAGGCCAAAGTTGGACTAAGCTGGGCCTGTGGCATCAGGTCAGGGCACTGTTTCAGATTCCTGACTCCCCTTCCTGCCAGGATGGATCCTACCTCCGGTTTCCCACTGTAGCCCTTCCTCCAGGAAGGAAGCTGAGCATTTGAAGGAGGATATTTAACACCGGCCCCCCCCCTCCCCGCCTGGAGAAAGCCTCTTCTAAACAGATTGTCCAGGGTCCAGTGAATGAGTACCGAGAGTGAGGACATGACCAACTGCAGTTACTAGGGGAAGATGGAATTCCTCCAGTGAGGCTGGCAGGAAACCAGATAGAACCTGCTCTGGCAGTATGACCAGGTGCACCTGCATTGTATAAGCCTCTCTCTGAAACTTCCCATGAAAATCAGATATTTGCAATCTAAAGCTAAATTGGATTTTTAAACATAATTGTCATTTACTGTACTGTACATGTTTTCATACCATACCATACTATAATATTTAAAGTTAAAAGAAAAAATAACCCTTGCATTCATCTAACACATTCTTTGATATGTGTGTTTCTAGTACATATTTGTGTGTACTTTAATTATTTCCTGGGTAAAACCAAACATAATATTACAAACACTGTCTCACACTACTTTGCTTTTTTAAAAAAATATATATATATATTTTAGTTGTAGATGGATACAATATCTATATTTATTTATTTATTTATTTTAAATATTTATTTATTTTTTTAGTTGTAGGTGGGCAGAATATCTTTATTTTATTTTTATGTGGTGCTGAGGATCGAACCCAGTGTCTCAGGCATGCTAGGCGAGCACGCTACCACTGCGCCATAACCCCAGCCCTCTATATTTATTTTTATGTGGTGCTGAGGATCGAACTCAGTGCCTCACACATGCAAGGCAAGCACTCTACCACTGAGCCATAATCCCAGCCCCTGCTTTTAATAATTATATATTTCAATGCCTTTTTGAAAAATTTTTATCAGTTTTTTAAATCTCAGTAATACACATGGAATAAAATTTAAAAAGTGTGGAGTGGTAGCTTTGAAATATAGGTGTTATTCTTACCCCTTTTCCCTATAAATGAAGTTTCCTTCCCTGGAGGCCTACATGATGATAGAATCTTCTTTAGAGATATTTCTTTTATGCATAAGCATATATGAATATATACATTCTTTTTCTTATAGTAGCACACTATATGCACAGTTCTGTACTTTGGCCATTGCTTCAGATCACTATATAAAGAGCATCCTCATTCTTTTAACAACTATAAAGTATTCTATTGAGTGACTTACTAGGATTTATTTAACTAGTCCTCATTGAAGACAGGTTATTACAAATCTTTTGTTTCTAAAACAAGGCTGCAATGAGCATCCATACACAAGTGTGTGTGTGTGTGTGTTATTTCACACAAGGTGAGTACAGAGGTTGCATTTCTAGAAGTGATTTTCCAAGTCAAAGGATATGTGTTTCTATTATAATAGATATTGTTATATTGCCTTCCATAAAAATCATACCAATTTATACACACATCAGCCATGTACAAGGGTGACATAGAATTTTAAATGTCCAACATCTTATAATTTTTTTCATTAAAAAAGTTTTATAAGGGGCTGGGATTGTAGCTCAGCGGTAGAGCGCTTGCCTCGCATGCGTGAGGCCCTGGGTTCGATCCTCAGCACCACATACAAACCAATACAATAAAGACATTGTGTCCATCTATTTTTAAAAAAAAAAAAAAGTTTTATAAGTCAGGCGCAGTGTCTCAAGCCTGTGCTGAGACAGGAGAGTCGCGAGTTCAAAGCCAGCCTCAGCAATGGCGAGGTGCTAAGCAATTCAGTGGGATCCTATCTCTACATAAAACACAAAATAGGGCTGTGGATGTGGCTCAGTGGTCGAGTGCCCCTGAGTTCAATCCCCAATACAAAAAAAAAAAAGTTTTATAAAATACTTTCAACATAAGCCAGGTGCAGTGGCACATGCCTGTTATCCCAGCAGCTCAGGAGACTGAGGCAGAAGGATAGTGAGTTCAAAGGGAGCTTCAGAAACTTAGTGAGGCCCTAAGCAACTTAGTAAAACTCTGTCTCAAAATAAAAAATAAAAAGGGTTGGGGATGTGGCTGAGTGGTTAAGAGCCCCTGGGTTCGATCCCCAGTACCCCCCAAAAAAATCCAAACAGTGGACCCCATATACCCATTATGCAGCCAAACAAAAATATTCAACTCATAGCCAATCTTTGTTTACCTAAAGTGGTACCCACTTCCTGCCTCTCCACTGGATTATTATGAAGCAAATCACAGATACCATATTATTTCATTCATAATTTTTTCAGCATATATTACCAAAAATAAGGATTATTTTTAACACTGTTTAACTCAATACCATTATCACACCTAAAAATATTTCATAAATATCAACAAATATTCATTTACGATCTACATCTCTTTGATTTTTTGTTTTCTGACTTTTTATGCTGTTTTTAATCATTTGGTTTAAGTCAGAAATCAAACTAGTTCTACATACTGCATTTGATTCATGTGTATCATAAATGTCTCTTTAAAATAATTTTTTTTTGTGGTCCTGGGGATTGGACCCAGGGCCTCGTGCAGGCTAGTCAAGTGTTCTACCAATAAGCTATATTCCCAGTGCTGTCATAAATATTTCTTAAGTCTCTTTTTATCTATAGGTTCCCTGTCACCTTTTAATCTTTTCCCTTCTTGCTATTTGTTGAAGAAACTGAGATATTTTTGGCTGTAAAGTTTCCCATGGTCTAAATTTTATTGATTATTCCTTGTGTTGTTATCATCTAATAGGTCTGCTGTATTTCCTGAAGACAGATCCTGAGGCTTGGTCTGATTCACATATGATTTTGGGGGGTAATTATGCTTTGAAGGTATTGGTATGTTCTTGTATTGAGAGGCATGTAATATTTATTTTCCCTTTCTTTTTTGTGATGATTATTCCCTTGGGGCTTTATTTTACTAGGGGCTTGAAAAAGTGGTACTATGATTCTATCATTCCTTCTTCACTTAATAACTAGTATTCTTCTATAGAATCAGTAGACTGATCTCAAAATAACACGAGAGAGAGAGCATTAATGTTATTAGCTTTTTGTTCATTTGTTAGTTTTGCTTATATTCAGTAAAAGTTTGTATTGAGTAAAGTTTATATACAATGTTTGCTTTTTTCTCTTTAAAAAGGGGTGCATATATAATTAGTCAAGTTCAAGAGACTCTGGACTTAGACCACAATTTTTTTTCCCAATTTCACCAAAGTATGAGCTTTTCTACACCAAAGACTGTTGTTTCCTTTTTATTTTTGTCTTTGTTTCCCAGTACCTAATGCATACAGGCAAACAGTGGTTTAATGACTTGTGTTATGAAGAATTTCCTGCAGGCACCACATTGGTTCTTTGGTGGATAGACATCAATCTCCAGTCTGTTCAGTGGTCAGCCTGGCCTATGGAGCACTTCCTGCCTCATGAGGCTGCTTTCCATTCTCACATAGTTCTGATAGTTAGAAAATTATTTCTCATCCTAAACTGAAATCTACCATTGTCATACTTTTGCCCTTCTGGGAGGCCTCCTCTTAGAGGCCTTTCCTGGACACACCCCTTTGATGGTACTGACCATACTGTTTTGTAGCATCTTGTTTCTGTGCCTACCACCATCCAAGCAGAAACTGTAGCTGGGTCCTCTGTGGCCTCCCCATGCACAGCCCAGTGCCTCACCCAGAGGAGGTGCTCAGAGATGATCTGTTGAATGAGCAAATGAATTCTGTCTCAGAAGTGGTCTTTTTTATTTTTCAAGTTAAATATTCCTGATTCTTCTGTTCTTCATATAATATGGATTCTAGACCCCACACCACATCGCTGTCTTTAGTGGGCTCCCATTGGCTAATAGGCCTTTACTCTGCATTCCCTGGAATTGAAGATAACATGCCTGGTATGGTCTGGCCAGTGTGAATGTGTCAGCTTATCTTGGATCACAAGGATGCAGAGATGGATTAGATTCAGTCTCTGTTTTCAAAGAGTTCATAGGAAGAGACACACCTATTAAGAAATATGTGCAGGGGCTGGAGTTGTGGCTCAGTGGTAGAACACTTGCCTAGCATGTGTAAGGCACTGAGTTCAATTCTCAGCACCACATATAAATAAATGAGAAAAATAAAGGTCCATCAACAACTTAAAAAATATTAAAAAAAAAAGAAATATGTGCAATAAAGTATTAAATAGATGGAGAGAAGTGCGTATAGGGAACTGTGAGACTATAAAAGAACTGATAAATCTTAAAAGGGAGGAACAAGGCAGAATTAGTTAGAACTCTAGGCTGTAAACACAGAAAACCCAACTCACATTAGCTCAAATTTTTAAAAAGGATTTTGGATCTCATAACTGAAAATCTAGGGATATTCAAGCATGATTGATCCAGAGTCTCAAATAATGGCATTGGGACTTGCTTTTTCTTCCTCTGCTTATCTTGGAATTGATTTCTTTCTCTCCAGTGTGGTAGCAAAGATGACCATAGATAATATCACACCTCAACTTTATAGTTTAACCATCCCTACTTTTGTATATGTTCAGCCAAAGGCCCAGGAAGGACTCTGTACAAATCCTTGTACCAAAAAGGGCTGCTTGGACTGGGGTTGTGGCTCAGTGGTAGAGCGCTTGCCTCGCATGTGTGAGGTACTGGGTTCGATCCTCAGCACCACATAAAAATAAATAAATAAGGATATTGTGTCCATCTACAACTAAAAAAAAATATTTAAAAAAAAAAAGAAGGGCTGCTTATGGCAAGAGGGACTCATCCCCACCTGAACCACCTGCCCTAGAAGCAAGGGAAGGAGGGTGGGGTGACTTCACAAAAGGAAGAAAAAGGTTTTATTCCCAATAGAAGAGATTCAGGGCAGGCCAAGACATCACATGTCTACTGTGGCCTCAGAAGACAAGTAAGGAATCTAGGAGTAGTCAAGAAGACAAGGGGTGTTCCAGGCAAAGGGACAAACAGTGAGTCTCTGAGGTGTGAACCTGTTTGGGGACTCAAGTGCCTATCTTGCTCCAGATGACAGTAGGTGCTTTAGGTGGCCTTTCCATTCCTGTGCCACAGTTCTACTTCTAACTGCTGGCATCTGTACCTTTTGTCTGAGGACTTTTGGAGGGGAGGGACTTTTGACCCAGGTACCAGGTTAGACACACTGGAGAATATTAATGTCCTTCAGGAAGAGCTCTTGACCAGTGACCCACTATTTGCTCCTTGCCTCTAGTGAGGGATGACCCTTGGTGGGGGATGTTCTATATGGGCCTCTAGGGGTCCCTAGCAAGGATAAGCTTGCCAAGGGGACACCCCTGTTTCTCTTTCATATTCCCCTAATGGTGTTTCCTAGAATCACCTCACACATGAGCCTCTTGTGCTCAGATCCTTTCCTTAGGGCCTGCTTTTAGGAGATCCTGATTTGCCTCAAACCCATTCTTCTAAAAGAAAAACCTAAGTTGGTGCCAATGTGTTTGTTTTGTTTTGCTGCCACATTATCCTGTCGACTCATATGGGTTTACAAGTATCTAAAACCTGAGTCGTGGCCCCTCCTTCCAGAATCTCCTGGTCTCATGGGGATGTCCATAATAATCCCTCCAGGGCATTCAAAGTGCTTTTCCAGCCATGACTTCCTTTGCTTCTGGGAACCATGTGAGGCTTGCAGGACCAAGATTCCTGTTTGACAGGTAAGGAACCAGAGGCCTACAGTGGTGCAGTGACTTGGCCTAGGGCCCAGAGCCAATGTGTCCTCAGCTGACCACTCCCTCTGTTTGTGCCTGTGTCGGCATTGTACAGGTGACCTCTTACCACTAGGAAGAGTTAGAGGATCCCACATTTCTCTGTGGGTTCAGAAGGAGCTCCAGTAAAGACATCTATGTCTGTTGCCTATTTCCCAAATGTTTGATGAACTAGGCGGAGGAAGATCAGAGGCACCAAAAAATAAATGATGCTCTGAGGGCCCCTTGGGACTACCACACCACTCCTCTTGGATTATTTTCCATCAGCTGGGAGTTCTATGAAGTCAGGGCAATTCTTCCCACATCGAACTGTCCTCTCCTCAAAAACAGGCTTATACAGAAGGGGAAATTAGAGGATTGTGAGGGGTATCTAGTCACATAGACAAGGGCAGCCAATTTAGTGGAGATGTTTCTGAGATGAAGGGTTTCTAGATGATGAGAACATCATAGGCAGAGACCTGGAGGTGATGGAGAGCATGTGGGTATTTAGGAACTGAAGACTGTCTTCCTACTTCTTTCTAAGGTGAATAACATGGTTCATAGCCTCCTCTTACATTCCTTAGACCTTGTTCCAGGTCAGGCTAAAAGGGAATCACGAGGAGCCCACTCATCTGACTGTTGCCACCATCTGTTCTAGATTCTTCCACTTGCCCCTCTACCTGCCATCACTCTTCTCTGTCCACATAGGCCTCCTTGCTCTCAAACTTCCATCAGGATTGGAGGCCCTAAGGAGGCAATGGTAGAAGATCACTGGGTAGGAGGGGAGGGAAAGGATGGTACTTATTCTTGAGCTCTTTCCCTGTTGAGTCAGCCGAGGTTGGGTGCAGTCTCTAGCAAAGGCCACAGCTCCAGCCTGGCTACCCTCTCTACCACTTCCATCTCCAGGTTCCAGTAACCCCTTCATTCCCTTCACCCTTTCAGCTTAGCGTGGTTTCCCTCCCTACCATTGCTAGCTAGGTGTACTGCACTGCTCCTCACTGGTTTTCTAAGCCTTCATCAGATTCTCTTCAATTTCCCAGTTTCAATTTAAGCAAAGACTCAAAGGAGTCTTTGAATCTTATCTCTCTAGGTAAGTCTTCCCCTCATCACTTCAGTCAGCCCATCCTAGCTGCAGCTTCTACCCCACTCCCTCCCTATCCCCATCCCAAGGTCAGGGCCTTGTCTCTTTGGATTAGGGAATTCCTTGAAGGTCCAAAGGGTTTCCCAGGGACAAGAACCCTGTTTTCTCCTTCCCTTTCTTATCCAGTGACAATAGAAGCTGCCATTTATTTATGCCTCATGCTAGGTCCAGCTCTGGGCATATTACACATTGTTTCATCTAAGCCTTATAGCAAGCCTGTCAGGTACAGGTAAGGAAAATTAATCAGTTCGGTCCATTTTCCAACAGTCCCTTGGCCAGCTGCTTTCCCTAACAGGTTCCTGCCCATCCCCACTCCAGAGAAGGGGAAGGAGAGGAGAAATTAAATCCTGAAGGACTGAAAAAAGGCAACAAAGATTAGACTTATACTTTATGTTTCCAGTGGGTGCAAGGACCAAAGGGTCCTCCTCAAAAGGAGGCAGTTTTGTTGAAATGTGAGAACATCTTAAAGATCTGAGCCACTCGGCTACCCTGGAGGCAATGATCTCCCTGTTAATTAAAAGTCTGCCAGAAAGCTGGCATTCAAGGATTCATTAGGTGAGAGATTTGACTAGAAAACTGTAAGAATCCTTCCAACTTAGGATCTGTTACTAAATGACTCTAGCACTCTAAGTTGGTAAGAATTTAAAACTATGATTCTAAAATTTTATTAGAACAAGAGACAATCTCTGTCTTCAAAGAACTAACCATCTAGTAGCTGAGGACAGGAAATAGTTACTTTCACTAACTGTAATAAGTAGTACTAAGGAGCCACTGCAAAGCCTGGTCAGGATCTGGGAGGAAGCCTTGACTGAGCCAGGGCCATTTCTTCCAGGCTAGTCTCAAACACCATTTGCATCAGAATGTTTGAGAATCTTGTTAAAAATGCCAATTTCTGGGCTCTACTTCAGATCTCCTGAATCAGAAACTCTGGAGTAGAGCCCAAATGTCTACTGTGTTAAAACAAGTTCCCTGGTTAATTTTTAGGCAAACTGAAAATTAAGACTGCACACCTAGGTGGTCAGGATGATTTTTCTGAGCAGTGATCACCAGACTGAGAAGGAATAGCTGGGTCAAAACATGTGACCACAAAAACAACCCAGGAATAATGTACTTTGATGGAGATTAGCGATTTTGTACAAAATGTCCATGATGTGGTAGGTCTTTTTTAAATGATAGCATTTCTTAGATACTATATTTTGAGATTCTGTGAGCTGCAGATATCCTAGAGCAGATCTTTGCAAAGGCTGAGTTTGTTACTAATTATTGCAAGGCTTTGGTCTGGTAAAGAGGACTTAGGCGGCGCCCCCCACCCCCCCAGTCCCTGAGAGGTTGTTCCTTGTTTCTGTCCTTTTCCCCTCTGCTAGCCTTCTGGCCTTCATTTCTCAGCTATCCCTGGCTGCTGCTTCTTTGGAGACTGCAATGTCACCAGCAATGATTTGAGTGAGGGCCCCATGGCTGGAAAATGAAGAGTGTTCTGGGACAGAGACAGGTTAAGATGTGCCCAGACACAAGCTGGTCAGGTATGAAGGACTACTGAAGCTTGGTGGCAGAAGACACCTCCTGGGGCTAAGGAGAGAGAGAGAGGGATGTAGTGGATTCTGAGTCTGAATTCTGCCACTGATTGGTTTGGTGAGCATGAGCAAGTCCGCTCCCCAATTTGGGTGTCTGTATCCTGTCTGGAAAAAAGGATCTGTGTTATAGTCAGGTGTTTTCTCTAGTGATCCTCCAATTTTCATATTTTGTATTCTGAGAACTCATCTGACTCCACCATAAGTCTGTGAAGAATGTATGCAGGAACTGTACCCACTTCACAGGAAGCCAAGGCTCAGCAAGGAGCAGTAACTTGACCATCACCACACAGCCACGGAATTCGGTCTCAGGTCCAGGAAGCAGGCGGTATAGAGGACAGAAGGTCCCACAGCCGGGCGAGGCTAAGGAGCTGGGCGGAGGCGCCTGAAGCCAGCCGAGGAGAAGTGGTGTGCTGAGATCGGGCGGGGTCAGGGGAGGAGACACCCTGGGGAAGGAAAAACGGAGCCAGGCGCGGGTTGGAGCTCTGAGCCCGAGGGTGCAGAGCAGCGCTGGCCGCAAGCGCAGCGCACTGAAGCAGGCAGAGCTCAGAGGGGCACGGTGCTCAGGTTGCCACGAGCAGAGAGCGACTCATCCAACAGCAAACGCGCGCCTCAGAGCCTTGCCAAGGGGCAGGTAAGGCGCACTCTCAGAGTTGGGAAGGCTGAGCTGCAGCTGGAGATGAAAAAAAAAAAGCGAGATCTTTGGGCCTCTCTTCCCAGGGCCAAGGCGCGTTCTCAGTGAGTGCGCGGGCCTGACATGGGTTGCAGCTTAAGGACCAAGCAGATCCTCCCAGGGCAGATAGCAGGTATTCTGGGCACGAGGAGCTGGGCACCTTGCATGCTAATGCTAAGCCTGGAAATCGTGTGTATGTGTGTCTGACGAGGCGGCGGGGGATCGAGGGGGCTTGCACGGATGCTCCCAGGCAGGGTGGCATAAAAGCTCCAAGCGCCTATAGATATGCAAGCGAATACCTGTCTGCAGCTACTGCACACGAGGCATTCCATTTCAGGAGCCAATGCAATTAGTTTTCTGCTTGGTCAGTACCGCTGGCTCTGCAGAGTTGACTTGTTCATTCTCTACCCCGTTGTCTCACCCTGAGGGACCCAGTACCGGGGAAACATGGGGACTCCTAGAGGCATCTTTTGCTGCTAGTGACAGGATTAGGCGGGGGGTGGGGAGATCTGGGTTCTAGTTTGCAGGTTGTGTAAACCTGTTCTACTTACTTGCCTGCTCTGTGCTTTGTGCTTTCTTACCCTGGTTCACCACTAATAAAATGGGTCTTGTGCTCCTGTTGCCCAGTACCCTATGAGACATGAGAGGAAGGTGAGATTGTCCCTGGAAGTCTCTTACCTAGAAAGTAGTCAAGCTCAGCCCTAGTATGAGAGCCCACTGAGAGTATCTCCTCTTTTTTTTTTTTTTTTTTTGGTACTGGGGATTGAACTCAGGGGCACTCGACCACTGACCAACATCCCCAGCCCTATTTTGTGTTTTATTTAGAGATAGGGTCTCACTGAGTTGCTCAGTGCCTCACTTTTACTGAGGCTGGCTTTGAACTGGCGATCCTCCTGTCTCAGCCTCCCAAAGTGCTGGGATTACAGGGGTGTGTGCCCAACTGAGAGTATCTCCTCTTAATCCCCTTCCCAACTCCCCCAGGCAACATAATTAATGTAAGGTCACACCAGGTTCCAAACAGAATTAGAACGAAGTTTCTTCACTCCTATTCCAGGGCTCTCTCTCCACATCACCTACAAAGGGATATTGTAAGTATGGAAACTCATTATCTCCTGGCATCCAGCCACTTTGCCAGTTCCAAATGGAGGAGATAACGTGCTAGAGGCATGGAAACTGCTTTCAGATTTTCTTGACTCTTTGGGAAGAAAACCAATAACCACCTTCTCCATCCCTCTCACTTCACACTTCTCAAAGTATATTCCTTACCCATGAACTTAATGTGTGGGTGCTCTGAAAACCCTCTAAGAGGAAGAAAAGAAACCCCGTCTTACTAACGAGGAAAACAAGGCCCAGAAGGGAGAAGGTTCTTAACACATAGCTAGACGGGTGGGAAACAGAAACCCAGGTCTATTGATTCCCAGGACAATACCATTTGTAAGGGACAACAAGAATGATCAGAAAGGATGGGAAACAAGGATGGCTCTGAAGGAGGTAAGCATTTCTGAAAAACATAAAGGTAATAAGAGCCCCCTGCTGCTTCTGAGAGCAGAAGAGCCAGAGTGGGGAGAAGGTGGCATCAAAATGGCTGGTCTAACATGGGGTAGGAGGAGATATGGAAGCAGACAGACAAACTGTATACCCAGGCTGCCCAGTAAGTTTCTTCCATGTTTACAATTTCTAAAACACTTTCCTATCTGTTGTCTCCTTCAGTTTTCATGTGAGGTAAGCAGGGCAGGGATAATTATTCCTGTTGTTTTTTTTTTTTTTAAGTTGCCAATGGACTTTATTTATTTGTATGTGGTGCTGAGAATTGAATCCAGTACCTCACACATGCTAGGCAAGTGCTCTACCACTAAGCCCCAGCCCCAGCCCGATAATTATTCCCATCTTATAGACGTGGTTCAGAGGAAATAAATGAGGTGCTCAAGGTCACAAAACCAAACATACAGCCAAGATTGTGAAAGCAAAGAGCAGAGGCCAAGAATGAGACCTGAATTAAGTGTGTGTGCAGTGTAGTGGGTGTGTAGAGCCACACCCTCAGTAGGTATACGGGGAAGAAGACTGCAAAACCATTGCTGGTGTTTGGGGCCCAAGAATGTTTGCCCTTTGGATTAAATGGGGTTCAGGTGCAGGAAGTGTCTGGACTTCCAAAGGACGCTCAAAATTCCTCCTCCCCTAATTAACCCTACCTGATAAAGGCGGCTTCTTTTCTTTGAACCTCCCCTTTCCCAGACTAAATGACTGTTGTTTTTTTTTTTTTTAATTTTTTTTTAGTTGTAGATGGACACAATATCTTTATTTATTTATATGTGGTGCTGAGGATCGAACCCAGTGCCTCATGCATGCAAGGCAAGCGCTCTACCACTGAGCTACAATCCCAGCCCTAAATGACTGTTTTTGCCTATCCTTGATGAAGCTTTTCTTTTTAAAAAAGTATTGTAAGCTGTTCTCATGAGACAGAGAGAGAGAGAGACAGAGAGACTGCACGCACTGTGCACTGGAGGAGGGATGCCTGCATAAAAGAGGTGTTGATTCATTTATTCCTGAGTGCCAGCTATGTGCTCAGGCTTGGGGAATAAAGTTATGTATGAGGCAGAGGTTCCAGCCCTCAACACCTCACAGCACTTGCACACACACACACAATTTCATTACAGCACAGTGCTCTAATAGAGTTTGCAAAACACTTTGGGAATAGATAAGAGGGAGAGAATAATTGTCTAGGGAACAGGCAAGGAAGTGTCTCAGGGAAGGATCTAAAGAGTTGACATTGAAGCTGGATCCTGAGGATGATGAGTAGGCATTTGCTGAGTGGAAGGGAATTCCTGCTACAAAAACAGCATAATCAAAGGCAAGAGGTGTACAAGTGCAGGGAAAGTTGAGAATGGCCTGTAGCAAGGAATGTTTAGAGAATGGGTACAGGACACTGGGAAAACTGTAGGGTGATGGGGCCAGTGTCGGTGTCATATCCGAAGAAGTTTGAATGACAATCAGAAAAGTTTAGACTCCACCTTATAGAAAACAGGGAACTTATAATGGAAATATCTGTGGAAGGAGAGTAGGAATACCTGATTTTTGGTCCCATCTCTGCCTCTACTAGGCTGTAAGACCTTGAGCAAGTGATTCCTCAAGGTGTAGAGACTGTATCTTTCCACTGGTTGGATGAGGGGTACACTCACAACCTGATCATTAAGATCCGTTCCAGCTCAGATTCCATTCCTGTGTCTCTTCCTAACTAGATGTTAAGGTCCACCCTTAAACTCCTCTCCCACTCCACAGGCTTTCCAGCTTGCAGAAGTGACAAGACCGTCAAAATGACAGTGGGAACACTGTACACTCAGGGGTTATCTTTGGATCCCTCACCTGCTTTACGTTGCTCTTTCTACCACCTCTCTCTACCTCAACTCCAGGGCCTGAAGACCGTGCCCGGCTCAGAAAAAACAGTTGAAACAAAACAAGGGGGAACTAAAAGAACCAATGGTGAATTTCACTTTTCTCCAGAGAAACCTGAGGGAACTAAAAGAACCAATGGTGAATTTCACTTTTCTCCAGAGAAACCTGAAATAAAATGTCACTAAGACTAAGTTAATCCTTCAGATCACACTTGTGCCCAGTCCCCCAATTAGAAGCTGGTGAGTTCAACTCAAGTACTTTTTTTTTGTTTTGTTTTTTTGTTTTTGTTTTTTTTTTTTTTGTACTGGGGATTGAACTCAGGGGCACTAGACCACTGAACCACATCCCCAGCCCTATTTTGTGTTTTATGTAGAGACAGGGTCTCACTGAGTTGCTTAGTGCCTCGCCGTTGCTGAGGCTGGCTTTGAACTCGCGATTCTCCTGTCTCAGCCTCCCAAAGTGCTAGGATTACAGGCGTGTGCCACCACGCCCAGCTTCAAGTCAAGTACTTTTAACACATCCCTAGAAGACGTGTTTATGTGATGGAAATAGCAGGAGTACAGTGTAGACAAAGAGAGTGCCTGGGGGTCAGACGTAGGTCTAGAGCAGAGAAGCCGTAGCAAATGAGACTACAGAGGAAGGCTGACTATCTTTCAAAACTTACCAAGTTCCCCCTTACTGGATCCTTGACTAAGATTGGCAAGAATCTGTAGTACAGGAAAAGATAGTGCTAATGGAACCAGGGGAGGTGCCCCATGACTTGAGGAGTCAGTGTTTGGTGTAATATCCAGCTCAGATGCAAGGGAACACTGTCATTTGTAGTAGAAAGAGCAGCCAAACAGCACCCACAAAGACCTGGGTTCGCATCCAAGTTCTGCCACTTACTGGCCATTTCATTTTGGACAAGTTACTTCCCCTTTCTGAGCATTGGTCTCCCCAACTATAGAAGGGAGGCCTGGGCTTAGAATCTAGACTGGAGATGATCCTTAAAGTCCCTTTCTTTCTTTTTTTTTTTTTTTTTTTTGGTACTGGGGATTGAACTCAGGGGCACTAGACCACTGAGCCACATCCTCAGCCCTATTTTGTGTTTTATGTAGAGACAGGGTCTCACTGAGTTGCTTAGTGCCTCGCCATTGCTGAGGCTGGCTTTGAACTCGCGATTCTCCTGTCTCAGCCTTCTTAAGTGCTGGGATTACAAGTTTAAAGTCCCTTTCAGCTTGCTCAGGAACTTTTTACCCTCCTTCGAAACTGGTCTATCTCCTGTTTCAAGTCAAGGCTTCCCCATACTGAAAGCTTGGTGATCTATTGATGCCTCTCCTAGAGAGGGAAGCCAAGGAGCACAAGAAAGAGAAGCAAAATGCCCAATGTTGCTGACTGCCAATCCCCAACCTGGAATCAGAGGCAGGTCATAGAGAACCAATCTGTCCCTTCATTAGCTCTCTGCCTCTCCTGACTAAAACAGGGTGCCCTTGAACCCAGGCTCTCATCCCTATCCAAACCCAGCACTTGTGGCCTCTTTGCTGCTCCCATCAGAACCACAGATACCTGGGAAGTCTCCACAGAAACCCTAGCAGGAGGGCCTGATGATGAATCTTCACACCCTTCAGTGAACCTCACCTCAGAGCTCATCCTGTCCTCCACACTGTCCCGTCCATCACTTTCCACACAGTGTGTCTCCTCTCCAAGCTAGACTACCTGGCAGGTGGGCTGGTAAGAGGAAAAAATGAACAAGTCAATTGATTTAGTTCTTAGCTTTTCTAGTCTGGAATGTTAGGTGTAAGTTGGTCCCAAGTCTCAGGAATATCTTTTTTTAAAAAAATATATTGTTTTAGTTGTTAGTGGATCTTTATTTTATGTATATGCGGTGCTAAGAATCAAATCCAGTGCCTCACATGTGCTAGGCAAGCACTCTACCACTAAGCCACAACCCCAGCCCTCAGGAGTATCTTAACCTGAGGAAAACATCTGCAGTCTTCTCTATCTTGGGAATTGAGGGGCTCTAGAAAACCATCAAAGTGACTCTCTCACCAGCCTATCCAATCTCCCAAGATCTCACAGAACGGTTTGTGATTTGTACTGTCACAAGATGTTAAAGCTGATCAGACCCCTTCATTTTATAGATGTGGACAGAAGCTAAAAGCCAACAAAAAGGAAGTCACATGCCCAAAGCCACGCAAGTAGCAGCTGAGCCAGGGCAGCTCCCTGGGTTTCCATTTCTGTCATCAAATAAGGGCACTTGTACAAGATGGTCTTTTAAGGTCCTTCTAGCCTCTGTTCTATAAAAATAAAACATCCGCTGCCGTCTGGGGAGTATCTAGTTCCGAGTGCTTCATAATATTCTCCTTTAATTTTCCCAACAAAAGTGTGCACACATAGTGTTAATTCTGAGACAATCAAATTTATTTGGACTCTGTCTGTCTAAATAGATTTGACCAGTAGCACATGGTTTGTTCCTATATAACTACCATTCTAGTTATCTGCCCAAACTGAATACATGCCTACACTAGGACCCAGCAGTTGCACTTCTAAGTGTTCACCCAGAAGAACTGCACCAAAGCAACATGCTCAAGAATGTTCATAGCAATATTATTCATAATAGCTGAATCCTGGAAATAACACCAATGCTCATTGACAGCAGAAAGGACAAATTGTGGTGTTTTTACACATGGGGTAATATGCAGCAATTAGAACAAATGATCTACAGATAAATGCAATGACATGGATGAATCTCAACAAATAATGTTGCACAAAAGAAGTCAAACACAAAAGAATCCACACTGTATGATCCCATTTATATAAAGTACAAAAAAAGACTAAACTAATTTATGGTGTTAGAAGTCAGGAGAGTTTTTGCTCTTGGTGTGTGTGTGCGTGCGCGTGCGTGCGTAGTTACTAGAAGACACCATAAGGGGGGCTCCTGCAGTGGCAATTAGACATGTTCAGTTTGTGAAAATTTGTTAATCTCTACACATATACACTTTTTTTGCAAATATATTAAAATTGAGTAAGAAGGTAAAAGGAAAAAAAAATAACTACCATTCTACCACTTGCATCATTCCCTTGGGATTCTAAAAGGCTCCTGCTGGGTAAGGGGATGTTTTAAGCTGCACCATTAGCTGGTCCCAGAGCAGGAGTCCACACATTAAACTGAGGCTTCTCATGAAGTCACCCAGTTAAGACACTGTGAGTCTAGAGCTGGGAGATAGCAATCTGGTGTCCCTTGGCCACTGCATAGTTCCTATAACTACAGCCCCAGGCTGGCCTGACCCAGCTGCTACAGGAAGGGGAGGGGAACTAGAAGGGGGTCAGAGCAACACTGTTGCACAACCTGTAGGAACTGGCCTTGGGTGATCCACCCTGGTTCTGAAGTTTGTTTTGTGTGTCTGGTTTCTTCCTCTTCTGCCTCCTTCCCATTTTCCAGCTCTGGCCCTGTCTAGTGCCTAAGTCAATCCTGAGACGCCAGGCATGTCCAGAGACATCCTGAAGAGGCTGAGCCACTAAGGAGCCTTAGGGTATCCACAAGGAGATTCCTGAAGCCATCTCGGAGTCAGTGAGTTTGCCTGCCATTTGGTGAGTTTTCTAGATTGAGGTTGCCCTCCCTCTAGCCTGTCATTTAAAACCCCTTTTCACGGATACCTAAGAAAACTAACAATAATGACTGCCCTGGAAAGGAGCCCTGGATGACCAGGAATAGAGAGATTTCACTTTCATTGTATGTACTGCTTCTGTTTAAAAAATGTAAATATGTATTTGTTTCTCAAAAATTAAAAAAAATTAAATTCTATTCAACATAATAAAAATATATGCTTACAGCAAGCCTTGAGGGAAGCAGGAGAGGGGGGATAATCTTTTTGTTTGTTTTAACTGTGATAAAAAACACATAACAGAATTTGCCATCTTACCCATTTAAGTGTTAGATAATGTCAATTATTTTCATGTCGTTGTGCTATACATCTCTATAACTTTTCCATCTTGCAAAACTAACATTTTGTGCTCATTCTACAATAACTCCCAATGATGATCTATTTTGATAGATAAGAAAACTGAAGGCCAAACAGGGAAATAACTATTTCCCTTAAAGTGGGCTCCTCTAGACACTTACGCTGTCTTTCTGTTGTCTACCTATAAACTTGTCTAGGGTCTCTTCCTCCTTCAACCCTCATTTAGCCATTCCCTTCCCCAAACAACTCTCACGTTTCACATCTGTTCCTGCCCCGGCCCAGTCATCCCTTCTGCCCTCACCCAAGACTCAGCATCTTACCCCTAAACAAATTCAAGACCCTTATCACTGGACTTCCTGCCTTGATTCTTGTTCCTTCCAGTCCACACATCAACCAGAACATCTTTTCTCAGCATAGATCTTATCATTTTATCCTCTTTCAAAGAATAAAATGTGAGTTTGCCTGCCATTTGGTGAGTTTTCTAGATTGAGGTTGCCCTCCTATGGTTGCTTTCTTTTCTTTCTTTTTCCCCTTTCTTTTAATCCTACTACAGGATAAAGTCAAACATGAGTCCAACACATGAGTGCAGCATGGCACTCGCAGCTCTCCATTATCTGGTTCCCGTCGCTTTCTCCTGTCCCACATCCTGTCTTGCCCTTCCATGATCTTATACTCTAACCTCTTCATCTGACTTTCAATTCACTTAAACTTTTTTTGCACTTTCTTGTTGATGTGCCTATGTTCAACTCTTTCCTTCCCTTGTCTTCTCAACCTCCTAAAACTCTTTCAAGATCCAATTGAAATGCTTCCCTCACTGTGAACATTCTATGAGTCCTGATCAGAATTCATCACTTCTTTAAGCCTCAGTAGCTGCTGGCTTGACCCCTGGATCATTTAAAACTGGGGATGAGCCTCTGAGCACAGGTACTGGGTTCATGCTTCCCTGAGGATCCAGCACAGTGCCTGGCCTAGACAAATGATGACTGGCTAAGTGATTCACTGTGTCATTCATTTCATTGTGATGCTCCTCCATGCCATTGGCACATGCAAGCAAAGAAACATTTCTTGCCTGTCAAGAGTAGTAGATGAGAATCTATGTCTCCTGGATCTTAACTGAGTGAACTCTTGATCTTTTCCCCTCCTCTGTCCAGGTAAGACAGCACAAGTACTAGATGGCAGAGGGCCCCAAAGGCCTTGCATGAATGAAGTGTGGACCAGTCTTGGGGGGCTGATGTACTGTTTAGGTTCTTCCTCCCGACTTCTGCATTCAAAGAGCCACTCACCAACATTTATAATCTTTTCTGGGAGGGAGACCTTGCAATTATCATTAACAACTTTGGTTTATTGACATTTCTATCTAGTTAAAGGAGGGCTTTGGAACCAGTGAGTGAATTGTGGGTGTTTGACCTATACCGTCCTGAAAGTAGACATCTTTACAGGAGACTGTTGAGAGGAGGCAGAGGACCCATCTAGTCCCCTGGTAAAGCAGAACATCCAATGAGTCTGAGGGTAGTCTCTTAGACTTGGGGAAGAGATAGTCCTGCTAACCAGGACCATGTGATCTGATGATATGCTTATCAAAAACAAGAGTACAGCTACACATTGCCTTATGTGTAAATGCTGGGGGAAGGGAAAGCTGAGCTGGTAAAGCTTGTAGAATATGATTGAGGAGTGGAAGCAATGGGTGAAGGCTTCCTAATGGAAGTAGGTATGGAGGTGGCTAATGGGAATGACATTTTTTTTTTTTTAGAGACAGGATGCAAAATTGTCTTAGGATGTTTTTCTTTTCTTTTTTTTTCTTTCTTTCTTTTTTTTTGGTATCAAGGATTTAACTCAGGGGCACTTGACCACTGAGCCACATCCCCAGCCCCATTTTTGTGTTTTATGTAGAGACAGGATTTCACTGAGTCGCTTAGTGCCTCACTTTTGCTGAGGCTGGCTTT
Organism: Xerus rutilus; assembly: GCA_028644305.1. Taxonomy (NCBI): domain Eukaryota; kingdom Metazoa; phylum Chordata; class Mammalia; order Rodentia; family Sciuridae; genus Xerus; species Xerus rutilus. The sequence goes on along the minus strand of CM053399.1, from coordinate 55,358,431 downwards.
GAACTCACGATTCTCCTGTCTCAGCCTCCCCAAGTGCTGGGATTACAGATGTGAGCCACCGTGCCCGGCAGGATGTTTTTCTTTATAATAGACAAAGGATTTCTGAGAAGAAGGAAAGGGAACATTTATTATCACCTAACATAAACCAAGTATGTGTAGTGCCTTTGTTTCAGGAGGCAGGATAGTTGAGGTGCTGCAAGTAAACCCCAAACCAGACTGAACACTCCTTTTATTCCCTGCTCAGCTGGATCTATTCTTTTCTCCAGAGCCTGAAGGAATCATTAACCTTCTCCCTGCTCTTCTAGCCCCTTGTTTTCCAACTCAATTTCCCCAAAGAGCTAGGAATACCCTCTTTTTGGCCCCAAGGATGCTTGAGAAGTCAAATGGTCCAGTCTTTGGCTCCATGTAGGTGAAATCTAAGCCATCCCTAAGCATCCTCTAAATGGTGACTGTGCATTACATATATAAAAAAAGAAGTGTTCTGAAGGAGAGTTCTGATAACTATCTTCTAATGGTGCCACACAGTCCTGTGGAGAGCTGCGATGTAAGCTGAAGGAGCTCTAAGTTGGTCTTCAAAGACTGGGACTTTATAGCTGGGCGCGGTGGCTCACGCTTGTAATCCCAGCACTTTGAGAGGGTGAGACAGGAGGATCGCGAGTTCAAAGCCAGCCTCAGCAATGGCGAGGAGCTAAGCAACTCAGTGAGACCCTGTCTCTACATAAAACACAAAATAGGGCTGGGGATGTGGCTCAGTGGTTGAGTGCCCCTGAATTCAATCCTTGGTACCAAAAAAAAAAAAAAAAAAAAAAGAGTAGGACTTTATCTTGGCCATATCTTGCAGTCTCTATGATCATGAACAAGCTACTTATTTGTTGTGGGCCTCAGTTTCCCTGGAAGGAAAATGGAAGGAGCTAGATTAAATAATCCCTAGGGCCTTTCTAGCTTTAAGTTCAGTGATTTATAGGAAAAAAGAAACAAGTGAGATTAATGTGAGTTACAGTGGTGAGAGAAGGTTTTATTCCTCAGGTACTTATTGAAGCACCATGAAGTGCTGTCACAAGTGCTTGTATATATCAGTGGGTAAACAGATATAGTTCTTGCCTTTATTGAGCTTTTGGCATAGTGGAGAAGCCAGACAAGTAAGCAAGTAGTGAGAGTGGACTATAATGTGAGGATTCTACCTGAGATCTAAAGTCACTCAAGCTGAAGGTAATAGAAGCCATTCTCTCCCTCTTTTCTCTCACCATCAGAGCATCCTCTGATTCTTCCTCAGCCTCAATTTCTGTTGCTATGGAGACTACAAATGGGACTGAGACCTGGTATGAGAGCCTGCATGCTGTGCTGAAGGCCTTAAATGCTACTCTTCACAGCAACCTGCTTTGCCGGTCAGGACCAGGACCAGGGTCAGAGAACCAGACTGAGGAGCGGCAGGTCAACCTCCCTGGCCGTGATGACAACTCCTACATGTATATTCTCTTTGTCATGTTCCTGTTTGCTGTCACTGTGGGCAGCCTCATCCTGGGATACACCCGTTCTCGCAAAGTGGACAAGCGTAGTGACCCCTATCATGTATATATCAAGAATCGTGTGTCTATGATCTGACACAAAGGGGCTGGAATGGTAGATTAGGACACCTGAGGATTGTCTTCAGGAACCTCCAGAACTCAGTTATGGACCACATCAGCTTCAGTGTTTCTATAAAATCAACAGGAAACAGTGCTAAGGGAGGTCATCACTGGGGTGGGAGAGGAGGGGCTAACAGACCTGGGCCTTGTGGATAAGACTTCTTCCAGGCAAGACAGACTTTATATAACAGTGAGAGCCCATGAACAAACACATAAAAGTACAAAAAAGATAATGACCAATGATTGGTCAAGTGGCTGGATCATTGCGGGGAATGGGGTTGAAGGAAGAAGTTGTAGCGGAAGGAAATGAAACAGGAAGACGCTCTGGAGACTTTTTTTTTTTTGGTATCGGGGATTGACCTCAGGGGTACTCGGCCACTGAGCCACATCCCCAGCCTTATTTTGTGTTTTATGTAGAGACTGGGTCTCACTGAGTTGCTTAGAGCCTCAATGCTGCTGAGGCTGGCTTTGAACTCACGATTCTCCTGTCTCAGCCCCTCTAAATGCTGGGATTACAGGCCTGCGCCACCGCGCCTGGCTGGAGACATATTTTTAAATGTATTATCTTCAACAACCATGAGATGGAGTGATGATTACACCATATCACAGATAGGAAGTCTGAGTAAATTTACTTATTTATATTAGCTCATATTTTTGGTGGTTTTTTAAAAACACATTTAACATTTGTGGTTTTACCTTTCCTGCACAGAAAACAAGGCAAGTGCCATGCTGCCCATTTGGTCCAGAGTGGTGCCACGACTAGAACCAAGGAGCTCTGGTCTCCTTGCCTAGCACTCCAAAACTCTGTCACACTGAAGTGGACCCAAGCCTGAAGCCTACACAATTCTGGGGATTCTCTTTAAGAGAAAGAATTCAGGAGCTGGAGTTGTGGCTCAGTAGAGGCACAGTTGTGGTAGAGCGCTTGCTTAGCACGTGTTAGGCATTGGGATCGACTCTCAGCACCGCATAAAAATAAATCAACAAAACAAAGGCATTGTGTCCATCTACAACTAAATTTTTCTTTTTTAAAAAAAGAAAAGAAAAAGAATTCAGGTACGCATGATGGCGCATACTTGTAATCCCAGTGACTTGGGAGGCTGAGGTAGGAGGATCACAAATTTGAGGGCAGAGTTAGCAACTTAGTGAGGCCCTAAGTAACTTAGTAAGACCCTGTCTCAAAATTAAAAATAAAAAAGGACTAGGGATGTGGCTGTGGTTCATGGCTCAGTGGTAAAACACTCCGGATATCAATCCCTGGTACAAAAAGAAGAAGTTGCGGGGGGATGCAATTTTCAGAAATACCTTACTTTTGTAAAGATTACAAAAATGTATCACCATGTTAATATGTTGCTAAGGACCCTCCTGAGATCTTAAGAAGAGGCCTGTGCAAGGCAAGGCCCAGAACAAAATGCTCCATTAGTTCCACGGTTTATATGCCTCTTGAGCCATGTCACAGTTCCTATACCAGCTATGTCTCCAGTCATGGAGACTTCACTACCTCTAAAGCAGCCTCTTCTGCTTTGATGAAATTCTGTGACACACTTCTGATACAACACTGAAATGTGCTTCTAGAACATTATTATCATAGTAACAGATTCAGAGTGTGAAGGGCAGGTACATGGTTCAATAGAAGGAGAACTAGCCCTGTTTCTGCCATTAATGTGGAAAATGATCTTAGGCTGAACATTTCTCTCTCCGATTCTTTTTCTTCTTCAGCACAATGTCATAATTAGACTCGAAAGTCTCCAAGGAAGCTATGAGTTCTGACCTTCTAGGCTTCATGTGCATTAAGTTGAACCATGTAAAATGGCTGTGTTTGTAGGACAAAAACTGCCAAATATCTGTAATTTCATGTGGTTCAATCTAATTCGTACAATGTGGTGAGTGAATTCTTTAAAAGTTATTTGCCCTGAATCCCTGACAGGAGGTGCCTACCATTCTGTCTGTCTGATTTCAATTTAAGGGATCTCTATGTGGTATCCAGTAGGCCCCACTGAAACATAACATGTTTGTGTATAGCAAAACTCTGAAAGAACATTTTCATCTCTGAGGACTAGGATTATGTATGATTCTTCCCTTTCTACTTTATAAATACATATATAATACTCAACTTATTTAACCATAAGTATGTTACTTAGGCAGCAAGAGGGAGAGGAGCTACTCCCACTTTGAAAAAGTAAAAATAAATGCCTTTGTGTTTCTTTTTTTTAAAATTTTTTTTAGTTGTTAATTGACCTTTATTCATTTATTTGTATGCAGTTCTGAGGACCGAACCCAGTGCCTCCCACATGTGAGGCAAGTGCTCTACCACTGAGCCACAATCCCAGCTCATGCCTTCATGTTTCTTGAATGGAGGCTTACAGGACACATTCTCTCCCACAAGCAGTTGTGTGGACTACCTGCAAATCTGTGTTGAGCCCCACGTGTGTTCAAGTCCTCTTATATCTCTTCTTGAGGGAGAAAATGGAGACCTTCTTAAGGAGATGTAACCTATGGAAAGAACAGATTCTGAAATCTACAGCTAGGACTTTAGAGACTGCCCAACCCAAACTCCCAAATAAAACATGGAGTGCAACAGAGTGTAAGAATCAATGGCCAGGGGAGAGTGCTGTAAGGGTTTTGAGAAATGAGATTGAGTATCTCTAAAAGAGTCATTGACAAGCCAGGCGTGATGGCGTATGCCTGTAATCCTAGCACGTTGGGAGGCTAAGACAGGAGAATTGTGAGTTCAAAGCCAGCCTCAGCAACGGCGAGGCGAGGCACCAAGCAACTCAATGAGACCCTGTCTCTAAATAAAACACAAAATAAGGCTGAGGATGTGGTTTAGTGGTTTAGTACCCCTGAGTTCAATCCCCAGTATCAAAAAAAAAAAAAAAAGTCATTGACAGGGCTTTGAAAGATAGGACACATCTAAGTGGGCAAAGGGAATGAAGGGAATAAGACAAAGGAAGCTTGTAGACAAAAGTGTGAGGAACAACTTCCTGGAGAGAGTGCAGGAAGCAGATCTTATGGCTCCTCTAAGACTTTAGTGTCCCTGTTGATAGAGGAGAGTCTCCCTCCACACTTTTCACAGTCATTGGGCTGAATAATAAAATAACTCAAATGCTTTTGCTTGCGGATTTCAGAAACTCAATGTAAATTAGCATAAACACAAAAGGTAATTTAGGAGAGGTATGGGGGTAGCTTCTAAGTTCAAAAGAGGAGCTACAGATAATATAGTGGCACCCACTCCTTCACAGAAAATCTTAATTAAGCTTCTTCAGAGACCCTAACCATAGTTGTTCTTAGACTCTCAGCAAAATTTCTGCAAAATTTTCAGGTGGAGGATATGCCTGCAGAAGCAGAGTATGGTAAGAAAGACTAACCTAAGGCCTTCACAGAGCTGTTTGCATCTCAAAGTTAGGTCCTTGAAAGCCAGCTGGTGGGAAAGCAGGGAGGAAAACTCTCTCTTCCCCAGGCACTGATCTTCACAGAGAGCGTCCTTGGGGGTTATTTTTTGTAAAACCTGGCCTGAGATCTGGCCTGAGTTGGAAAAAACCTACTGTTATGTGGACTCCTGCAGATTATGAGCCTCTGAGACTCTCCCCCATACACTGGGTATAAAGTTCTAAAACTTTCTGAACTAAGCATTCAGGGGTATTGATTGAATTGTAGCAAAGCTTTTCCCCTCTGAACCAGGCTGCAGCCAATAAATTTGCTTCCTACTCCTTCCTCGTTGTCTAGCCTCGGCCACCTTACAACAATAATAGGGCAAATATAGGGAGCTCAGGGCCTTAGAACTAACCATCTTTCTGAATTCACAAAGTAGAAGTTGAGTGTATTACATTACTGAGGGTTGGACTAAATACAATTCTAGGATTTTAAAGGGGTTTATTTAAACTTTCTAATGTGCTATGATGTAGGCATTGCTCTCTCAGCCCTCCCTTGGATCTGTCCCTGTCAGTCTGAAAGCTCTGTCCCAACCATCTCCCTCAGCCCATCAGATCTTTGCATAGGTTCTGCCCTCTGCTGGTCAAATCCCCGCACATCACCTTGAAGCCTCAAAGCAAAACTTCAATAATCATTCCTTCAACAGATTATTTATTGAGTGCATACTATGTGCTAAGAATGCACCTGGACACACTTGGGATACATAAGTAAACAAAGAAATCCCGCTCTAATTCTTAAAAGAATGTACTACATGTCAGGCACTGGACTAAGCATTTTATGCATCTTAAGCTTATTTAGTTTTTTTTTCTTAAACCTTAGAATGAACCTACATTGCAGGTATTTCTTACAATTACTTCGAAAGAACCCACTTTTTAATCTAGTGCCTTCAGTACACACTGTCGACCCAATTTAGATCCTGTGGCACTCACAGCCCAAAGTGTGGATCTGAAATTCCCCAGAAATTAATAAGAATGTGATTTGGGAAAATGAGAGCAGAGTATTAACACCAGTGGCCTGATGCTGGGTTCCCTACAAGCAGAATCTGAGCCAGGCATTCATGGATGAGGAAAAACCTGCAAGTGAGAGAGTGAAGTAGATAGGAAAGGAAAAAAGCCAAACAAAGTGTTTCAGGTCATGTCTAGCCTTGGTCTGATCCACAGGGAACTGTGGTATATGACTGGGACATAAACCACTTGGCAGAATGTATACTCCTTTGAGGCAAAGGAAACTATGTCAGTCATTGTTGCGAGCCATCCAGCTAAGGTGGAGGGACTAGAAGAGGTTTGCAAGGTTTCCTTTAGCTGAGGGCAATTCTGTAGAGAAGGATGGCAAAAAAAAAAAAAAAGAAAAAAAAAGAAAAAAGAAAAAAGTAGGAAGATGATTCTGCTCTTCTCAGATAATTACTGGCTAGGAGAATTACTGCCATCTTCAACACGTAATGTCCAAGTCACTCTGGTCAAAGCATTTCTAGCTAGTGAGGACAGACAAAGAAGTCCAGGGCCAGAGATATACTCTTAAGCAAGCAAGACAACATTTGCATTCATTTCTTCTGCTCAGGTCCACTCACAAGAGCATAGGCCATAAATGGCACAGAACTCGTGAATGAGGTGCCTATCTGGGTAGTCATGTTCCAGTGAAATGTCTACTCCTATGGAAGAAAGAATGGATTCTGGCAGAAAGCTACTGGTCCTCACCACACTCCAGGACTAGTAAGAGAAAAACATTTACAACTCTGCCAAGAAGGGAGAGGCGCTACTACTCTGATTATATCAAGTTTTTAGAGGGGTGAGGGTGGGAGTCTTATAGGTATAAATAACTAATCCTGTCTTGAGAATGTGACTGTTTCTCTTTTTTTTTTTTTTTTTTCTGGCACCATTGAGTCTGGTCTCTCCTCTTATTAGAATAGTAATATCAAGATATTGGTATTATCTTACCATAGAAGGCATAGACAAAGCAAGGCTTTCAGCCAATATTGTACAAGAATCCTCTTTCAAGTGCTACTAAGAAGTCAAGAACATAATCTACCTGGATGAAATCAGAGACCCCATCTGTGTAGGTGGTTAAACTGACAGAGAATGAGCTCCTGGAATAAAGGAGTCATAAATTAGTGAAAAGGGAAGAGAAACTAATTTGATGAACAACTGCATCCCTTACTGAGCCACAGGGAACTGTCTCACTAAAGTCACACCCTCTCTAGGAGCCACTCACAACCAATGATGCAGGGATACAAAGATCCTGCTCTACCATCTCAACTTGGGACAACTCTGAGGGATCATCTCAGCTCCAGAATAGGATCAACTGAGTCATCAGTTGCAACCACATTGTGAGTTAGCTCCTTCCTCTGCCAACTCCTGCTTTCTCATTTCCTTATCCACATATCTTCCAAGAACACTCGCCCCCCAAAAAAACCTGCATGACGTTTTCTCTACCTTAGTTTGTTTCCAAAGGGAATCAATATCTCCTTCTAGAATAGTGTCCTAATACTGAGCCTGATCCAAACTCAGTATCAGTAATACTAGAGGAATGGGATGATAGAATATGGATGGAGTCTGGCTGGCAAACCAAAAAGGAGAAAAGGCAAGGCAGTGTAGAAACAGCCAGTTATGTTCATTGAATAAAAAGAACTGGCCACTAGAGGGCCCAGCATCATAGCTCTATAGCCTGCTTCCACTTCACAGCAGGGAACTTCATCCTTGACTCCCAGCATAATTGTCTATGATGGGAGGAGGGCTGTTGGCCCATTATTCCCTTCTGCTTTACATATTCCAGGGATACCAGTGTCCTAGGCTCTTCCAATACCCTTAACACTGAGCACTCTGTACCATTACATCTACTAAACTTATTCTTACAAATCAAGGCTTCCAAAGCCTGTTTTTTTTTTTTTTTTTTTTTTTT
>CM053399.1:55324047-55349982 GCA_028644305.1 Xerus rutilus | reverse complement strand
GTCTTTTCTCCAGTGTGCATGTTTGGCTCCTTTATCTAGTATAAGGTAACTGTATGTAAGTGGGTTCGTCTCTGTGTCTTCTATTTTATACCATTGGTCTACATGTCTATTTTGGTGCCAGTACCATGCCGTTTTTGTTACTATGGCCCAAAGCCTGTTTTTAAAATCTCTCCCACATTCTACCCACTGCCCTCATTACTCCCAAGGCGTTCTGAAGATATGAAATGTGGAATTCCAAACAGTTGGTTGTGACAGTTCATCTAGGAATGGAGAGAATTGGCAAAATAATCTGTTGAGTCCTGCCACTTGCCCCGCCCCCTCTACTTTCCCAATTTGCAGTGAAGACAAGATATATAGGCTTAGATGTGAGATATAGTGACTAAGGGAGAAAGGGTCGTGGGAGCCTTCACAAAAACGAAAAGTTCAAGAACATTGTATAATTTGGCGAATTAATTTTCTGTTGTGTACTTAGTAAAAAGACTTAAAGGAATACTATTCTGTATCCTATTCAGAAGAACATTTACTCTTTTATAGGTTGAGGACTTCCCTTACCGCTGGCAGGGAACACTTGAAGGTCACTGTTTCCAATGTATAAATTTCTGAAGGGACAGAGTTACAATGCCTGGGCACAGGAAAGCTCTGGGAATTAAAGGGAACAGAGCTGGATATAAAACTGGAAGGGCAGAGGGGTGTTGAGGACCCATGTTTGACCCTCTCCCAGGGTTCTCCCTCTATTGTTGGCAGTGATCATTCCAGGATACCTGGGGAATGGATACCAAACCATGGCTTGGGAGCCAAACAGAAGTTCATGGTGGCCAGGTTTACAATGGAAGGTGCAGATGGATGCCTTGAACAACCGGACCAGGGACTTTCTACTGGTCCACACCTGCTTGGAAAATCAGCATCTTCACTACAACTACAATGGACTGAAGAGAGTTTCCCAGATTTTCTAGATTTGGTAAGACCTGGATTTTGCATCCCTACAAAAGATCTGAAATTGCATGTCCCACCAATCTGGTAGGTGGAAGTGAAGCAAAATTTAATTTGATTTTTTTTTTTAGTAGTGAGGATTGAGCCCAGAGAGCATTTACCAGTGAGCCACATCCACAGCCCTTTCTATTTTTATTTTTTATGTTGAGAGAGAGTCTCAATAATTTCTTTAGGGCTTCACTAAGTTGCTGAGCTTGGCCTTGAATTTGCAATCCTCCTGCCTTACTCTACCAAGTCGCTGGGATTTACAAGCATGCGTTGTTACCACATCCAGCTAAAATGTAATTTTATTTTATTTTTTATTTTTTTGAATAGTTTTTAGTTGTTGATGGACCTTTTTATTTTATTTATTTGTATGTGGTGCTGAGAATCAAAGCCAATGCCTCACACATGCTAGGCAAGTGCTCTTCGACTGAGCCACAAGCTCAGCCCTGTAATTTGATTTTTAAATTTTTATGTATTTAAAATTTCATTTAGAGCTGAGGCTATAGTTCAGTGGCAGAGCACTTGCCTAGCATGTGTGAGGCACTGGGTTTGATTCTCAGCACCACATAAAATAAACAAATAAAATAAAGGCATACTGTCCATCTACAACTCCAAAATTTTTTTTAAATGGTTAATAAAATAATTTCATTTATTTAAATTTTGAAACAGGGTCTCACTGTGTTGCCCAGGCTGGTCTTAAACTCCTGGGTTCAAGTGATCCCCCCGTTTCAGACTACAAGTATACACTGCAGTGTCAGGCTTTTTTTTTTAGTAAAGAAATGAAATGTTTCTGTACTTGTTACTAAACAACTAAAATAAGTTACAATATTTGGAGCTTTAATATCATAATAGTAATAGTCTAGCCATGTTAATAAAATAGTAATAATCTATTAAGGGATTACCATGTATTGGGCAATGCACTATTTTGTTTAATCCTCACAACATACCTATGAAGTAGACTGAGTCTCAGAGAAGTGGGTCACATGGCTAGTAAATGGCAGAACCCGGTTTGTTGGACTTCCTAACTCCTACAGTCATTCCCTGACACCTAGTTTATCACTCACCAATTCATTTAGCCAGACATGCACTCAAACAGTGAATGGAATTACAACAATTATTTTGTAGACATTTAAAGAACAAAAGAATCTTAGAATAATAAACTGTGTGTACTGGCAGCTGGTCTAGTGAGAAGAACAAAGACCAGATAGATTAGACTGTAATCTTTGCTTTGCTATTCATTCCCTCTGTGACCTTAAGCAATTTATTGAGCCCCTTTGATTTTCAACTAGCATGTCTGCATGTCATAAATAATCATACACATACATTCTCATCAGACTGATGTAAAGATTAGAGATAATTGTCCATAGGACCAGCTACATAATTTCCAGGGCTAATACAAAATAAAAATATGAGGTCCCTTGTTAAAAAATGATAAAGAATTTCAAGATGGCGACGGCAGGATATTAAACAAAGTGCAAGGCTCTTTTAAGCACAAAGCCCTGATTGCATGACCAGGTGGCACAGACAGGGTGTGCGATAAATTGTAGTGTTTTTTTTTCTCTCTAGATCATTGATTCTAATCCTCTCCAAATGCAGAGGAGGAAACTGAAGCTTAAAGAAGAGTAAAATATGCAAGTCAGTGGCAAAGCCAGGACTGCAGCCCAGACCTTCTTTGTTCCCAGCATTTCCCAAGTGTGTTCTGCATGGAGATTATAGAGATCCCATGAATAAAAGTTTCCATCAACAACAAAGTTTATAAAACATTGGTTTAATGTTAAATAGACATCTTTCGCAGAGTTGTTCAGACTATTCTCTCTGCAACATGAATCTCCAAGACAGGGATATAATATGCAACATAGCCAAAAAGTATTTGATATGAAAACCTCTTTCAGGACCATATTAAATATCTCTTAAAACTCTTTCAGAAATGCTGCTCTATACACTACTTTAGGACAATGGAAGTTTCCATGGGTTTTGATCTGTAGGGTGTGGTTATTCTCATTCCAAATTAGAAGCACACATATTCCTTCCATTAGGCCTTTCTGTCGGCATCCCTGTCCCCGCTGACTTGTGAGCCTGAGGATATAAAAATAATGAAAACCAGATTCCAGGAAAAGCATACTTGTTTAGAGTCACCCAGTTGCATCCAAAAGGCAGATCTAATATGCCTCTTTCCCAGGAGCAAGAATACAAAGACAAAACATACACCACGACCCCAAAATTCTTTCCATTTTGGATAATTTTCTCAATTTTCACATTACAAAATTAAAAGCTAATGTTTCATAGAAAGTCACAAGAGAAACAGGAAAATCAAAATTCTCAGCTACACAATTTATTAGCCATTCGACCTACACTGATAAATTTACCTTATCCCTTTACTTTTATTCAATACTCTCTTGAGTCAAATTAACCTCTTGCCTCTTTTAATTTTTACTTTTTATTTTGGTACTTTTTATTTTGGTGGGAGAGCCAGGGTCTCACATATGCTAGGCAAGTGCTGTACCACTGAGCTCAGCTCCATCCCTCGCCCTAACCTCTCTCTTCTTTTTTTTTCATTTATTTATTCTAATTAGGTTTACATGACAGCAGAATGCATTTTGATTCATTGTACACAAATGGAGCACAACTTTTCACTTCTTTGGTTGTACACAATATAGAGTTACACCGTATGTGCAGTCATACATGAACCTAGGGCATTGTTGTACATTACATTCTACCATCTTTCCGGCCCCCCTGTCCCATTCCCTCTTCTCCCTCCCCTTTGATCAAAGTTTCTCCATTCTTCCCATGCCCCCTCTCACATTATGGATCAACATCCACTTATCAGAGAAAACATTCGGCCTTTGGTTTTGGGGGATTGGCTGACTTCACTTAGCATGATGTTCTCCAACTCCATCCATTTACCTGCAAATGCCATAATTTTATTCTCTTTTAATGCTGAGTAATATTCCTTTGTGTGTATATACCACAGTTTCTTTATCCATTCATCTATTGAAGGGCATCTAGGTTGGTTCCACAGTTTAGCTGTTGTGAATTGTGCTGCTATAAACATTGAAGTGGCTGTGTTACTGTAGTAAGCTGTTTTTAAGTCCTTTGGGTATAGACCGAGGAGTGGGATGGCTGGGTCAAATGATGGTAACCTCTCTTCTTTGAGCTACCACACATTTAGATTTTACCTGTAGCCCTTGAAAATCTCTAGGAGACTTAGTTTGGAAATTAGCAGCCTAGATGATCTCTGTAGTTCCTTTCAGCTCTGACAATCTGTGATTCGAATGTATAGATGGTTTTGTGCCCTTTTGCCTCCATCTGTTAACAAAGGCTCCTAGATCCTTGAGAAATGCTCCTCTTAATATCTGAGAGGCTCCAAGGGTGAATCTCACATGATGAGATGTTAGGTGGCATGGACTCTTGGAGTTCTCAGTACATGGAATCCATCATATGGAATGTATAGAGGGGAGAAGACCAGATCTCTGCCCATCATACTGTACACTGTCACTTGGGCTTCTAACAGGTATTACATGTTGCCTCCCTTTTTTTTTTTTTTTTTTTTTTTTGGTATTGGGGATGGAACTCAGTGGTACTCAACCATTGAGCCACATCCCCAGCCCTATTTTGTGTTGTATGTAGAGACAGGGTCTCACTGAGTTGCTTAGCGCCTCACTGTTGCTGAGGCTGGCTTTGAACTTGCGATTCTCTTGTCTTACCCTCCCAAAATGCTGGGATTATAGGCGTGCGCCACCATACCCAGCTACATGTTGTCCATTTGACTCAGAGTTTTTAGTAAAGTACTTCTTCTACATTTTTCTGATTCCTCCCTCACTCCCATTTTATTTGCACAAATTACTAAATATGAGCCTCTGGTGGGATTGTCATAGGGCCAACAGGCAGAGTAGGGCTGCCATGAAGCCAAGAAACAAATTCGCACAATAAACTCAAGGTTGAATTTGGACCCACTCCTCCTTAATTTTGAAGATTCTGTTGCTGGACCCACATTGTTTATCTTTTCACTTTCTTTAGAATGAGTTATCTCCCAGGAGAGACCTAAAGCCCTCATGAAAAATAGACTTTTTTGGTGAGTTGGGCCTACTGGGTTGGAGTGCCTCTATGGGTCCACCAGCAGACAGACCAAGATGAAGTAAGAAGCGCAACAAGTTTATTGGGGGAAACATCTGTGAAAGGATAAGGGTGTGAGGCATCTGGTGTAGGTGGGAGAGCCTCAGATGGTGATGCAGGTCTAATACCAGTTTAAAAACAGGGGGAAGGATCAAGTAGAGGGAGCCTCAGGCTTTGATGCAGCTTTGGGAATGTCTCAGCTAGGTTGATGGGAAGCCGAGACTGTCCATTTGAGGAACTCTGTGTTGGGCAGATATGAGCTAGCTTTAGTACCAGGGAGAGTGTAATGGAGTGGGTGAGGGTAAACACTGCACCTGGAAGGTGCAGCTAGATGCCAACAGCTGACTATGCTCATCCCAGCAGGTTCTGTGGGAGATCTGAGCAGCATGTCCCCAAGGGCTGCCACACTGCTGCACATGCCCACAGTCTGAATTACAAAAATGGACATAATTTTGGGGGGGCAGTTCTAGAGATTGGACTCAGGGGTGCTTAAACACTGAGCCACATCCCCAGTCCTTTTTATTTTTATTTCGAGACAGGGTCCTGCTAAGTTGCTTAGGGCCTTGCCAGTTGCTAAGGCTGGCCTAAGTGGACATAATTTAAACTCAAACTGAGATATTGTGTATATTTATTACAAATATTTAATGCATGTAGAAAAGATATGGCATTAGGCTCTGCAGCAGCCCTTCCCTTTCCAGTGGCATAACTAAAGCTAAAAAAGCCTAGTCTAGGAAGATTTTGGGCAATTAGGTGAGCTGTTATGACCACTGTTGTCAACAATATGCATGTCTTATTGTATATTAACACTAGGTCAAGCTTAATATAAAAGAAAATAATCCTTAGGGAGCTCAAGGTAAGTTTGCAATAAAATATCCCTCACCTTTGGGGAGCTCCGACTTTTAAAGAGTTTTCATGCCATTCACTAAATGCTCCAAGGACACAGGAGTCTTTTAGTAGAATTGGCCTTGGAGATTGCCAAAAAGACCTTGAAACTGATCTGGCAGCCAGCTTGGTGGTGCAAGGGCATGCTCCACCCCCAGGACCCTGCCAGCCAAGATTTGGGATTTGCTGAGAGGCAGGCCCAACACCTGTTGTGGCTCCTGGCTGAGATTCAAAATTTGAGAAGGAGGGAAGAGGAAAGAACTGGAAAAGAGGAATTTGTGGCTAGAAGAGATAAGACAGAAAGCTATTTAGAACTGTACCAAAATTCATTCCAATCTAATCACCTGGCACAAAAGAGAGTGTCAGTGGTAGAAAGAGCACTGGCTCTGATATTTAAGCTCTGCCGCTTACACCCTGGCTGACCTTTGTCACTCAATGCCCCTTTGGGCCATTGCTCCTTGGCTATAATCTGCAGAGCTAAGCCAGATACTCTTTAGAGTTCTTCCATTTGAATAGTTTAGAATTCTAACAGTTTCTTTAAAGTAATCTTGGAAGAGCCTACAGAGAGGCATGAAAGAGAGGGGAAATAGGATGGAAAGAATTTCACATGAACCCAGAAATAACATATCATCATATCACAACATAACATCCTCACAACCTATCCTAACCTAACAAGCATTACCATGGACGTGGAGTCTGGTAATGGGGACCAGTAACATCTCTAAGGTGGAGGTAATTTCATGATTGAGACACTAAGGCATCAAAATATAACTGTTCTAATTTTATATAGAGGTACAGATGGTTGGAGAAGGAAAGTTGTTCCACCTGGGAGCTGGTTCTAAAAGATCTGTGATTCATATATGTTCCATCAACACATGAACCTTCAGTGTGACTAAAGAAAAGATGAAACTGTACTGAGCTTTCTTCCAATTTTTTTCCTTGCAAAAACAGACAATTTCTACACCCACTTAAATCTGCATTTGCTGTTTATTTCCACTTAGATAAGAATGCTGAAAGGTTTTTCCCCCCCCTAGGCCTAATATTTTAGGATTCTAAAAATAACAGGAGTGCATAGACCCTTATTAGTTTTTCCCATTGAGCTAAGAAAATGCCACAGATGAAAGAAAGAGAGAGAAAGAGAAAGAGAGAGAGAGAGAAGGAAACAAAACAAAAAACTGCAGTCCAGGGAATAACATAATTAGCAGCCAATCATGAAGAGGCTATGCAATCCTCAGGTCTTCTGATACTTAACCTTCCAGGCTAGGCCCTCCCAGAAAGGATCAGGTTTTCTCTTGGGGTTACTTCTTTTTTGAATTAAGCACCACTGAGCTTAATTAAGCACCTTTTTGAATGTAGCACCACTGAGGGCTACAGTCCAGAGAAACAAACTCTTAACCTAGTCCCCCGTAGACAAACAGATCTGAGGAGATTGAATGACCTGCAGGGAGAGAGTGCTCAGACTGAAGAGAAGAAGGAATTGTGGCTTCAGCAAGGATACCAGAGCAGCCACAGGAGGGCCGTACTGCCTCAATAAATAATGGCACCTTTGGCAGATGACCTAGTTCTGGGACAGGCCTGCAGCCTGCAGGTAGGCAGCCTGCTGATGCACACTGGCCCTTCGATCTCAGCCTAAATGTAATTTTCTCTGGGAATCAGAGTGCCACACACAGTCGTGCTGGCTGCATACACCTAGGATATGCTGAACAAAACATAGTTAATACAGACCTATAAAAGTTTAAGACAAGGGGCTGGGGTTATGGCGCAGTGGTAGCGTGCTCGCCTAGCACACGGGAGGCACTGGGTTCGATCCTCAGCACCACATAAAAATAAAATAAAGATATTCTGTCCACCTACAACTAAAAAATAAATATTTAAAAAAAAAAGTTTAAGACAATTTTCTGTTATTTAGCATCAAGAGTTTTGAGGACAGGGTGCTTTTTCTCCCCTTTTATTTTCTTTCTGGTTCACAGAAAGGTACTAGAGGGACTGGCATTAGCTCGGCTGACAGTCCTTCCCTTCCTCTTTTTTTTTTTTTAATTTTTTTTTTAGTTGTAGATGGACACAATGTCTTTATTTTATTGCTTTGTATGTGGTGTTGAGGATCGAACCCAGGGCCTCACGCATGACAGGCAAGCGCTCTACCACTGAGCTACAATCCCAGCCCCTTCCCTTCCTCTTATCAAAATAGCTTTAGTGCTCCTCATAGCTACTTAAGACTCTTTCCACTATTCCACCTGCCATACTTTATCTTAATCTCCTGTTTACTGGGCTATATATTGCTAGATTGTCCTCTGTGAGGAGAGAGACTATGTCTTATTTAGCTCTTTACCCTGAGTCCTAGAATGGCACTTTGCCCTAGCACAGGCTCGATGATGTTTGTTGACCGAATGAACATGTTCTGAATGCTTCAATGCTCTTGCCCAAGTGGACAGAGAGCTTGGAATTGCTAGCAAATAATACTAGCTACATCCTGGGCTCAGCATCTTATTTTAGCTGGATGCAATGGTGCATGCCTATAATCCAGTGAATTCAGAGGCTGAGGCAGGAGGATCACAAGTTCAAGGCCAGCCTCAGAAATTTAGCGAGGCCGTATTCAACTTGGTAAGACCTCGTCTCAAAAGAAAAAATAAAAAGGGCTGGGGATGTGGCTCAATGGTAAAGCAGCCCTGGGTTCAACTCCCACTACCAAACACACACACACCAGAAGTATCACCTGGTTTAACCATAAAAATACTGAACACATGAGAAGTAAGAGGCTGCCTCAGGGAAGCTGGACCATATGTAGTCACCTCCAGCAGAAAATTCGTCTTCTTTCAAATGGTGTAACCCACATAGTTTGCATATGGAGAAACCAGAGTCTCAGAGAGGGAAAATTTCTTATCCAACATCACATAATAAAAGAGAGCTCATAGCTAACCCAAGATCAGATTCCAAGTTATCTGACACTTAATTTTCTCATTAAAATTCCCTTTGTTTTTCTGCATGTTTATGACCTGAGAGTTGTGGTCAGGGACAGAGCTGGATGCTAGGGACAGAAAGCCCAAAATGTCAAAGGACAAATTTATTGCTTCACATACAGAAGTGCTGGAAATAGATATAATAATGCCATAAGATAGACTGTATTCTTCTCTTTTCTTTATTTTTGGTACTGGGGATTGAACTAGGGGTGCTTTACCACTGAGCTACCTTTCCAGCCCTTTATATTTTTTGTTTTGAGGAAGGATCTTACTAAATTGCCAAGGCTGGTCTTGAATTTGTGATCCCCTTGTCTCAGCCTCCCCAGTAGCTGGGATTACAGGCATGTGCCACTATGCCCAGCAGATTGTATTCTCCTTCTCACCCTCTTATGCTATGTCACCACCCTCTTTTCTCTGGGTGTCAGACTATTAAGTACAGACCAGTTTCCTCCACACAGTAAAGAACACAGCCGCTGATAGCTTCTGGTTTCATCTCACAGTTTGCCATCTGAGAGGAACTGAGCCCCTACCCTTACTTCAGATTGGCAAAATCTCTCCTCACCCTGGCTTGAAGTGACACATTTACCCTTGTGCTCATGATTTTCAGTCTTTACTGGAACTACTAGCTTGGAGTGAGGGAATCAGTGTTGAAAAAGAAGGGGGATACTTTTCCAAGAAGTAAGAATGGGTACTAGGCAGACAAGATGACTGATGTCCACTACATGTATTCTGAAGATCATTTGCCCACTGAGATCTGTGATGCCATCATTTGCAATCAGGTACTTTGTTTTGGGCCCTGCTCCTCTATGATCATTTTTTCCACATGCCTTCTCTGAGTTTCATGATAGAAAGAGGAAAGCAGAAGGGTGCCAAGAGCAGGAGAGAGACAGGTAATTAAATAAAATCACTGTGTGCTTTCCTCTGCAAACCTTCAGTGATCACAGAAGTGAGCCATGAATTAGAAAGGTTAGTTCCCTTTCTAGAATCGTTACTTAGTGACTTCACTGGCTCAGCATCAGGTCCTACATTCCTGTATGCTCTGGCCAGGCTATGGAACCGCAGCACTAAGCTGCTCCATGTAGCGTGTCAGACTCCTGTGATGAGCGTTCACTTCTTGTTTCCTTCAACCCACATAATTTATAGATGGAGGAACCAGAGTCTCAGAGAGGAAAAATTCCTTACCCAACATCACACAATAAAAAAGGAGCTTATGGCTAAACCAAGATCAGATTCTAGGTTCCCTGAAACTTGACTTTCCCGTTACGCTTCCCTTTGGTTTTCTGCATGGTTATGACCTCAGAGATGAGCAACCCCTTAATCTCACCTTTTTTCCCATTCTTTTCTCAATCTCGTGAGATGCCTTCTCTGGTCACTTTCACTAGATTACTCATCTCTGGGTTATGGTCAACTAGACTTCGTCTTATTCTCAGCTGTCAGGAATGAAATTCCAGTACCAGAAGCTACACCTCACTAATGCGGCATTCTCTTCACTGCTACTCTGCATGAGCTCACTATTAAGCCAGCTAGTCTCGACTTATAAAATTTTAGGCACAATCCTGGCCAACTCCTACTTATCTCTTGGGTGTCCATTTAGATCATATTATTTCAAGAGGTGAAATACATTTTATTTGGTTCCTCTCCTCACCCTGAGTTAGGAATACCTCCCATAAGATCCTGTAGCACCCCATGCTCACCCCAACAAAAAGGTCTTCATGCTGTATAGTAATCACCTGCTGATTTCATCTGGCTTCTCTGCTCTTCTGTAAAATCTGTGACGACAGAAACAATTTGTTTCCCCTTACCATTATTTTCCCCATGACCCAGCAAAGAGCCCGATGTCAATGACAAATGCTGTAAAACTATTTGTTGAATCAATGACTAGAACTCTGACGTCATGTTCCTAATTATTTGCACAGTAGTAATCAAATGAAAAAAAGACTTGAAATGTTTTATAGGTGAACACATAATACAGATATTAATGATTTATTACCCTAAGAGGACTCATATTAGCTATCATTATAATTTAAGTCTTCCCTGATTTTGACAAAAAGATGAAAAAAATTTAGTAGTCCATCCACAAAAGTTGACCAGACACTTAAATCTTTAGAGGGTCTGTGCTACTGTCACAGGCAAACACATTATCAGAATAAAATACTGAGCCCAGTGCAGTGGTACACACTTGTAATCCCAGCACTTAGGGAGGCTGAGACAGGAGAATCTCGAGTTCAAAACCAGCCTCAGCAATGGCGAGGTGCTAAGCAACTCAGTGAGACCCTGTCTCTACATAAAACACAAAATAGGGCTGGGGATGTGGCTCAGTGGTCGAGTGCCCCTGAGTTCAATCTCCAGTACCAAAAAAAAAAAAAGAATAAAATACTGCCTTTGGGGTCTCCCTTACCTTGATGGCAGGCTGGGCTACCCATCTGCTTGATGACCATGTCTTGAGTGCTGTGAGTCAGCTCCGGCTCTAAGTTTTTACTTGTGTTACCTCATTTACAACAAGGCTTTGAGGCAGGTTCTATTTTTATTACTTTTTAACAGATGGCAATGCCAAAACACAGGGAAGTTCTGTGACGCTCGAAGTCATAAAGCTGCTGAGCGGTGGAGCTAGGACACAAACCTGGCTCTTACTCTGAATCACTATGCTATAAGACTCTTCCTTCTACTATTTCTTCTACAACAACCTTCTTCCTTACTTAGACTGGTCTACTGTTTTCTAAACATACCTTGGGTTTTTCCAATCCTATGGATCTAATACTGTAATTTTTTTTTAAATATTTTTTTTAGTTGTTGATGTATTTTTATTTTATTCATTTATTATTTTTTATATGTGGTGCTGAGGCTTGAACCCAGTGCCTCACGCATGCTAGGCAAGCGCTCTACCGCTGAGCTACAGCCCCAGCCCCTAATACTGTAATTTTTGAAATAATTCAAAGGAGAGTTGTAGATTACCTCATCAAGTATTGCTGTTATAGGAGACAAAGTAGTAATATGTGTTTTGGAAAGAATAATATCTTTGCAACAAGGAAGACCTAGCATCAAAACCTGTCCATTTCAGTTATCTACTAACAAATCACTCTATAATATAGCAGCTTAGAACAACAATTTCTTCTCACAACTTTGTGGACTGGCTGTGCAGTTCCTCTCCTGGCTTCTCCTGCACTTGCTCATGTGGCTATGTTCAGTTGGAGGGTCAGTGGGGCTGGAAGGTTCACTATTACCTCACTTAGGTGTCTGGCTTGAAAAGGAACCTTCCATTGGCCTCTCATCCTCCCAGCGAGACCAGCTTCCTTAGATGGTGGCCTTGATGAGAGCTACTGAAAACAATTTGTGATGGTATTTAGTCTCCTTCAACTTCTAGCTAATTGACTGAAGGCATTTTACATTTTCTTTCCTGAGTTCAGTTTCCTCATCTATACAATTAAAATTGTATAGATCATGTTCCCAATTATCCCAGGTTCTTGTGAGCATTAAAGGAAATAATAGGTTAAGTATGTAGCAAATTTCATGCCAAGAAGCAATCATTCATCTGATGTCAGTTCTTGCTCTGTCACTTTTTTACTTGCCACTTCGAGGGCCTGGAGTGAAGCCATCCTCCTCTTCCCCATAATCTCTCTACAATCTGTTTAAACACTATACTTTCATCAAATGCATTTCTACCTTCATATCCTCTAAAAAAATGTCCAAAATCATCAACTTTTATTGATTGTCTACCTTAGGAAATTCCAAAGTCCTGTGTATGTGTTTATTGTTCTCAGTCTTTCATCTCCACGGGAGAAAATAACTTAATAGATTTGCTTTACATGTAAAATTATTTATTTTTAGGCACAATTTATATTTTCTGGATAGCTGGTGTCAGAATACCACTCCTTTCTTACAAAGAATGTCACTGAAAGGCAAGTGAATGAGAAAGTCTTTATTATCCCTTTAACCGCTTTAAAGGCAAATCATTTGCAAAATTTGCTACCTTATTATTAGCAACAAATTACTTGTCATGCTTGACTGGTTTAAATTTTTCATTAGGTGCTAAATACATGCTTCTTTTAAAAAATCCTTTTGTGGATCTATATCCCTAACTGGATAAAAAATACTAATAAAACCAAGAACCTTTATATACATACATATGTATAACATAAATGCACATAAATATTTTATTTATCTTGAGGTTCTGTTATCATACCCTAAACATAATAGAACACATTTCCCAAACACTCTCTATTAAGGTTTATGTAGACAATGAGTAAAGCAGCTATAGAACAGTGGGGAAGAAACTGGGTTTAAAAGCACAGGACCTAAGTTTATGTGTTGGCTCTTGGGTTGTGAACCAAAAAGTTACTTACTTATCTCTTAAGCTTCTCTGGTTCTATGGGAGAAAATACTAGATGAGAAGAGTAGGAGCCCTTTGGTACTCAAAATGCATGATCTTAAGCCAGTAGGTTTAAAGGGGTGTATGTGTTACCTTTTATGAAAATATTTAAGCCTGATTCCTGCTTCCTTTATCCACTAATGCACATAGAATAAGACAGGGCAAAGAGAGAAGTATTTAGAAAATGTTTTCTCAGTGAGAACCATGACAGCCTTAGAGTCCAAGATATTCACTGTAATCAACACTGGGTGCAGTTGCAGGGAGGAAGCATCTGTGCCCATATTTCCATATTATTCTGATTATTAAAAGCTATTTTTTAAACTGAATGCAGTTACCATTTTCTCAAAGTTGGATATTCATCTCCAGGTGACTAAAAGGGAACAGTGAGATTCATAGATTTCCTAAGCTCTCAATGGTCTATTTACAAAACCTACCTTGCCACATTTCCCAATCTTATCATCACTTCCTTGATACTGTCCTCCTTGTCATGGTCAAGTCAGAGAAGTCCTTACATTTTTTTAAAATATTTTTTTTCGTTGTAGATGGACACAATATTTTTATCTTACTTATCTATTTTTATGTGGTGCTGAGGATCGAACCCAGTGCCTTGCACATGCAAGGCAAGCACTCCATCACTGATCCACAATCCCAGCCCAGAAAAGTCCTTACATTGATAGGAGCTTGTAATGCCTTGAAGGTAACACAATAACTATTCACTCCCTGATGACGCTCCAGATGCATAGAAGTTTGCTTCCCCTGTGATAATTCACACTAACTGTTTTTTTATAGCTATATTTGTGTCTTGCACAGGAGGAGACACCTGAAAGTGCTTAATAAGTACTTTCAGGCTGACCAACTAAAATGTCCATACATTGTGGTTCTTTTGTCAAGGAAGTGGAGAAAAACCTCTAATTCAAACCAGCTCTGGTTCTTACTAGCTCAGTGGAAAGTCTAAGGAAAGGGGAAAGGATAAAACCTTAGGGAGGTTGTTAACAATCTAGCATTTTTAAGTCAGGTGGGAATATTTAATTTGTTCACCAAAGAGAGCAACATGATCTCCAGGGTATAATGAGAACAATGTTGTGTGCCCATAGAAAACAGTACTGTATTGTACACTTAAAATGTGTTAAGAGAGTAGATCTCATATTGAGTATTCTCGCTACAATAAAAGTAAAAAACAAAGAGTACTTACATTTGTTTAATATAGGTTACAAAGTGCTTTTTAAAAAATCTCTCAACTCACTTGAGCCTCCAGCAATCTTGTCAGGTAGATAATCTTAATCTCACAGAAGCAGAAGCTAAGACTGAGATGGCTTCTGTCCAGGCTCAAAGTCACATAGCTAGTCAATGGCAGAGATAAGACTAGTACCAAGATCTTCCTAGATAAGAAGGAAACTTAACATAAAATTGTTTAAGCAGGATATAGACTATTGGCTTGTGTAGCTGAGCACGTATAGAAGATATTGTAGTTATCTCCCCAATATTAATTCTTAGTAGCTCTTAGTAGCTCCCCTAATTGTTGTTTATTATCATTCTCCCCGCTACTTCTTTTTTAAAAATATTTTTTAGATGTTGATGGACATTTATTTTATTCATGTATTTTTATGTGGTGCTGAGAATTGAACCCAGTGCCTCACACATGCTAGGCAAGCGCTCTACCACTGAGCCACAACCCCAGCCCCTCTCCCCCCTAGTTCTATACTATGGAGGCCAAGTGCTTTTGGAGAAGGCAATCTCATCCCTGACTCAAGAGGCAGAGCTCAAGGTTCAGGTTTACATAGATCAGCACAGTTTATTTCCTGGCTTTGGCTAGTGGCTCAAGGATGGCCATGTGATGCTATCTCAGCCAATAAGAAGGAAAGAGAGTTCTTCTGAGGGTTTCTGGGAAAGAACTTCCAGAATATTATGAGAGCACCTGGAAAAAACTATCTCCCACCAAATGTGAAGAGGGTACATGCACATGTCTTTCTATAACTCTGCAGAAAGCCAGCCTTAGAAAAAGCTGACACTAGATGACAAACAAGAGTCTTTGATGACACTGTCAAGCTAGTAGATCAATTAATTCTGAAGCATAACCTTTCTCTGGACTTTGCAGTTTCATAAACCACAAACTATCCTAGTCCAATTCATGGCAAGTAACAGAAAACCCAACTCAAACATTAATGGGCCTCCTGTTACTTGCCTGCATGCCATGGAGGATACAGTTAACAGTAATAAAAATAATCTAATAATAACTCCATGAGGTAATTCATAGAATGGAAGGAAGAGCTACAGAGATCAGTACCTTGGGGACTAGAATTAGGGGCTCTATGACACCTGGACACCTCTCTCCACTTCTCTCTCTGTCTCCATCTCCTACTAAAGATGTATCTTTTCACTATGTGACAGGGACACGATCAGTCTATTGGTGAGGGTTGCAACAGGAAAGAGGTGCCTTTCAGATTAAATAATCTGAGGAGAATCTAATAAACAGACTATTTACAAAGATATGGGAAAAATACCACCAAGAATAATGCGGTGCCCCAAGGCTGGAAACAGCCTAGTGGGGAGATAGTACCATTTCCAAGCCTAAAGGGATGAGGGGAAGAAACCAGAGACTGACAGGGCTATGTGGAGAGGGCCACCTGAAAGGGATAAATCAGATTGCTTTCCAACCTCAACCCCTTTCTTCCTCCAATAACCTGCTGGTATTCCCCATAGCTGAACCACACCAGAAGCCAGAAGGAAAGGGAGCCTGGGATGAATTCCTCAGGGTCAACCTCCTGAGGCACTGAGTGGTCTATAAAAAGGTGGAGGGTGAATTTAAAGGAGCAAGTAGAAGATATCCAGTACCCTTAGGTTAGCAACCTCTGCAGAATGACAGCATTTCTTTTTTTTTTTAATATTTTTTTAGCTGTAGATGGACACAATGTCTTTATTTTATTGCTTTGTATGTGGTGCTGAGGATCGAACCCAGGGACTCACGCATGCAAGGCAAGCGCTCTACCGCTGAGCCACAATCCCAGCCCAGCATTTCTTTTTTTTACAGCATCTGAATGCCAATACCAGAAAAGGGTTTTGGCACTAACTGGCACAGTGGCTTACTTCTTGGATCAACTGTATAAACACATAAGCAATTCCTTACTCCTAACAAATGTTCTATATCACCATGAATCAAAGAATATTTAGACATTACCTGGGTTTCCACTGACCTTTTTAATGTATGAATTTAATACAAGGCTGGGGCTATCATAAAGTATATCAGGTCTACATAGCAGTGTTATTATGTAACTTTTTTTTCAAAAATAAATTATAAGCATGTTATTATTTTATTATAAGCATTAGATTATACAATTATTTTATTATGGTTTAAACAAAACATTATCAGTACTACTACTGCTATTATTATTTTAAACTTAAATTGTTATCAGGAGGATTTTTACAATTGCAACAATATGTATTCAAATCTCAGTTCTTCCACTTAGCAGTCTATGAAACTGAGCAAGTCATTTATCTTCCCTAAGCTTCATTTGTAAAATAAGGATAATAATTAGGCTCTTATAGACTGGTTTAAAATAATGTACATAATGTAATAACACAATCATTAATGGGACCTAGTATCAAAAGGGAAGAATGGGAGCTGCATATATGATGAAATACGCACTGGCCAAGAGAAGCCTCACATCAGTTTTTAAAAACTGTTGATTTGATGAGTGTTCCATCATTTTTACCTCTCTTCAGCTGAATGCTGAAATAATTCAGAGATGCTCATTGAAATCAGATGGGAATTAAGACATGATATCTGTTTTCAGCAAAATGGATTAGAGAACATGAATTGGACCTCTCCCCAAAACTAGGCTTTGGACCTGCACATGGGAACATTACTTTTGTGAAGCAGAGTTACCCAACAAGACATATGGAGGACCAAAATCAGCTTCATGCTGCACTGGCCAGAGCAAAGGAGTCAGGCAGCTAACATCCAAGAGGAAGATAAATAGGTATAAAGGATGCAAGAACCCTAGGAACTAATGCCCTCTACCTGTGCCAGAGACAGCATCAGGAATGCACTATCTGTAGTAGGAAACATCTAGAAGAGTTGAAGAAATTCTGAGGATAACCTGTACTCCAGCTACAGAGAGAGAACAATGCTGGCTAGAAACAAGCACCAAGTATGGGTGTGGCTCAACTACTGAGCCAAATACTGTCAAGAGCAGCCATGGCAGCAACAAAAGCAACCACTGAGGGACCAAAACAGAACAGAGACATGCAACCAGGACTGAATCAAGCACATCAGAGCCTCTGCCTATCCTGAGGTCTCTGAAGTCTCGGGTTTCTGAGTTTCTCCTTCACTCAACCCTTGTGAAATTCACACAGAAGCAGAACTTAATGCCTCCAACAGGGGGCACACACCTTGTGTCATGAACTCTGTCAAAGTTGAGAATTTCCCCTGGCCACACTGAGTACCTTGCATCTCTAGAGCTCTTAAGTATCTTTTTACCTACCTTTCTCTCATGAGGCTTTGGTCCTAAGGTAGAGACGATTCTCTAGAATCGAAAAATAAAGTATTAGGTCAAATCTGAATTTAGAGAACAGTCTATTCACTAAGATGACTTGCAAATCTCTTAGAGGAACCACAAGATATTAGGTAGACAAATTAAGAAAGCTTCTTATCAGATACTGAAACTTTCTTTTTTTTTTTTTTTTTTGGTACTAAGGATTGAACTCAGGGGCACTCAACCACTGAGCCACATCCCCAGCCCTATTTTGTGTTTTATGTAGAGACAGGGTCTCACTGAGTTGCTTAGCTCCTCGCTGTTGCTGAGGCTGGCTTTGAACTCGCAATTCTCTTGTTTCAGCCTCCCAAAATGCTGGGATCACAAGTGTGCGTCACCATACCGGGCCAGATACTGAGACTTTAAGTTGGCAATAAGCAAAGTGGTATTGGTGCTAAGAGAACTAAATAGGCTAATGGGACAAAACAGAGCGCCTAGAAAGAGACCAACATGTGCTAGAAGTAGGTACATGATAAAGATAACATTTCAAATAAACATATATGGCTTATTAAATAAACAATGCTAGAAAAATAGGTTAGCTTCATGAAACTATATTGAATGAGACCCCTATTTTTTACCAAACTAAAAGTAAATTGACCCAAAAAACAAATGCCGAATGTTCTCTCTGATAAGTGGATGCTGATCCATAATGGGGGAGAGAACACGGGAGAATGGAGGAACTGTGGTCAAAGGGGAAGGAGAGGGGAGGGGGCATGGGGGCAGTAAAGATGGTGGAATGAGATGGACATCATAGCCCTAGCTTCATGTATGACTGCATATATGATGTGATGCTACATCACATACAACCAGAGAAATGAAAAGTTGTGCTCCATCTGTGTACAATGAATCAAAATGCATTCTGCTGTCATGTATACCTAAGTAGAATAAATAAATTTTTAAAAATGTATATTTTTATAATAGCAAAAATCATTGTTTAAAAAACTAATAATACAGTGAACCAATAGCTATAGCAAAGGAATCAAAGCAAACATACAGTCAAAGAAATATCAACAAAGTTTATGCTTTGCATATCTGTGGAGATAAATGATAGGTTATGATATGATTACCCTGGATATAAATCTGTTGTACTAAAAAACTCCAGGAAATCAGAACAATTTAAATGTGTTATATATGTCCCCCCTACCCTCAATTCCTGTTGAAATAAATACTTGCAGATTTAAAAAAAAAGTAAATTGAATATGGATTATAAATTCAAATCTGAAAAGCAAAACTTTTGAAGAAAGTTTTTGGGGCTTCTTTTTTTCTTTCTCTCTCTTCCTTTTCCTTGCTTGCTTTCTTCCTTCTTTCCTTTCAGGGCACTGGAGATTGAACTCGGCACGTTGTATCTTCTAGGCAAGCACTCTACTACTAAGCTACATCCTTATCTCTTGTTAAAAATTTTATTTTGAGACAAGGTTTCACTAGATTGCCCAGGCTGGCCTGGAACTTACAATCCTCATGTATGGTCAGTGAAGACTGATCCACTGTTTCAGTGGTTAGTCAATGACCTAACAGAGATTTCCTTAAATGCCTGGAGCCAAAAAGAGAGAGAGGAAAATACTACTCTTCTGGTCTAAACTACAATGATGGCTGCAAAATATATAATGTGATATGCAAAATATGTGCAATTCTCACAATCTGAAAATATGCTCTGCCAAGAACATAATTGCCTGCTGACCTAAATGGTGCCTGCTTTTGTGATTTGGGAGATAAGTTGTGCAGAGGAGGTGGCAGCTCCCTCCTTGTGGCATCTGCTCACGGGTACCCAGGGCCCCCTCTCAGCTTGTGGAAGAATCAGTTTCAGGTTTCACAGTTCTGTAATGACGTTAGACATCATCAATCATACAGCCGTGGATTGAGTAATCTGGGTGGATCATGCAGGTGAATTTGGAGCGAACCATATCCATGCAGGCCAGATGGCCATCTTGGGCCGGAAAAGGATTGGGCTGGTCGTTCGTAAAATGTGGGATCAAGGAAAGGACCATTTGGGGCTGGGGTTGTGGTTCAGAGGTGGAGCGCTTGCCTAGCACATGTGAGGCCCTGGGTTTGATCCTCAGTACCACATAAAAATAAAATAAAGGTATTGTGTCCATCTACAACTAAAAAATATATTTAAAAAAAAAAAGAAAAGGACCATTTGAGCTGGCTGTGGTGGCACACGCCTGTAGTACCAGTGGCTTGGGAAGCTGAGGCAAGGGGATCACAAGTTCAAAGCCAGCCTCAGCAACAGCTGTTGCTAAGCAACTCAGACCCTGTCTCTAAATAAAAACACAAAATAGGGCTGGGAATGTGGCTCAGTGGTTGAATGCCCCTAAGTTCAATCCCCAGTACTAAAAAAAAAGTAAATGACCATTTGAAAAAGTTCAGCAAGCTGATGGGTGCCTTTAGGGTCTGACTGACAATTCTCTGGCCCTTTTGGAATGTGGTGGGCTTTGCACTGGGGCCAGGGACTGCCTTGTTAGGGAAGGAAGGAGGGATGGCCTGCACTGTGGCGATGGAACAGTCCAGAGCATATCACTATAACAACCAGATAAGGACGCTCATGGAGGAGGACCCTGAAAAATATGAGGCTCTTCTTCAGGTGGTAAAGCAATTTTGAGAAGAAAAGCTTGAGCACCATGACCTAGGACCTGACCATGACGCGGAATTGGCCCCTGCATATGCTATCCAGAAGAGCATTTTATCAAGCTGGATGCAGCACAGTCATGTATTTATCAGAAAGATTTTAAAGTATTTCTATTTATCTGTATCTATAAAAGATAGTAGTAGTTTAACAAGTGACATTTACAGAGAAGGAACTGTATAATTACTATTATGTGAATTTTGTTAATAAACTATAACTATAAACTATAATAAACTTTCTTTTTCATTAATAAAACCCTCCACTGTTGGGGCTGGGATTGTGGCGCAGTGGTAGCATGCTCGCCTAGCATGCGTGAGACACTGGGTTTGGTCCTCAGCACCACATAAAAATAAAATAAAGATATTCTGTTCACCTACAACTAAAAAAATAAATAAAATTAAAAAAAAAAAAAAACCTCCACTGTTGTTTTTTTTCTTTAGTCTTATACCCAAGGCTGACAATTCACCAGGTGTATTCAAATTACAGCAAATGAAGCCGGTCCTTTTTTGGTCTCATAGTTAATTCCTACAGCTTCAAGAACAAATCAATAAGTTAATAGAAATCAATTTTTTTTTCTTTTTGCGATGCTGAGGATGAAATCAGGGCCTCAAGCTTGCTCTACTACTGGGCTACCTCCCCAGCCTGAGGAATCTTTTTTTTTTTTTTTAATTAAAAACAAAAAACTAGGGCTGGGGTTGTGGCTCAGTGGCAGAGCACTTGCCTCATACATGTGAGGCACTGGGTTCGATCCTCAGCACCGTATAAAAATAAATAAACAAAATAAAGATATTGTGTCCATCTATAACTAAAAAAAATTTAAAAAAAGAAATTTAAAAAAACTTTGTTTTAGTTGTAGATGTACACAATATACTTTCATTTTATTTTTACTCATTTTTATGTGGTGCTGAGGATCGAACCCAGTGCCTTAGATGTGCCAGGCAAGCACTGACTGAACCACTGAGCCACAATCCCAGCCCCCTGAGGAATCTTTAAGAGGAAAAAAGGTTGAGTTTACTGGTGACAAAAAGCACTTTAAAACCTGAGGACATTTAAGTTTTACTGAGCAAATTACGAAGTCCATCGAGTAAGTTGGAATCTATAATTGTTTCTGTTTTGAATTGTGCATGATGTGAACGGGAAGGTGCTGTGGTCTCAACATTTGTGTCCTCCCAAGATTCCTATGCTGAAATCCCCAACCTACAGGTGATGAGACTGTAAGTGGGCCCTTTAGGAGGTGATCAGGCCATGGGAGTAGAGGCCTCTTGAATGGTGATAGTGCCTGATAAAGGAGGCCTGAGACCCCTCAACTCTTCCACCCTGGACTGCAGAGGGGAACCTCACCAGACACCAATCTGCTGGCACTTTTATTTGGGACTTCACAGCCTTCAGAACTGTGAACAGGACATTTTTGTTGTTTATAAGCCGCCTGGTCTATGGTGTTTTGTTCCAGTTGCCAGAACAGATGAAGACAGGGAAGAGTTAATCCCAGCAAAGAACATACCAAGTTTTGAATTATTTGCAAGACCAATTATACTCATTTCCTTAAGGTCTGTTACCTTACGAATGAACCAAAACTGACTAAAAATTTCATACTTTGATGAAATATTTTATGATTTTCAAATTTTAGAATTATTTAATAAAATCATAGATCAATGGTAAAAGAAAATATAAACTGAAATTTAAAACCTTATATAAGTTTGATAACAAATTGGACTGGCCAATATTTGAGGGGTAAAATGAGTTGAGAGAGTTCAGAGACTCTAATCCTTACATGTCATTATCTCTTTTCATCCATCCGTTTATTCATTTGACAAAAATTCATAACACTTGGTTAGCATCTCTTAAGTGCCAAGCATTATTGGTGCTGAATGCAGAATTAAACAAAATAGATGAAAATCCCTGTCCTTATGAAGCTCACATTCATTCAGGTAGGAAGTAGGGAAATGTGGTAGGAATAAGCTTTGGATGAAGGCAGGAGATTGTAGGAGAGAGAAGGATAAACTTCAGCTCCTGCACATCTCTCGATGTATGAATCTCCTCCTTTTTAATCGTCTGTCAATATCCTTCCATCTACCTTAGGGTTCATCTCAAATGAACCTTATCTCCTCTTTGACTATTTCCTACCCACTGCACATAGCAAACTTTTTAAAAATTGTAAAATATTATATAATTTAGTGGGCTTTTAAATATTTCTCACAGCATATACTATATAATTTTGCCTTGAATGTTTTGGATGATCAGTAAACGAATGAATTTTTGTCAAAGACAGCATGTGATATATGCAAGCAGTAATGCTGTTATAAGAGAAAGCAGATGGCTCTGGGGGAGAAAACAGATCAGATGACCAGGTCGCTGCTCCAAGCGGTAAAACATTCACATATTAACTGTGTGATAAATGTGAATCATCAATACTGAGTCAACAAATATGAAATCATTTTTTAATATTTTTTAAGTTGTAGATGGACACAATATCTTTATTTATTTTTATGTGGTGCTGAGGATCGAACCCAGTGCCTCACACATGCGAGGCAAGCGCTCTGCCACTGAGCCACATCCCCAGCCCCCAAATATGAAATTATTTTAAGCAGGACGTATGGTAGTAAAAAGAATTAATGAAATATAATAAAAGCAGTTCAACAAGCATATCCATTTTTGCTTGACTAATTGAAAACAAAGTATTAAACAGGTGAAGCAATACACACAATGAAAGTATACCTCATTAATAGCTAAATAAAAATACTACAGGGTCAAAGAATTACTCTTTAGGCTTTTTAGCCTGAATTTAATTAACTGAAACTCTTCTGAAGTAGAACATATTCAGTCTTTTGAAATAAAATGCTTTTTTCCAGTGCTATTATTATAAACCTGGAACACAACATCCCTGTCTTAACATGTCATAAAGCTGCCTCTTTGTGTATACTTGTAATTCAAGCATGTATAAAGAGAGACTGCATAACACTCAGGAATAAAAACTGAGTACAAGTAGAAAGAAAATAGAAAGCCAGCATTACAATGCTCAAATTACATGGTTCTAAGAACTGGATAATGAAAGCACTTTGCAAAGGTTACACATTACCAAACTCCCTTTTCACCAACATGAGGTCAGGGAAGTAGAGGAAATAACACAAGGAGGCAGACTTATTATAATTAAGTGACATAATTCAAGTCAGTGATTCATTAGGAAATAGTTCCCAAGGGTCAAATGAGTCATCATCAATTTTAAGCAATAAATTTTCCATTTCTTATTTTGGGGGACAAGTACATTGCTCTATCCTACTTCAAGTCAGTATTGCAACCAATAGAAAGTAATAGATATGTATTTTAAAGATATAAAAACAAAAAAAAGCCTAGCACTGTGGAGCAGGCCTGTTATCCCAACAACTCAGGAGGCTGAGGCAGGAGGATCTCAAGTTCAAGGCCAACCTTGGCAACTTAGGGAGAACCTGTCTCAAAACAAAAAATAAAAAGGGCTGAAGATGTAGCTCAATGGTAGAGTGCCCCTGGATTTGCTCCTCAATATGAATAAATAAATAAATAAATAAATAAATAAATAAATAAATAAATTTCAAAATACAAATTGAAGAATTGTTCTTTATTTTATTTTTTTAAATATTTTTTAGTTATGCATAGACACAGTGTCTTTATTTTGTTTATTATTTTTATGTGGTGCTGAGGATCGAACCCAGTGCCTCACACATGCAAGGCAAGCGCTCTGCCAGTGAGCCACAACCTCAGCCCGAATTGTTCTTTATTTACAATAGGTAGGAACCAGAATCAATACTAAAACCATACCAATGGCAGCTAGACCCCAAGAGGTAGATGTACTCAGGGCAGAACTGAACAATGAATTGGTGAAGCCCAGTCTCTACCAATGTATTCCAAACTACACAAGTTCCAACTCAGGCAACAATAGCCGCCTTCTAAGTCAGTCTCACTTTGCCAGTTGTTAGTACCTATCCCCAGGATTCCTGTAGGAGATGATGTACCCCAATATCCTGTGGTTGCTCACGAGCTGGGGACTCTGCTAGCTTCGTTTCAGAGAAGAGCTGTCAAGAACAACTGCTAAAGTGGTTGTGTTGCTCTTTTCAAGATGCATTCATAATAGGGAGCATGGTAGAATAAAGGTGGCTGATGGTGGCCTGGCTGATGCACTGGATGGATCCAGCACTCATACTCTGTGGACGAGAGCACAGAATCAGTGGTGGGGAAAACCAGGGAACTCTGTGGCTACACAAAGCTTTTTTGCGCCTCTGATCCTTAGGTGCTCCATGTCTTACACATGTACTCTGCATTGTTATATTACTTAGCATCATACCTATATTCTCTATGAGATAACATGAAATGTTTAGTATAGACACATCCACATAGCCCCTAGCTCTCATTGTTCCCTTATCTGAATCAACCAGCCACACAATGTTTCTACACCTGTCCCAAATCTTCCTGTCTCTCAGTCCAGCAGTCAAAATAATCTTTTCTCCCTGAGGCCTCCAGTTGTCATGGTAACAAAAAGCAGTGCACAAAGAAAAAATCATACAGTAAAGCTAGATACGGATTTTGAGCTCTCCCTAACTGACTTGCTGAGACCATTTCCTTTCTTTTATCTTGAATGTGTGTAATAAATAAGCTATAATCTTTGTGGTTAGTTTTAACTGTTTTACATGCTTACTTTAGAAAGGGGGGGGGAAACTGGCTCAACCTGTTTAAAAGAGGCTTGTTGTCAAACTTTAAGGCTATTTGCTTTAATTGCCTCTGATTTTTAAAGACCTCATGACAAAAAATTAAAAGTGACTCATAAAGGATTTTAATGAATTCTACTTACTTCAGACAAAAAAAATCCATTTCTTGATAATAGGGAATATTTTATATATAAACAGGTAGTCAGTCCACTGTGTTCCATCCTTGCTTACTTTGCCCTGGTTGAGATCAAACATAGAAATAATTTCTCCAACTCTTCAATGAGCACACAATAGGAGAGAGTAGATTATTCTCAGGACAGTGTATACCAATTGTTTGAACAGGCACTTCATGAAGCCAAATTACTACTTCTTTTAGTGTGAAGGTTCATGCAGCCAAACATAAGAAGGAAGCACCTACTAACTTCTTTATGAACTCCAGTCTCTCTCTTGAAGTTCCTGTGGGGGGGATATGACATTTTGATGTCCTCTTAGGATATTTCAATACCGCTGTGCATTCAAGAACTTAGGAGAGTGTGGCCTTTCTGTCTCTCACTCTACCTTTGATGTTTCTCTCTCTTTCCCTTGTTATTTTTCTTGTCTTTCCCATCTTTATTTTTTTTTTTTTTTTTTTTTTTTGGTACCGGGGATTGAACTCAGGGGCACTTGACCCCTGAGCCACATCCCCAGCCCTATTTTGTGTTTTATGTAGAGACAGGGTCTCACTGAGTTGCTTAGTGCCTCGCCATTGCTGAGGCTGGCTTTGAACTCGCGATTCTCCTGTCTCAGCCTCCCTAAGTGCTGGGATTACAAG
>CM053399.1:55240691-55323547 GCA_028644305.1 Xerus rutilus | reverse complement strand
GCACGGTGGCTCAAGCCTGTAATCCCAGCACTCAGGGAGGCTGAGACAGGAGAATCGCAAGTTCAAAGCCAGCCTCAGCAATGGCGAGGTGCTAAGCAACTCAGTGAGACCCTGTCTCTACATAAAACACAAAATAGGGCTGGGGATGTGGCTCAGTGGTCGAGTGCCCCTGAGTTCAATCCCCAGTACCAAAAAAAAATAAAATAAAAAAAAATAAAAAAAACAACAAAAACCACAGTGAGAATCTTCTCACTCTAATTAGAATGGCTATTACCAAAAAGACAAATAATAACCAGTGCTGGCAAGGATGTGGAAAAAAGAGAATTCTGATACACTGCTGCTGGGGATGCTAATTAGTAAAGCCATAATGGAGTTTCCTCAAGAAATAAAAAACAAAAACAAAAAAAACCTAGAAATAGAACTATCAAACAATCCTTTGCCAGGCACAGTGGCACAGGCCTAAAATCCTAGCACTTTGGGAGGCTGAGACAGGAGGATTGTGAGTTCAAAGCCAGCCTCAGCAAAGGTGAGGCACTAAACAACTCAGGGAGACCCTGTCTCTACATAAAACACAAGATAGGGCTGGGGATGTGGCTCAATGGTCAAGTACTCCTGAGTTCAATCCCTGGTACAAGATAATAATAATAATAATAATCCTTCAATCCCACTACAGGGTATGTATCCAAAGGAACTGAAATCAATAAGTCAATGACACATCTGCATTCACATGTTTATTGTAATACTATTCACAATAGCCAAGACATGGAATCCGCCTAGGTGTCCATTGAGGGATAAATGGATTTTTTAAAATGTAGTATATATACACATTAGAATAATGTTTGGCCATAAAACAATCAAATTCTGTCATTTGCTGAAAAATGGATAGAACTGAAGAACATTATGGTAGTGAAATAATTCAATCACAGAAAGACAAGTACCACATGTTCTCACTTTAATGTGGAAGCTAAAAAGTTGGTCTTAGATAACATGAGACTAGAATAGTGGTTCCCAGAGCCTAGTAAGGGTGTGGGCGAGGGAGATGGAGAAGGTATGGTTAACAGGTGCAGGGGTGCAGATGGATGAGTAATAACTTCTAATGTTCTGTAGACCATTGAATAATAATGGCTGACAACAATTGATTATTTCAAAATCAATAACAGAATTCTGAATTTCCCCACACAAAAAAATGATAAATGTCTAATAAATGATAGATATGCCAATTACCCTGATCTTACCATTACGCATTATATACATATACTGAACGTCACATAGTACTCTGTAAATATGTACAATTACTATGTGTCAATTAAAAGTAAAACATAGGGGGCTGGGGCTATGGCTCAGCGGTAGAGCGCTTGCCTCGTATGCGTGAGGCCCTGGGTTCGATCCTCAGCACCACATAAAAATAAATAAATAAAGACATTGCGTCCATCTACAACAAAAAAAATATTAAAAAAAAAAGTAAAACATAGGGGCTGGGGTTATGGTGCAGTGGTAGCGTGCTCGCCTAGCACGCGGGAGGCACTGGGTTCGGTCCTCAGCACCACATAAAAATAAAATAAAGCTATTGTGTCCATCTACAACTAAAAAATAAATATTAAAAAAAAAAAGTAAAACATATTTCTAAAAACAGAAAAATGTGACAGCAGCTAATATATTGGGGATAGTTGCTAAGTGTCAAAGTATTTACCTATGTTAAAGTACTTAGGTCTCACAAGATTCCTATATTAGACACTATTATTAGCTCATTCTAGAGTACTTCAGAGAGGCTCAGTACTTGTCTAAGACCATTGAGTTAGAAAGTAACAGAACTGAGCCGGGCGCGGTGGCGCACGTCTGTAATCCCAGCACTTTGAGAGGTTGAGACAGGAGAATTGCGAGTTCAAAGCCAGCCTCAGCAACGGTGAGGTGCTAAGCAACTCAGTGAGACCTTGTCTCTACATAAAACACAAAATAGGGCTGAGGATGTGGTTCAGCGGTCGAGTACCTCTAAGTTCAATCCCCAGTACCAAAAAAAAAAAAAAAAGTAACAACTGAAATTTGAATCCAGAGCTCAGTTATCTAACTTGCCTGAGAAGGAATGTTTAGGAAACAAGATTGGTAACAGGAGGATAGACTGCTTTCTGTGGCTCCACTTCTTACCCATGGAAATAAAAGTAGGGAACCAGGCAAGAGCACTGCCAAGTATCACTCACATACACCCCTAAGAGAGACCACAAATAACTTGTGAATGGGGAGAAAGTCCCCAAGTTATCCATGGTCAGCATTATAATAGTAAATCCTCCATCCTCATGAGAAAATGTATCAGAGATTCCCTTTCCAGCTTATAGTTCTCAAATAATTGTCAAGTGCTCAGCACTCTTGTTTCTCTTTCTGCAGGCAGGGAAGAGGTGGGTTGGGCTGCACTTTTGCTACAGCTGGCCACTCTGAATGTTGCCTAGACATGTGATGATATATTCTGTCCTCAAGTCATTCTGCTGAATTACAAAATCCTAGAAGGTCAAACCTCACTTGTACAGAATTGAAGCTTTTCTCAACAAGCTTTTACTGTGAAGGACAGAGATAAACTTTTTTTTAAGTACATCTTTGTGGAGTTTCATTGTTTTTTGTTTTTTTGTGGTACAGGAAATTGAACATAGGTGTGCTTTACCACTGAGATACATCCCCAACTCTTTTTATTTTTATTTTGAGACAGGGTCCCACTAAATTGCTGAGGTTGGCCTGAAACTTGTGATCCTCCTGCCCTAGCCTCCTAAATCACTGGGATTACAGGCATGTGCCACCACACTCAGTTTAAGTACATCTCTAATTGTTTAATTTTGGGAAAGAAAAAATAAACTGAATAATCTTTTAGAATAATTATATAATGAAGTCCCATGTACCTCTCATTTAGCTTCAATAATTACCAAGGCTAATTTTGTTTCAGCTATAACTTTACTCACTTCTCCTATCTCTAGGAATTTTGCTTTACCACTGAACCATGTCCTAGCCCTTTTTATTTTTTATTTAGAGACAGAGCCTTGCTAAGTTGCTGAGGCTGGCCTTGAACTTGCAATCCTACTGCCTCAGCTTCCCCAGTGCTTGGCTATCTCTAGGATATTTTGAAGCTAATCCAAGACCTAATATTATTTCATTAGTAAATATGTTAGGTTTTTATAAAAGATAAAAACTCTTAAAAATATATAATGAAAATACCATTATCATACCTAAAATTAATAATTCATCAACGTCATTAAATAACCTGTTCATGTCCAAATTTCCCAAGTTGTCTCATTTCTTCAAATCAGGATCAAACAAGATCCACAACTTGCAGTTGTTTGACATATTTCTTAAATATCTTTTTTGCAGGGTAGGGAGATACTGGGGCTTGAACTCAGGGACACTCGACCACTGAGCCACATCCCCAGCCCTATTTTGTGTTTTATGTAGAGACAGGGTCTCACTGAGTTGCTTAGTGCCTCGCCATTGCTGAGGCTGGCTTTGAATTTGTGATCCTCTTGCCTCAGCCTCTTAAGATGCTGGGATTACAGGTGTGCGCCACCGCGCCCGGCTTCTTAAATCCCTCTTAATCTATAGTTTGTTTTGCCTCTATTTTTTTCCTTACAACTCATCTGTTTCTCAAAAAAACTAAATTTAAAAAATCCACTTCAGAAAAAAAAATAGATTTTATAGAAATACTGACCACCAAAGAAATTGCACAACGGCAGAAGTTACGGAAACTTTTGTACATTTGATATGGTCAAAACTGATCAAAAAGTCAACTCTTGGATGTAAGATATAAGGAGAAAGGAACTTATTTCAATAGTAATTTTAGAAAAAAATATTTTTAAAGAAAAATAAATAAAAACAAAAATGGAAAATTGGAAGGAAATAGTTTACACTATTTCTCATGGCATTAAGTCAATTGGATAGAATGTACTCCATAAAATATTTTCTTCATGAAAATTCATCAACATCTCTAGCTCCTACTGTTAGACTGAAATCCACTGCTGTGTTTGCCACAGAACCAAGTTAGGTCTTT
The DNA here is from genome assembly GCA_028644305.1 of Xerus rutilus. Taxonomy (NCBI): domain Eukaryota; kingdom Metazoa; phylum Chordata; class Mammalia; order Rodentia; family Sciuridae; genus Xerus; species Xerus rutilus. The sequence goes on along the minus strand of CM053399.1, from coordinate 55,319,526 downwards.
ATCTAGATGTTGGATAAATGATACTGATATGCTCATTAATTTCATAGGACCCATGTTATGGTTTTTAAAGCAGTGACTGTGATAAACTCTTCAATACAGTGCAAAATCTGTTGATTATCGAGCTCTTGAGTCACACCTTTGTTTCCCCATTGACATATGTGGCAGTTTTGCTAATTACTTACAAAATATCCTTTCTCCTGTTTCCTTAGCATCAGAAATCCTCTTTTGCTCAAGGCAACAGCATGTCCCGCCAAAAATTTGATTTCTTAGGAATCCATATGACAGAGTACAGGCCAAGGAGTTATCAGGACAAGTATATGGGAGGGGCTCAGAGGGAAACAGTTAAAAGGGGAATGCAGGCAGTCTTGGCTGATAAGAACCTTCTGCCCTTAGCCCTCTGTCTTGTCTAGAATTCAGACATAAGGCTGAAGGTGGTAAAGTCATCTTCTGACCATGAAGGTGAGAACAACATGCTAGACAGAGCAGAAAGATAAAAGGAGACTGGGACACTTCTTTTACTACTTGCATGATATGCCTTCTTTAGAACTTCTTATTATTTAAATGGAAAAGAAAAACGTATCTCTCTTTGTCAAGCCACTTAGTTTGGTTTTAGTTACTTGCAGCTAAACGGCAGTCATAACTGATACTTTTTAGCCATTTCACTTCTCACTGATAATTTTAACTGAAAGGGGGCAAAAAAAAGTCAAGATAAAATTCTTGAGTATACAAACATTATATAATATACATACATGCAACATAATTATGTATATATGTGTATAACTTATTCTAATTTATGATTTACTTAGAAAATTTCAAACAATAAAACCCACAGAAAATCATACCTTTTAGTTTTTGCCTCATCAAATAATGTGTTTTTTCCCTCTGTTTCCTTGAGTCCAGAATGAATCATTTTTTTTCCTAATCCTAGAAGTTTTACAAGATATATCAGGCTGAGAGCACATCATCATAAAATCATAATCTCTCACCAGGAGCTGGCTCCAACAGATTTAATTTCCCTTTGTCTACAATGTATCATACTGTCTGCATATTATATTTGAAGGAGGATCTTTGATTTCATCAGGAAATGAAACACTGTTAGGAATACGAAATTAACTACAGGTTCTTTCAACCAAATAAATAGATCACACACACAAAAGAATGACAGGAGAATAAAATACCATACAACAGTATAGTATTCGCAAATGCAAAGATATTTTCTTAAACAGAAAGCAACATAATTTCAAAAGGAGCTATCAGGTATGCAGAAAAGAAAATGAATAGAAACTGGGGAAATGAAGGTTTAGAATTGAAGCAAATAAGTCACTTCACTATTTTGGGGGGGTGGTTCTGAGGATTGAACTCAGGGGCACTCAACCACTGAGCCACATCCCCAGCCCTATTTTGTATTTTATTTAGAGACAGGATCTCACTGAGTAGCTTAGCGCCTCACTTTTGCTGAGGCTGTCTTTTTTTTTTAATATTTATTTTTTAGTTGTAGGTGGACAGAATATCTTTATTTTATTTTTATGTGGTGCTGAGGATCAAACCCAGTGTCTCACGTGTGCTAGGCGAGCACGCTACCACTATGCCATAACTCCAGCCCTGCTGAGGCTGTCTTTGAACTCACAATCCTCCTGTCTCAGCCTCCTGAGCTGCTGGGATTACAGGCATGTGCCACCGCGTCTGGCTTTCACTTCACCATTTTTGAAATTCAGAATGACACAAATATATTAAAGCGCTCTGGGTAAAGAATACTGATACATCACTTAAGGTGGAATGTTACTTCTGACCTTCCGAATGCAGCAGACTTATTTAACATTTTCCTTCAATAACAACAAAAAAAGTTTCTTCTTTGGTGGTATCTGGAAATGCCATGATGTGGCACTGTTAATAAGAGGGGAGATCATTCATGCTACTCTGTTCATCACTGTGTCCCTAGCACTTAGAAGACTGCATAGCACACTATAAAGTTGCTGAATATGCAAAGAAGAATTAGGACTTTTTAGAAGGAACTGAGAGGCGTGATTGATAGATGGTAACAAATTTGTTTAAAGTCAAGGAAGAAAATACAAATCAATATGGAAGGCATCTGCTTTTCTTGTCTGTATAGCATCCCTTTCCTCCTTCTTCTAGTAGCAGAACCCTGTCCTTCCTTTCAGAAAACGCTCCTCATCACTATCCATTTTATGTGACTCTAATGGCATGATTCATCATTTTACCCTCCCCTCAATGGCCAGAGGGACAGAGAGTATGTGATTCATCTGGATCAAGCATTCCCTGAAAATTACACCTACTGAAGCAGGCAGAGAAATCCTCTCTCCTTTGGGGGCTTCTAGCTAGGATGATGTTTGCCTGGAGCTGTGTCATCACAACTGTCTTATTCTGAAATTAAGTAGGAGAGATTGGGGGAAAACAGAGAAGTGGAGCTGAAAGATGGAGAGAGAGGCCTTCTGTTAGGATCCAGGGGTCCCTGACACTAGCTCCTCCCTTATCTTTCTCAGGCATACAGCAAATAAATTCAATTTTTAAAAATTTGAATTATATGTGAAAATAGACATTTGAAAACAGATGTAACAATAAAATATGCCCCTTTAACCAGTTTTAGGTATATAGATCAGTAGTATTCAGTACATTTACACTGTACTTTCAGGAAAACTCAGTTTCTGCTTAAATTATGTTAAGCTGGCTTTTGTCATTTGCAATCAAAAGATGTAGTAGATATTTTTTTCTTGTTTGTTTTTTGTAGTGCTGAGGATTGAACCCAAGGCCTCACACATGCTAGGTAAGCACTCTATCACTGAACCACATGAGCCATATCCCCAGCCCTGTTTGCTTTTATCTTTTTATTATTGCTTTGTAGAAATTCTCCTTATATATTCTCAATAGCAATTCATAATTGGATATATATATATATTTTTATTTTTATTTTTTGGTACTGGGGATTGAACTCAGGAGTACTCATCCACTGAGCCACATCCCCAGCCCTATTTTGTGTTTTATGTAGAGACAGAGTCTCACTGAGTTGCTTAGCGCCTCGCCATTGCTGAGGCTGGCTTTGAACTCATGATTCTCCTGTCTCAGCCTCCCAAAGTGCAGGGATTACAGGCATGCACCACCACGCCCGGCTCATAATCAGTTACACATTTTGAAAACATTTTCCCCTAATCTGTAACCCAACACATTTTCTTAAGGCTGTCTTTCAATGAGTAGACGTTTCTAATTTTAATGATACAATTTATCAATTTTATGTCTCTGTAATTAATGCTTTCTCTATGCTAAGAAACATTTTACCTATTTCCCAGAAGCAAAGATATTTTAATTTGTTTTCTTCTGTAAAAGCTTTACAGTTTTGCTTTTTGTTCAGTTCAATAATCTGTATAAAATTAATTTTTTAAAAAAATATTTTTAGTTGTCAATGGGTCTTTATTTTTATTTATTTATATGTGGTGCTGAGAATCGCACCCAGTGCCTCACCCATAGTAGGCAAGCACTCTACCACTGATCCACACCTCAACCCCTAAAATTAATTTTTATATTTGGTGGGAGGTAGGGGTTGAGTTTGATTTTTCCTCCCCAGGTGGATACTCAGTTGTTTCAACAACATATGTGCAAGATATTTTTCCATTTCTCATTGGCTTGCTTTGGTGCTTTTGTTGAGAACCAAAGGACTGTGAGTCTGTTTTGAGACCATTTACTTTGTTCCATCAATCTATTTGTTTATTCTAATGCCTGTACCACACACTTTTGATCAATGTAACTTTAGTAAGTCCTGAAGTCAGGCAGCATAAATTCTTCAAATTTATTTTCTAAAGGAGCTTAAACTAAGCTGGGAGTGGTGGTACACACCTGTAATCCCAGCAGCTTGGGAAGCTGAGGCAGGATGATTGCAAGTTCAAAGCCAGCCTTAGCAACTTAGAAAGACCCTGTCTCAAAATGAAATTTAAGGGGCTGGGGTCATGGCTCAGTGGTAGAGCATTTGCCTAGCATGTGTGATACACTGGGTTCAATTCTCAGCACCACATATAAATAAATAAAATAAAGATCCAACTAAAAAATATTTTAAAAATAAAATAAAAAAATTTTTTATAAAGGGGCACTGGGGGTGTGGCTCAGTGGTTAAGCTCCCCTGGGTTCAATCCCTGGTACCAAAAACAAAAGGTTTAAACAAAAATTTAAACTAATTCAGCTACTTATTATTGTTCTAGTATTAGATAAGAGTGTCTACCTGATAGATATTGGTACATAGTATTACATTATTAGGTATATAGTTATAGTCTCTGGATTTCAAAAAGAATATGCCTTTTTGTTTTATTTACTCAGCCCAGTTTCTTTCCTGTCAGCATCATAAAAGGGACTAATACAGATATTTGTCATTTTTAGGTTTCTGCATCCAAATATCCTTGTTTTGTTTCCTTTGCCTAGAATGCTTATACCTATTTCCTAACTCTTATTTATTCCTCAGTTCCAAGCTAAGCTATAAAAACAAAACCATTTACATTTGCACAAAAAGTATAAAATATTTAGAATACATTTAAGGACTTCTAAGATCTTTACACTGAAAACTACATATTATTGCTAAGAGAAATTAGGAAAATCTTTTAAAAATGGGTATATCATTTTCATGGACTGGAAAACTCAATATTTTTAAGATGTCAATTTTATCCCTAAACAGATCTAGAGGTTTAACATGATCCTAATCATAATCCCAAGTGGACTTTTTTGGTAGAAATTGTTCTAAAACTTATATGGAAATGCAAGGACCTAGAAAATCCAAATAATCTTGAATAATGACCAGAGTTGGAAAATTTAAGCTATCTGACTTTAAGACTTACCAAATTTAGCTAAGCCTTCCTCTCAGATGCCTACCGTAGCCCTTACAGTCTGAATTTAGTGCCCCTCCTCTGTAGTTCCACAGTGTTATAGACTACTGTCCCAAAGCAATCATCACAGTGTATTTCAATGATGTATTTGTCTATTACCCAAGACTTCATAGGGGCAAGGCTTGTTTGTCTTGTTTATTCCTGAGTCCAGAATATATGCAAAGGTACCTGTACACTATAGACACGTTAATGTTCACTACATGAAGCTGAACTTAAATAATTTATGCAAGAGTTAGTATTTTAAAACGAAGTTCCATATTCTGTTTAACAGCTTTTTATTCAGGTATCCAGGACTAGTTCATTGGACTTAGTTTTAAAAGATACTAATATTACTGTAATAGAGAGAAGATGATTAAGATCACAGTTTGATTCCCTAAGAAATTGAGAATTAAATTAATATTCAGAAACTTCCCACAAAGAAAGTGAAGCCCCACATGGCTTCATCAATGAATTCTACCAAATATTTAAGGAAGAATTAATGTCACTTTTCTAGTGGTGTTGGGAATTGAACCTAAGGGTGCTTTACCACTGAGCTATATCCCATACATTTTTAAATTTTAAGACAGGGTCTTGCTAAATTGCCAAGGCTAGCCTCAAACTTGTAATCCATATGCCTTACCTTCCTGAGTTGTGGGGATTTTGGGTATGCACCACCACACCAAGCTAATGTCAATTCTTTATAAGCTCTTCCAAAAATTAGAAGAGTAGAGAATTCTTATCAAGTCATTTTATGAGGGCAGTATTATTCTGAAACCAAAACCAAAAAATTTTATCACAAGAAAAGAAAACTCCAGAAAATATCTCTTATGAATCCTCACAAAAACTAGCACAGGAATCCTCAACAAAACTAGCAAACTAAATCCAGAAAACACATAAGACAATTATATACCATGACCAAATAGTATGAAAGTTTGGTTTAACTTGCAAAAATTAATTTTTGTATCAATATAAAAAATAAAACTCATATGATCAACTCACTAGATGCAGAAAAAGTTTTTAAAAATATAACACTAACGATAAAACCCTCAACAAACTAGAAACAAAAGGGAACTTTATCAGTCTGATAAAGTACAGTTAACATTGTACTTAATGGCGAAAGACTGGGTGCATTTCCCCCTCACATCAGGAACAAGACGAAGAGGTCTACTGTTGCCACTTCTATGGTTCTAGCCAGGGCAACTAAGGAAGAAAAAGAAGTCAAAGGCATTCAAATTGAAAAGTAAAACTGTCTCTCTGGACAGGTGACACAATCTTGCATGTAGAAAATCCTAAGGATTGAGGGACTGAGGCAGAAGGATTGCAAGTTCAAGGCCAGCCTCAGCAACTAAAGGAGACCCTAAGCAACTTAGTGAGACTTTGTCTCAAAATAATAATAATAAAGAGCTGGGGATGTGGCTAAGTGGTTAAGCACCCCCGGTTCAATCCCTGGCACCTAAATAAATAGGTAAATCCTAAGGAATCCACTAAAAAAACTATTAGAAGTAATAAATGAGTTCCACAAGGTTGCATGATAAAAGGTCAATATATAAAAATCAATTTTATTTTCATACACTTGAGCTATCTGAAAGTAAAATCAACAAAAATCCAATTTGCAATGGCATAAAAAGGAAAAAATAGTAATAAATTTAACAAAAGAAAGTGCAAAACCTATACTTTGAAACCCACCAAACATTTTTAAAGATATTAAAGAAGATCTATTATTAGAAAAACATCCATGTTCATAGACCAGAAGAATTAACATTGTTAAGATGTTAATGGATCCCAATCTGATCTATATATTCAATTCAATTCAATAAAAATCCCAGCTGACTTATTTGTAGAAACTATCTGACTGTAAAATTTATATAGAATAGTAATATAGAATTGTTTAAGCAATCTTGAAAAAGAAGGACTCATACTTCCACGTATCAAAATGTACCTCAAAACAACAGTAATCCAGACACTGAGGTACTAGCACAAGTATAGACATATAGACCAATGGAATAGTACTTAAGAGTCCATAAAGAAATTCACATGTTTATGGTCAACTGACTTCCAACAAGTGTGCCAAGTCCATACAATGGGGGAGAGAATAGTTTTTTTCAAGGACAACTGGATAACTGTATTTTAAAAGAATAAGGTTAGATCCCTTCCTCACACCATATACAAAAATGAACTCAAATGAATCAAGATCAGAAATGTAAGCTAAAAAATATAAAACTCTTAGCAGAAAACACAAGGTAAATCTTCATGACCTTGGATTTGGTAAAGCATTATTTGATATGACAACAAATGATAAGCAACAAAAGAAAAATAGGTAAATTGGGTTTTATCCAACTAAAAGCTTCTGTGCTTCAAAAGACACTATCCAAATATGAAGAAACACAGAATGAAAGAAAACATTTGCACATCATATATTTGATTTGTATCAGCTATAACTTACCTTTAAATCCAAAAATATCAGAAAACTTGCAACTTAATAATAAGAAAACAAAGAATTTGTACAGATATTTCTCCAAGGTATACAAATGGCCAATAAGCACATAAAAGGAGTCTCAGTATCACCAGGGATGGTGGTGCATGCCTGTAATCCTAGCAGTTCAGGAGGCTAAGGCCGGAGTATCACAAGTTTGAGGCCAGCCCCAGCAACTTAGCAAAGCCCTAAGCAACATAGTGGGACTCTGTCTCAAAATAAAAAAATTAAAATGGGCTGGGGATGTGCCTCAGTATCACTGGGTTCAATCTCTAGTACCAAAAAAAAAAAAGATTCTCAGCATCATGAGTCAATAGGACTTCCTCAAATGAGTTACCATATGATCCAGCAAATCTATTAAGTCATATACTTCAGAGAAGTGAAAACATATTTCACACAAAAACTTTTGCATGAATCTTTGTAGTAACTTACTCATAGTAGTCAAAAGGCATAAATGACTCAAAGGTGCATCAACAGATGAGTGACATTTGGTATATCCATGCACTGGAATATTATTCAGCAGTAAAAAAGGAATGAAGTACTAATACATGCTACAATATAGATGAACTTTGCAAACACTATGCTAATTAAAATAATCCAGTCAAAAATACCATATATTATATAATTCTGTTTAAATAAAATATTTAGAAAATGTTTAGAAAGATTAGAGGCTGCTTAGCCCCAGAGGTGGAGAAACTCATAGGAAGCTGATAGCTAAAGGCACAAGTTTCCTTTTAAGGTGATGACAATGTTTTTAAAATTGACTGTGGGGCTGGGATTGTAGCTCAGCGGTAGAGCGCTTGCCTTGCATGCGTGAGACCCTGGGTTCGATCCTCAGCACCACGTACAAAGCAATAAAAAAATAAAGACATTGTGTACCATCTACAACTAAAAAAATATTAAAAAATAAAAAAAATAAAAAAATAAAATTGACTGTGATGTTTATTCATATCTGTGAATATAATAAAAAACCCACTGAATTGTACACTTTAAATGGATAAATTATATGATACATGATTTATGTAAGTAAAGCTACTGAAAATGTAATGAGATACTCGCTCCTGGGTAACAACTGTGTACCTCAAACCTGAGCTTAAATGTTGGTTTGCATTTTGCACCTGGGTTCTTCACCTTATTTTACTGTAATCCTCATTGTGTTCTGCATCGATTCTCTTTTTTATTTGTTGGTGTTGTTTCTCCTTTCCTAAGAGGAGGTTATATGTATTAGGGCTAAAAGTAGAGTTGCTTGCAGTGCTTCCTTTTCTGACACTTTTTTTCTTTTTAAATAAAGAACTCACTAATGTTTATGACAAGTATCTTTGTGAGCAACAAGAAAATACTTCTTTTGATAGAGTAATCACAGAGCAGAATGATAAATTTCCTCAATATTTAAAGTCTTAAGAAGATAATACAGTCCTTGAGCTCTTCTTGGTGAAGCACTTCAAGAAATTCACAGGATTTTGGAGGAGATGGCTGTATGGTAAATCTAGACAGAGGTTTTCAGATTCAGAGTCTCAACCAGGTTTCCTGGTGATTGTTTATGAATACTAATGCAAGGAAAAGCTGTCAGACTTCTAGTATCAGTAACTAGTATGGCCCTAAACAACACAGATGTTAATAGGAAACTGGATGAAGTTACAGCTGTACACTCTGTGTTTCCCCTTGTATCACATAAAGTTGGAAGAGGGAACCTTCTGATATTAATAAAAATTTAATCTCTTGCTACCCTAACAGAATGAGAGCGTCAAGTCTTAGAAATTCAATTTTTAAAAATAACCAAGAAATGGATAATTGAGGTTTTTCTTTTACACTTTTTTATTTGAAAATAATTTTAAAATTAGAAAAACAGAAATGATACAAAAAAAACCCATATATACTGTACCCAGGCTCACCTATTGCTAGCATTTCCTCCTATTTGCTTTATCATTTGCTACTTATCTAACTATATAATATATAATAAATATTTATATAGAGAAATATATAAATACATGTATACAAATATATATACATAGTATGTGATATTATTTTTCTGAACCATGAGGGGGTGATTATGAAATATTAAGTCCATTACACGTTTTTGTATCATATATACTAACATACAACATATAAATATCATGCTATAGTTTGGGTCTTAAATGTCTCCCCAAATGGGAGCTTGTACTTGAAGTATTGGTTCTCATCCTGTCACACTATTGGGAGGTGGTGGAACCTTCTGAAGTGGTGAAAGGAAGTTAGGTCACTGGAGATGTGCCCTTGAAGGAGATATTGAGACCCTGGTCCTTCCTGTCTCTCTTTTATTTCCTGGCCACCATTCCCAGCAGCTTTGCTATACCAGTGCTTCCAGCCATGATGTGCTGCCTCATCACAGGCCCAAAAATAATGGAGCCAACCAACCATGAACTGAAACCTCTGAAACTGAAAACCAAAATAAATCTTTCCTCTTTTGAAGTTTTTTAATCTGAGGTATTTTGTCAGAGTAACAGAAAGCTAATGCAATATACTATATCATAACTATATATGATAATGTTATATGTATTACATACTTATTAATTATATTATACAGTTGTGCATCACAAAACAATGTTTGGGTCAAAAGTAGATTGTATATACAAAGGTAGTCCCTTAAGATTTCATCATGCAGTGATGTTGTAGCCTTTGATGTTCACACAATGATTTTGCCTAACAATGCATTCTTCAGAAGACGTTTCTGTTCTGAAAACCAAAAAGAATATTCTCTTTCATAACCATGGTTAGGGATGACAGACTTAGGAAATAAAAATACACAATGCCAAGGGCAAATTACAACAGAAATAAAAGCTTCTGAACTTTTCAAGACTAGAGAAACTGCTATACTCTCCCTTCTGGAAACACTTTGACATTGTTCCTAAATTTGATGATGTTGGGTTACCCATCAATGGCCTTGGTTATCCATCAATGCTTAAGCAATAAGTTTAATCTGCTGGACAAGATTTCTGGTAACCAGTTAATGTCTGTCATGATCTTATTTATAAAAGTGAAGGCTGGCTAACTCTGATATCAAATTAAAGCTTGTATTTTTCCCACTTTCTATATCTGCCCTAAATAATTCCATTTCTTAAATGTTCTGTTGATTTGGTAGTATATGCAGGATTGAAAAAGAATTGTCTTATAAAGCTAAAACTTCTAAAATGTAAATATAAATCATCACTGTATCGTGTACAAATGTAGATTCTGATTCAGTAGAACTGATGTTAGATCTGAAATTCTGTTTCTTAATAAGCTCCTAGAGGATGCCAATACATTGGTCCTATCATCACACTTTGAGCTGCAAGATTATGGCCACCTCACAGTCAATACATATTTTTATATAGGTACTTAGGTCCTATCCATACATACTGATTCAGAATCTGTGGGGGCAGTATCCAGGAATATACAGTACATTTTAAATAATCTCTTAGGGAGATTTGAGAAATATTGGTCTTTGCATTTGAAATGCCCTCTACCTTTTCCCTTGACATGTTTATATTCTGTTCCTTAAAGCTGAGTGCAGCTCGATGCTTCTACTGGTCACCTCAAACTCAAATTACCAGTTGTTTCCAACAACTATTTGCTATTTATCATAGGCTACATGTTCTTGCATATATCCTGTCTCTCCAGACAGATTTTAGTTCTTGAAATAAACAATTATACATATTCTTGTAGCCTCAGCTCCTAGCATAATGCTTAGTATTGACTAAGTTTTTAATGTTTTTCATGGATAATAATCATGATGATAATGGAAGATGAATTTCTTTCCCAGACACATGGTTGTTTTCCAGGCTTGTGTGATTAAAACAACCTGCAGACTTCATAAAAGAAACAATCAATTGCTTAGCAAGAACTCCAGCTCCCAACTATGGCATGACATTTTTTAGGAACTGGCACCACAAGGCTTTTTGTACTTTGGTAGTTTGGATTTTATTATGGTAAACAGAAGTTTAAAGGAAAGAAAATAATGCTTTGAATTTATTATGTCTTTTATCTATGAACCTCAAAACATTTTTAAACCACTTATTATGTTACTGTGCAGCTGTGCTGTAAATATTATTATACCCTCCTTACAAAAAGCTGGCTACGGAGAGCTGTAATATACTTGATCAAAATCATAGCTATTGTAAGAAGGCCACACCAAGAAACTCGAGAGCACCTGAGTTGGACGACAGGTAAGAACACAGCATTTTCCCAGACCTCAAGTTATGTGGCTTGACAGGTGCACATTCCGTTGAAGATGAGAAGAAATCAATGATTATTTCCATTTGGGAGAACAAATTTCTTCTCCTCCTGTATTCCCAGTGCCACTGCCCAATGTATTCATGACTTGTACAATCTTACTTACATTGCGGTTAACAGCTTCCTTATCTATTTTCCAGTCATCTTCCCGCTCAACAATTTCCTTATCTATTTTGCAATCATCTTGTTCTCCCTCCCGCCTAGCCCACCGTGGCAGCTGAGCAAAGACATCGCTGCTTAGAAAATTCGCTTCACCTCTCAGTTCCCTCTTTGTGTGTACAACGGGAATGGATCGCGCCCACCTACCTCACTGGATGGCTGGATAACAGAAGGCGCCTCGTTAAATGGATAAACGGATACACGTTGTTGCCTTACCATGGCACTCCTTGTTTAACTTAATGCCATGAAGCGCCGCATAACAGGCACAGGGCATGTGGATAGGGCACAGACTCGAGGTAGAGCTTTTTCCTCTGTGGAAAGGCAGCGCGCCGGCTACTGCGAGCGGTCGGGTGGTCTCAGCCGCGCGCTGGAAAGGAAAAAACTACCATTCCCGTGAGGCCGCGCGCGGGCAGCCCGCGCCTCCGCCCGGGCGCGTACCCCAGACAAAGCTGGAAGCTGGGGGCCGGGGCGGGAGGGGGGTGGTCAGGCACCAGAGAGAATTGCTGAGGCCGGCTACTCCGGGGCGGGGGGTGCTTGACAGCACATAGAAGAAAGGAAATGCATAGGACTGTGGAGGTGGCAGCGAGGATAAGACGCCTGGCGGGAAGGCAAATTTTTAAAGATAGAGTCGTGCACCTTTTCCTCACTACCCCGGCGGACCGTAATTTCGCGCGGCTGCGGAGACATCGGGCGCGCGCTCCCCGACTCGCGCCTCCAGCCTCCGGGACTCGAATCAGCGGGAGCGGGAAGGGGCGGGGCCGACGGCGCGGGGGCGGGGCCTGAGGCGGCGAGGGCGGCGGCGGCGGCTGTAGCCACGACCCAGACATCTGGGACTGTTGTTGTTCTCTAGGCGCACGCCCGCTTCAGTCAGATCGCGCAGAGACCGGGACCTGGTCCGCTGGGGCGCAGACGGCGATATCCGCCCGCCCTCTAGGTTCCTTAGAGCTACGACAGGAGGTGGCACTAACACGCTGCAGTTGGTCTCGGATGCCCTTCAGTGAAGAGGGGGAGTCCGGACCCTGGTGAGCACATCCAGGTTCCCCAATTCGGTGTCTTCGCTGGCCCCTCAGGCCCGCACACCCATTTCTCGCTGCCATGGCTGAAAACGCAGAGGGAGACCTGAACTCCAACCTGCTCCACGCCCCCTACCGCACTGGAGATCCTCAGCTAGACACGGCCATCGGGCAGTGGCTCCGTTGGGACAAGGTAGGTACCTGCTCAACTGCCATGCAACCTCTCTTCCTGCACGCCCTCCCACGCCATCCAGGGCTCCACAGGCTTCGGAGGAGATGGCCAGGAGTGCCGGGCGTTGCCACCCACTTAAGCTTGGGCCGCCTTCCTCGGGTGGTCTGGGCTGGTCAGGGACATCCGCATTCGCTTCCTTTTGCAGTGCGCTAAATTGCAAACCCTTCTTTCTCCTCCCTTCAGTGCGTGTCATCTCTCATTTTCAAAAATAATCATCGTCGTAAGTTTTACCCTTCACAGAGCTATTTCTTTCCTCTTTTCTCTCTTAACTCCTCTGCAAACCTGCAAGTGGTTTCTGGCATCCTTCTTGAAGGTTTCTTACCTCTATCCGCTTTAGTGCTGGTCTGGTGTGTTTCCATCTTCTGTCACTAGGTAGTCGCTGGTCTTTATCACTCCTTGGTGTTCTCTGGTATCACCTTTTGCTCTTGGGTAAGGCAAAGGTTCTCTTAACTTATTTCTTTCCCTTGCTGGCCTTTGTTTTCTGGAAGTATCCTGTTCAAAAAATGGTGTTTTCTAGGTTTCATATGATACTCCTGATACAAAATTGTTTTTTCCTCACCCCCTTCTCTGGTCTCACTCTCTTCTTGTGCAGGCATATGGAATGGATTCGTGAACACAGAAATTAAAATACAACTGTCTCACTTGTAATAGAAGCCATTGGAGGCACTAACGGAGGATGATAAACCAAGCTTTTGCTTTGTCCAGTGCATAAAAAAATACATGTGTTGAACCAGAGAAGACAACCCATTTAAAACTGAATTAATAATACTAAATTAGGGGATTTGCATGGTAGTATGTGAAATCATGTTGTACAAAAGAATTTATAAAGGATTAGATTTCTGAAAAAGTTTTATTTTTACTTTGTTCAATCATTTATTCATTCAGTGAAAAAAAAGAAAGAAAGAAAACCTGAGCATTTGGTGATGTTCTAGGCCCTATTAGAGCCAAGAAATACTAGTGATGAGGAATATAGAAAGGATTCCTGTCTTCAATAAGCTGTCAGTCAGCGGATAAGGATAACCAACAGATAAGCTATTATGATGAGGTATTTCACATTACGTGGTCATGTGCATCTCGGGCATTCTAATTCTTCTGGAGTCTAAACCAGTGCTTCTCAAATGTTAAGTGCTTACAGATCATTTTCAGGGTCTTTGAATGCAGGTTCTGATTCAGAGAGCTGGGGTGGAGCCTGTGAGGCTGCCTCAGAGTGAGCTTCCAGGTAATACCAATGATTCTAGTCTGTGGACCACATTTGGAGTAGCAAGCCTTTGTCCTTTGGTGCCTATTTTGACTATATTTTCCCTAATAAATGTCCTGATTAATTTTTAAAATATTGGTTGAATGAATTAACATTCATTAATTGTCCATGCTATGCCTAGATACTGTTGAGATATATTGAAATATTTAAAAGCTAAAAATTGCACATAATAACAATGCTAGAGTAATTTTGTGGCAATTAAATGGTTTATAGTCAGTTTTCATAGGAGTTCAAAAGTGGGAGTGATCTGTGGATTGGATGGCCAAGGATACTTTATGAGAAGGTAGAATATGTACAAAAAGAACAAGGAACACCTTCATTTAATGTGGAATAGAAAGTCTTAATTTATTTGAAAGTGCCCTCTGCATACAAGGCATTGGCTGAAAACCTGTAGGAGATAAAGGTTAGGCAGATATGAGTCAGAACTTCAAAGAATATAGAAGGAAAGATGAAACAAAGGCTAACAAATATAATACAGGGAGTAAATAATAATTGCCCTTAGCAAGAATAAATTTAAATACTTTTATTAATTATTTAATAGAAATAATAAATATATTAATGATTCATTTTTTAATTTAAAATTTTTATAAATGTGCTTTGTCCACAAAATGTGAAAAAAATACAAGAAACACAAACATACATTTTCAGGTACGGTACCTCCCACCACTTCACAGCTATGGTAAAACCCAATGATCTATTCATGATCCTGAAGAATCCAACCACGTTATCATTTGTTTTTGGAACACCAAATTATTTTTGGAGAAACTGCTGTAAATGAGACAGGAGGCCTCTTAACTTCTTTGTATTCATATGAAATAATTCTTAAGAGTATCCATATAGTACTAGAATGCCCTTCATTTGTCATTATGTGTGATCATGATCCCTTTTTGAATAGGGAAAATATTTTAATTGGGAAACAAAAGTGTATCTACTGTAGATGGATATTGTAAGTAAGCTAGGTTACGTCCCAGGGCACTGAAATTTAGAGGACAGAAATGTCAAATAACAAATCAGACTTATAGCATTTATTCCATGATTTGTTGATAGCACACATAGTCTTTTAATATAAGGAAAATGAATTTAACACCTGATTAATACCTATTTGTTAAAAAAGGAACCTACCAAATGCTGCTGATTGTTAAGGACTCTAATGGTATGTGATAAATTATAAATTGATCTGAGGGTAATTTGCTATTTGCCTTGGCCACCCAAATCACTAATTTTAGCTTTGATGGTACTTTAAAATGTCTTCATGAAAAAAAAAGTTACCTGTGTTGAGCTTTCAGAATTAGTTAAGATTTAGACTTGTTAAGGTAGAGAGAACTATGACAAGCAGAGAGATTGGAACTTGAATGTGCATAGTTAGCGCATTTGTTTCTGCAATAGCTCAGGGTGCATAGAATTTTTGGAAAAGTGTGAAGACCAAATCATAGCAGGGCTTTAGTATGTATTTAATGGCCTTGAACAAATAAAACTGTATGTAAGTGTTAAAAATATTGCAAAAAGATAAGGATCAAACTCAGTGCCTCATGCATGCTAGACGAGCATTCTACCATTGAGCCAACCCCAGCCCAGTTATCCTCATTTTTTTTTTAAATTTTTTTTTTTAGTTGTTGATGGATCTTTATTTTATTCATTTATTATTTATATGTGGTGCTGAGGATCGAACCCAGTGCTTCACGCATGCTAGGCAAGCGCTCTACCACTGAGCTACAGCCCCAGCCCCAGTTATCCCCATTTTTACAAATAAAGAAATAGGCTCAGAAAAGGGAAATGATATAGTCAAGAAGGTATGGCCTTTAAGTGGAAGATTTGGAACTAGAACCTGTCATGTGACTTTTAGTCTTATTGTAATATACTTTATAAATTGAATATTCAATAAATGTTAGTGATACCATAACCAAGTTTCAAGGACCTCATTAAAACCATTTTATTGGCTTTTTTAAAGCTAGAGGATATAAGATCCTGCATAATAAACTGTCATGGATTTTTTTGTTGTTGTTGCTGTTAAGAGCTGCTCAACAGTTGCTTTGGTCTCCTTAGCAACAATATTTTCCCTTTGTCCAAAAAATTTAGTACATATAAATGAGTGTTTGTATTTTTTCTTTTTAGAATTAAAATTAATTTTTCATTCCCAGATTTCTTTCATTCTACTCAATTTCTATCACTTTATTTTCAATTTATTTGTACTTATTTTGGATAAATACATACTTATAGTTTTTTTTGTTTTTTTGTTTTTTTTTTTTGGTACCGGGGATTGAACTCGGGGGCACTCAACCACTGAGCCACATCCCCAGCCCTATTTTGTGTTTTATGTAGAGACAGGGTCTCACTGAGTTGCTTAGAGCCTCGCCATTGCTGAGGCTGGCTTTGAACTCGCGATTCTCCTGTCTCAGCCTCCCTAAGTGCTGGGATTACAGGCTTGAGCCACCACGCCCGGCTCATACTTATAGTTTTTTAAAGATAGTACAGAAGGGATTATCATGGAAAGCAGTGTTCCTAATTATCTCTTCTCGTCTCTTAGTTTGCTCCTTAAATGCCATTTTTAATGGTTTATTAGTTATTTTTGTAGTTACCATAAATAGGCAAAATAATATGCTAGATCCACTATTTCTTGATATAAAAAAATCTTTAGATAGTATGACAAATATATGCCTGTGCTATAAAAGCACAGGAGCTCACTCACACTGTTATCTGTGTCTCCTTCATTATTTCGTTTTACATTGCTATAATAAATACCTAAGACTGGGTAATACATAAAGAAAAGAGGCTTATGTAGCTCACCATTTTGGAGGCAAAAAACCAAGAACAGGTAGTGCCTTTGTTTTGTCTTTAGTTAGGGCCTCATGGCTGATGGCATTATGGCAGGAGTACAAGCAAGAGAGATCACAGGTACAACAGAAAGCCGGAGAGCTAGGAGGGACCAGCCTTCGTTTTTTTGTTTGTTTGTTTTTAATAACAACTGTGTGGGAACTCACTCCACAAAACTAGCATTTCCTTCCCAAGGCAGTGCCAACAATGACCCAGTTGCCTTTCACTAGGCCTCACCTCTTAAAGTTTCCACCACTTCAACACCTCCACACTAAGGACCGAGTCTTCAACACATGAACTGTTGGGGGACAAACCATATCTAAATTGTAGCACTTCCTAAATTTTGATAGTTATGCTGTTCGTCTTTTCGTTATTTCTTTGAAACTTTAAGTAATAAAGAAGTCTATAGGACAATAACTCATAAACACAGACCTCCCAACTGGCCATTCTGTTTTAGAGGATACTGGCAAAAAATATATTCTATGTACAAAAATGGAGAAAACCCACGCTGGCTACCTCAAAAAGTCTATGGATGTCAAGCTATATGAAGAGGGCTTGCCTAGCATGTGTGAGGCACTGGGTTCAATCCTCAGCACCACATAAAAATAAATAAAATGAAAGTATTATGTCCATTTACAACTAAAAAAAATTTTTCTTAAAAGCTATAAAGAGGGCTGGGATTGTGGCTCAGTGGTAGAGCACTTGCCTCTCATGTGGGACGCACTGGGTTCGATCCTCAGCACCGCATATAAATAAATGAATAAAGGTCAATCAACAACTAAAAAAAAAATTTAAAAAAAAAAGCTATAAAGAAAACCGTTTACATGAAAAATAAGATAAAGCCGTAGACATATACACAAAGAGATAAATCAGGGAACAGAAGATCTTAAATTTTTCTAATTCAATTAAAATAGAGGATTATTCCATCAAAGAAAGATGCTATGAAAAAGAAACAAAACAAGAATGAGCTCTAGAAAATTAGGAATAAGAAGTGATTCCACTTCTACCTCCTGCCAAATGTAATAAAAAATATAAAAGTTAGAGTTGGAAAAACATAGCAAAAGGAAGTAGGAAATATGAGAGGAGTTTGATGTGGAGCAACTACCCCAGGCATCTATTGTAGATATGCTAGTTGGTAACAGTGCACTAGATCCACACTGGGCTTCAAGAAATATGTCTTGAAAAAGAATGCAATATCTATGCCCTAGTAGTAAAAAACTACTGTTTTTTACTGTATGTTACATGTTGCTGATATGGTGAAGATAGTATTTTTCTGTCAATAACAACATCAAAGAAAAGCAGTTACTCTTGGAAGGAAGAGAGGAAGGGAGGGAACGAGGTAGGGAGGGCCCGCCTCAATAAGCAAGAAAAGAGAAAAGAGAGCTGGGGTGTTAGAGGCAGAGCACTTGCCTAGCGTACATGAGGCCCTGGGTTCAATCAGCAGCACCAAAAGAGAAAAAAAGGAAGGGCAGACTTGTAAGTTATAGTAAGTTATAGTCTAAAAATGAAGCAAACTAAAACAGGGCATGATTTTGAAAATTTAATCAATGGACCTTAAGAAAAAAAATGCATTTGATCTTAAAACTCACAGGAGACACAAAATGAATGTTAAGAGAAGAAAGCTTAATCTGGGTCCATTACTGGATCTAAAGTGAAGAATATTTAGATGGTCTTAACTTAGTGTATTAGTCACCTTTCCGTCCCTGTGACCAAAGTACCTGATGTGAACAACTTAAGGAAGGAAAGGTTTATTTTGGTTTATGCTTCCAGAGATTACAGTCCATAGTTAGCTGGCTTAGTTACTTTGGGCCTGAGGTGAGGCAGAATATGACAGAAGGGTGTTTAGGAAGAAAGCTGCTCAGCTCACGGCAGCCAGAAAGAAGGGGGAAGGGACAAATTATAGTCCCGAGGGGCATGTCTTCAGTGACCTACTTCCTCCAACTGTGCCTCATCTGCCTACAGTTTCCCCTTCCTCCCAGTGGTCAATTTGCATTATTAATCCATCAGATCCATTGATGACGTTAAAGCCCTCATGATCCCATCACTTCCCAAAAGCCATGCTTCTGGACATTTCTGCATTGGGAACCAATCCTTCAACACATGAGCCTTTGGGAAACATTCTAGATCCAAACCATAACCCCTAGTGATTACACTATTTTAAAGATCAAATAGAAGACAGAAGCACACAATTCAATTTTTTATTATAGTAGAAAAACACATAACATAATAGTTAGCATCTTGACCATTTTTAAGTATACAGTTCAGTAGGTTTTTTTTTAAGCGTATTCACATTGTTGTTACAAATCTCCAGTTTTTTGTCTTGCCAAACTGAACAAATTCCCATTTCCTCCTTCCCTTCCCCTAGCAACACAATTTTGCTTTCTGTTTCTACAAATTTGATTACTATAGGTACCTCATATAAGTAAAATCAGACAGTATTTATCATTTTGTGAGTGGTTTATTTCACTTGTCATAATATCCTCATGGTTCATCCATGTTATAGATAAGATTTAATATTTTCTTATATATACCAGGGATTGAATTCAGGGGGTGCTTAACCACTGAGCCACATCCCTTGCCATTTTTTTTTTCAAAGACAAGGTCTTAGTAAGGTACCTAGAGCCTCCCTAAGTTGCTGAGGCTGGCTTTGAACTCACGATCTTCCTGCTTCAACTTCCCAAGCAGTTGGGATTACAGGTGTGCGCCACCATGCCCAGCAATAAGATTTAATTTTGATTATAGATCAAAATGTATATGTAATCAATCTATTTTGGGTTTTGGCTTATTGTGCTTTGTCATTGTGATTTCTATCATCAGACTTACTGTCATTCAAATATTTGTTGAAATTGCATCCACTCCTCTGTATGCACTGACTCTTCTCATTGTCATTGTAATAAGTTCTCAGGAGGGAGAGGAGACAAGTGTTTAAGTCTTTCATATTGAACTAAGACTCTCTTCTTTTACTTTTCAAATTAAAAGTGTACTTGAATTTAGAGACAGCTAAGCTGTCCTTCAAATTGGTGTATCTACCCAATGAAATATTAAGTGATTAGAAAGAAATAGGCTATAAGGCCATAAAAAGACATGGAGAAACATGCAGATTGCTGACTGAAAGAAATGGATGTGAAAAACCTGCATACTATATGATTCCAATTGCATGTCATTCTGGAAAATTTTGGCAAAACTACGGAGACAGTAAAATGATCAGTAGTTATCACAGAGCTAGGGGAGCAAAAAAGGAAGGAGGAATAGGTGTAACAGGGGCAGCAAAGCTGTTCTGTGTGATACAATAACGATACATGTCCTTATAATTCATCTAAAACCTTGGAACTTTTAGGAAGAGTGAACCCTAATGTAGTCTGTGTACTTTAACAATAATGTATCAGTATTGGATTAATTGTATGAAATGTACCACAATATAATGTTAATAGAAGAAACTGAAAGGGCGATGTGTATGTGAGAATACCCTGTACTCAGTTTTCAGTAAACCTAAAACTGTTCTAAAAATAGTCTATTATATATATAATATATTATATATATGTGTATATATATATATATGTATATATACATATATATATATATTTGAAATGGAAGAGATTTGTATTTGAAAGTCTTTATACCTGACAATTTTCAAAATAGGTAGACTGGCTGCTTCTAGTTGTCCTTTGGGGACACTATTTGCCTTATTTTTTTCTTTCAAAAAGGATTTTTGTTTAATTCCTTCAAGTCTCTTACAAGGCCATTAGAAAGCCTATTTGTTTATATATTTGGTCTAGAATTATTTTCCCTGTCTCTTATTTTAAAAATCAGAATATGGAGAATCTAATAAAAAGAAAATTATCGTCATTTGGTTCCTCCTAATTTTACTTTGAGGTACATTGAATTAACAAAAGAATATAAATACTACTGTATTCCATTAGTTCAGATTTTCATGGTTCCTTCTTGGATAAAAATTAGATTTTTTTCTTCTGTCTTTTTGCAGAGACAGCATGATTGACCTGTTTCATTATTTTTACTTAATTTACACATTTGTTCTGTTTTATAGAAGTATTTCCCCACAATAAAAGGTTGATTAGTATTTTAGTGCAGGTTTTACTAAAGGAGTATATTTTTCATCAGTTAATTGCTCTCTTCATTACTGCTAATTACTACTGAGGCTGCTGCCCTCTAGTGTTGGGAGTTAATGGAGAAAATGATTTATGCAGGTGGAAAAGAGGCAGGGAGATGCTTAGTGAGATAATGTCACCAATCCTGCACAGGATCTTTTACACAAAACAATTGAATGAGCACTGTAACATACCAAAATATGGAAATGGTCATATTTAATGGCCAAAAAAGTATGAAACCTATAATACTGTAAATGAAATATATGTTCTTGGATACAAAGGCATTTTAGTTTTCAGCTAAACAGAGCCTATTTTATTAGAAAATCTCTTTAAAGTAAATAGTTTTTTAAAAAATTTTTTTGTAGTTGTAGATGGACAGCATGCCTTTATTTTATTTATTTGTACCTGGTGCTGAGGATTGAACCTAGTGCCTTACACGTGGTAGGCAAGCGCTCTGCCACTGAGCCACAACCCCAGCCCCTAAAGTAAATAGTTTTGTTTTGTTTCTGCTTCAGACTTTTCTCACATCATTTTCTCTTTGAAATATTTACTTAGGCAAGTGAAAATTAGAAAAGGCTAAATGCCCACTGTGTGTGTCAGTTTCCTATCACACAAAATACTTGAGATAATCCACTTAAAAGAGAAAAGGCTGATTCTGACTCATAGTTTTGGAGGTTCTAGTCCATGATCCATTGGCCCCATTGCTTTGGGCCTGTGGCAAGGCAACACATGATGGCATGTGGCAGAGCAAAACCACTCACCTCTTGGATGGGAAGCAAAAGAGAGAGAAAATGCCAGAGTCCCACATTCCCCTTCACAGCACACCTCCAAGGACCTAAGGACCTCCCCAAAAGGCTTACCTCTTAAAGTTTCTGCGTCCTCACAATAGCATCCCCCGGGACCACTCCTTTAACACATGGGTATTAGGGAGACATTCAAGATCCAAAATATTACATGCGCCTGTAGGGGAAGAATTAAATAAACTGGAACACTCTTCAGTGAAAAATGTAGCACAGACCTATGTGTATTGAAAGAACTTCTGGATATAGATATAAATACATATATATTTATGTTTATTATTATTAATTTTTTGGTACTGGGAATTGAACTTAGGAGCACTTCAACCCTGAGCCACATCCCCAGCCCTTTTTTGTATTTTACTTAGAGACAGAGTCTTGCTGAGTTGCTTAGGGCATTGCTAAGTGGCTGAGGCTAGCTTTGAACTCATGATCCTTCTGTCTCAGCCTCCCATGCCACAGGCATGCACCACCGTGCCCCACAAGCCTATATATTTTTTAAATTTTATTTTGTTGTAGTGAGAATATTTACCACAAGATCTACCCTATTAACATATTTTCAAGTGTACAATACAATATCAATAACCATAGGTATCTTTTTTAAACCTTTTTTTAGTTGTCAATGAATCTTGATTTAATTAATTAATTAATTAATTTATATGTGGTGCTGAATGAGAATTGAACCCAGTGCCTCACACACGCTAGGCAAGTGCTCTACCATTGAGCCACAACCCCAGCCCTATAGGTATCTTTATTGTAGTATTCGTTAGACAACTATACATACTTGTCAGTACTCACTAAATTGAACACTTAAAAGGGTGATATTTTCTGTTAATTATATAAATGTAAGTTTTACCTCAATAAGCCTGACTTACAAAAAAAAGGTATATGGAAAAGCCCTGTCTAAAACTGATATTGTAGAAGATATGTGGATAAACCCCAATGGGTAGTATTTTGCTTTTATGTGTGAATTAATGGCAAAAAATACTTGATAGTATTCTCATTTTCTCTTTATAAAATATTTGGAAATTATAATTTTTTAAATATTTATTTTTTAGTTGTAGGTGGACAAAATATCTTTATTTTATTTTATTTTTTTATGTGGTGCTGAGGATCGAACCCAGTGCCTCATGCGTGCTAGACGAGCACTCTACCACTGAGCCATAGCCCCAGCCCTGGAAATTATAATTTAACATTAAAAACCCAATAGTTGAAATATGCCTGAATTCACAGTGGCTTCTTATGAAGCAGAGATTTTTTTCAAGGCATGAAAATTATAAAAATAGATTCAGGACTGGGGTTGTAGCTCCAATCCAGCATGTAGCAAGGCCCTGAGTTCAAACCCCAGTATCAAAAAAACAAAAATAAACAACAAAATCAATTCATGTTTGTATTATAGCATATTATCAACTTTTTCCATATTTTTATTAGTGCATTATATTTGTACATAATGGTAGGAGTTTTTGTTAAATATTCTTACATGCATATAACCATATAATTTGGCCAATATCATTCCCCAATATTTTCCATTTCTGATCCCTCCTCCTTCCCCCGGTCCCTTTTCTTTATTTTACTAATCTCCCTTTGATTTTCATAAGATCTCCTCTACTTTCTTTTCCTTTTTTCTTTCTAGCTTCCATATCAGTTCTTATTTTTAATGTAAATTTATTAATGTAAATTTTTTAATGTAAATTTATTTAGTGTAAATTTATTTTTAATGTAAATTTATTTTTGATGTAAATTTTTCTGATATTTGAGGGAGAGGAGGTTAAGCCACTTATTTTGTATAAGCAAGAACCAAATTTTATCTTTGCCACTTGTACCTCAGGTAGAGCATTAATCTCTAGGATATATAAAGAACTCAAAAAACTTAACACCAAAAAAACAAATAACCCAATCAATAAATGGACAAAGGAATTGAACAGACACTTCACATAAGAAATACAATCAAACAACAACTATATGAAAAAATGGTTAACATCTCTAGCAATTAGAGAAATGCAAATTAAAACTACACTGAGATTTTATCTCACTCCAGTCATAATAGCAATTATCAAGAATAAAAGTAGCAATAAATGTTGTCAAGGATGAGGGAGAAAAGGTACACTCATACATTGCTGGTAGAACTGCAAATTGGTGCAGCCACTCTGGGAAGGATTATGGAGATTTCTCAGAAAACTTGGAATGGAACCACCATTTGATCTAGTTATCCCACTCAGTATATACCCAAGGACTTAAAATCAGCATACTGTAGTGATACGGCCACATCAATGTTTATAGCAGCTCAATTCACAATAGCTGAGCTATGGAACCAACCTAGGTGCCCTTCAACAGATGAATGGATAAAGAAAATGTGGTATATATACACAATGGAATATTAGCCATTAAGAAAAAAGAAATTATGGCATTTGCTGGTAAATGGATACAACTGGAGACTATCATGCTAAATAACATAAGCCAATCCCCCCCCAAAAAAGGCTGAATGTTCTCTCTGATATGAGAATGCTGACTCACACTAGGCAGGAGTAAAGATGTAGGAGGAGGGAGTGGAGGTTCACCCTATTGGACCAGGGGGTGGGGTTGGGGATGGGAATGGAAAAGACAGTAGAATGAAACAGACATAACTTTCCTATGTTCATATATGAATACACAACCAGTGTAACTTCACATCATGTACAACCATAAAAATGGGAAGTTATACTTCATGTATCTATGATATGTCAAAATACATTCTACTGTCATATATAACTAAAAAGAACAAATAATCTTTTTTTAAAAGAACCAAATTTTATAGAAACCAAAAATGGAAATTAATATGAGATTGTTATTTAGAGAACATCTTAAGCTGTATTTGCAGTGTTATTTTGTTGTTGGCTTGCATTTTATTAAGGAACTATAACTTATGAAAATCTTGTACTATTTAGGGATTAGTTAATAGCATTCTCCTTTCAAAAATTTCATATTAACTATTTGTATTAGAATTGTAATAAATATTTCATTTTTGACGAGTGTTGTGGTTTTTTTGTTTTGTTTTGTTTTGTTTTTAAGGAGCTGTTTAACTTCCAGGATAACCCTTTTTTAAGTAAAAAACAAAACAATTTTTCTTTCAGTACTGGGGCTTGAACCCAGAGCCTCATGCATGGTAGGTAAGCACTCTACCACTGAGCTGAGTTCCCAGACCTTTTTATTTTATTTTAAAACAGAGTCTCACTAAATTGCCTAGGCTGGCCTCAAACTTGCAATTTTCCTGCCTCAGCCTGCTGAGTAGCTAGGATTACACGTGTGTGCCACAGTGCCTGGTTTAGAATACAATTTTTAACCAAACAAGAAGTTCCGGGCTGGGATTGTGGCTCAGTGGTGGAGTGCTTGCCTCCCATGCATGGGGCGCTGGGTTTGATCCTCAGCACCACATAAAAATAAATGAAATAAAGATATTGTGTCCATCTGCAACTAAAAAAAAAAAAAATTAAAAAAACCCCCTAGTTCCTAGATATACATTGGTAACCATGAGGGAAGGAAGAAGAGAGGATCAGAGAAGTAGACATGAGAATTAAAAAAAAAAAGTGTTCTTTTTAGTCATGCACGACAGCAGAGGAGAATTTAAACTATATCCACAATTTACTTCTTTAAAAAGATCTGATTCAAGGGCCGGGGCTGTAGCTCAATGGTAGAGCATTTGCCTCGCACGTGTGAGGCACTGGGTTCAATCCTCAGCACCACGTAAAGATAAATAAATAAAGCTATTGTGTCCATCTACAACTAAAAATATATTTTTTTAAAAAAAGATGATTCAAATTAAGCAAAATGTTATGATAACAAAGTAGGAACTTTTAATATTTTCTGCCTGTTCAAAAAGAAGAAACAATTCTCATTACTTCTTAATTTTTCTAAAAGGTTCTATAAGCATCCTGATGTAAAGCTTTGATAATCACATTTCTCTAAGAGTCTCTCTCATCCTAATTCCATACTGCAGCAGATTAATCAGCCAGGAATTAACAATAAATAGAGTCCAATTCCAGTTAAATCAAATGGAAAAGTTAGAAAGGGCAGATTAGATCCCAAAGGGCACAGAAGTTCAAACATGTTTTTGGATTCAAATACTCTCTTCATTTCTCAGAGCCTGGGTTTGTTGGTATACATTTTAAAAATGGGAATAGCTACCTGAAACAATCCTAATAAAGATTAAAATTTCTAAAGTTTCCATTTGATTCTTTTTAATATTTTCTGTTTCTCTTCTGAGATACCTCATATTTTTCTTTATTGCAAGCATGTTTTCCTTTAAATCATTGAGGACAGATAATAGCTGCATTAAAAATTCTTGTCTGCTAATGCTAACATTTGGATATCCTGGAGTTTGTCATCATTGATGATCTTTGCTTTGGGTTCTTTATTTGTTTGGTAATCATGGATTTTATCATGGGCATTGTAAAGACTGTTGTAGAGATCCCAGATTCTGTTAATCCCTAGGAGAGTGATTTGTTTGTTTTATTAGTAGGTTATTAAATTGGTTAGACTCAAACTGCAAACTCTATTTCTTAAGCTACTCAAGTCTCCATTTCTTTTTCCTTCCTTCCTTCCTTCCTCCCTCCCTCCCTTCCTTCCTTTCTTCCTTAGTCCAATGATCAGCCAGAAATTTGGGTAGAGTTTACACACAGAAAGTGGGATTCTCCCTCCCTAACTCTGCTCTTTCTGGACACATCTTCTAGTGGTTGTGGTTGCCTTGACTCTGTAGTTTGGTTCCTCAAGCCATAAGGACTATGGGATTTTCACTGGTAATTAGCCACTGTTCATGGTCCTACTACTATCTGTGATCAAATATAAGTCATAAAAATGAGTAATTCAGCCTATGCTAGTCCTATCTCCCAAGTATTAATTCTGTTCTACAACTAAATCTGGTTTTTTTTCCTTCACTTTTTAAAAAATTTTCAGTCCTTTGTGGGCTTTGGTTTTGTTTGCTTTTGTATTTTGTTGATAATTTATAACTTAACTGTGGGAAGGTCAGATATGGTTGGAATTTACTTGATCATACAGAAAACAAATGATACATGATTTTTGTTGTTGTTCTTTATTTTTTGGTGGTACTGGGAATTGAACCCAGGGTCTTGCATATGGTAGGTAAGCATTGTATCACTGAGCTACATCCCCAGTCCTTTATATTTTATTTTGAGATAAGGTCTCACCAAGTTGCCCAGGCTGGACTTGAACTTTTGATCTTCTTGCCTTAGCCTCCTGAGTAACTGAGATTAAGGGTGTGTGCTACTGCACCAGGCAATACATGATTTTTTTTTAAATGCCATTTTAAATTATGTTTCTGTTTGCTAGTATGTAGAAATACAAGTAATTCTTGTATACTGATCTTGTATCTACCAGCCCTACTATATTCTAACACATCTAAAAATTATTTGCTACTTTGGATTTTTTTTGGCAGTACTGGGGATTGAACCCAGGGCCTCACACATGCTAGGCAAACACTCGTCCACTGAGCTACATCCTAAACCTTTATTATTTTATTTTGAGATAGGGTCTCACTAAATTGCCCAGGCTGGTGTTGAACTTACAGTCCTTTTCCCATTAGCTGGGATTACAGGTATATGCCATCATGCCAGGGTCTTTGGATTTGTGTGTGTGTTTGTGTGTGCATGCACACGTATATGTGTGCACATTATTTCATCTTTTTTTTTTTTTAATTTTTTTTTTAGTTGTTGATGGATCTTTATTTTATTCATTTATTATTTGTATGTGGTGCTGAGGATCGAACCCAGGGCCTCACGCATGCTAGGCAAGTGCTCTACCACTGAGCTATAGCCCCAGCCCCACATTATTTCATCTTAAAAATGAGTTTTGTTTTTTAGTTTTTTAGTTCATATTCATTTTGTGTGTTTTTTTTCTTTCTAGCTCGGTTAAGACTAGTTTTTCTTTTCTTCTTTTCTTTTTTTAAATATAGCTACCCATTATCAGAATTAGGAAGTTTCAATTCCTTATATTTTAAGAGTGTTTTATATATATATACACTAATCATACAGTTTAAGTTTCATTTTAAATTTCACAGGATTTTAGATTTACAGTGATCTAGTATTGTGTTGTTTTAAGGAATATATTTGTTTTTGTTCCTTGATCCTGGCGCGGAGCTTTTGGAATTTCCTGAGTTATAGGAATGTCTTTTGTGTTTTGGGTTTCGATCACATCTGAGTTTAAGTGGAGCCCTTGGATATCTTTAGAATAGGGCTGATCATCAGAATAACCCAAGTGATTGGAGGATTGGACCTTTCAGCTTACCCACCAACCTCTATCCTCTGGGGAGGAGAGGCCAGGGAGCTAGAAAGTGAGCTCTGTGAGAACTCTGAACAACCAGATCCAGAATGCTTCCCATTTGGTAAACACATCTCAGTATCAGGAGGGTGATGTGCTTGCTGGAGACAGAATGGAAACTCCATGCCTCCTCCCCTATATGCCTTGCCATATTCATTTCTTCCATTTAGCTGTTCCTGAGTTGTATCCTTTATAATAAACCAAGAAACATAAGTGTTTTCCTGAGTTCTGTGAGCAAATTCTTGAACATAAGGGGATGGTCTTGAGAATTCTATCTTGTGAGCTTATAGCTCATTGATCAGACTATCCATGGCATCTGAGGTGGTGGTCTTGTGGGACTAAGCCCTTTAACTAGTGATAGCTAATGCTAACTCAAAGTTGATAGTGTCAAGAATTAAATTGAATTGTTGAATTATCAGTTTGTGGACAGAGAAGTGAAGAATTGATTGATGTTGGGAAAGATACCATATATTTGGTGTCAGGAGCAAAAACTCATAGGCACATTTTATAGTACATGGCACATATTCAACAAATATTTATTAAATAAATGAATAATTTTATTTTGCCCACAAGTTCATTAGGTCTTACTTATTTTAATTTTTGCATGAGTTGTGTTATGAATTGGAGCAAGTAGATATATAACTTTTTTTAAAAATTTTTTTTAGTTGTAGATGGACACAATGTCTTTATTTTATTGCTTTGTATGTGGTGCTGAGGATCGAACCCAGGGCCTCACGCATGCAAGGCAAGCGCTCTACCGCTGAGCTACAATCCCAGCCCAACTTTATAACTTTGTAATAGATAAAAATCATATTAATTAATTTAGAATACTTAGTAAACACTTGAACTAAAACAAAAACTGAATTTTCCCTTCGTATTTAAGATTAAAATGAATGTTTAAGTTTTTTTCCAAACAAAATACAGTGTAAGAGTTGAGATTCTATGAGAGATTCTACTTCTGAATAAAAACTCCAAAATTTGCCACTTTGAACCATACATTTTGAGTCAGCGATCTGTATACTTGTGCTAGAACTTAAGAAATACTCTTCTTTTTTAGAGTCAGGGCTAATAAGTGTGCTTCTACAGAAGGAAGTTTTGTTCCAGTAAGATCCCAAGTCAGTAGTATTTGTTTGGATGTCATTACCTCATAACAGATGTTTATCTTTGTCTTCCAAATATAATTTGTACCTGTACCTGCTAGAATCTGTTTAAAAAATTAAAAAGAAAAGATCATTTTAGTGCAAGGCCCAGCACATTATCCCATACTGAATACTCTTAAAATGTTGCCAAATATAGATTTGTACAGAACATGCTTGTTTAGACACAGATTTCCTGGAGTGGCTCCCGGAATTCACTCTCAGTCAACCCTCTATAGAAGGCTAAATAAAACAAGCTGTGATGTTGACCTGCACCCTGTAGGGTAGCTATGAGGGGTGAAGACGGGAAGGGAGTAGATAATATTAGCATCAGTGAGTGACCAGGTACTAGACAGGGCTTTTCTGGATGTACTTACATTCACATGCGTGGTCACTAAATACATTCTCAAGCATGTAAGATCATACATCTAGATCTTTTTCCTTCATCAATTATTTTACATTGTTTTAGTCAGCTTTTTTGCTGCTGTGACTAATAGACCTGATCAGAACAACTATAGAGGAGGAAAAGTTTATTTGGGGAGATCACAGTTTCAGTGGTCTCAGTCCATAGGCAACTGACTCCTTTCCTTGGGGCTTGAGTTAAGGCTGAACATCATGGCAGAAGAGTGTGGTGGAGAGAAGAGGCACATGTGATGATCGGAAAGCACAGAGAGAGAGACTGCACTCCCCAGATACAAAATATATACCCCAAAGGCACCGGGGTCCCCCCCCCCCAGTGACTCACCTCCTGCAGCTACACCCTTCCGGCCTTTAGCTCTCACTCAGTTAATCCCATCAAGGGATTATCTCACTGATTGGATTAAGGTTCTCATAGCCTTCTTGCATTATCTCACACATAAGCTTTCGGGGGACACCTCACATCCAAACTATAGCATACATATAAATAACTTTAATATATTAATATAAATTAATGCAGAAAATTACACTCTAATTTGACATCCTTATAAATCTTTTTTTTCTCTTTTTCTATTTTGCCTTTGTCAATAGCGTATCTAGTTTTTCCTTGCCTGTTAGCACAGTACACTTAAATTTGTAGCTTTGTCCTACTTAACACATTTCCATGCTTATTATACTTTCTATTCTATATAATTTTTTAATTATTTAAAAAATAGCCCATACATACACAAATGAAAAAGCTATTTGACTATATAACTTCTCAATTATTTTTTCTGTAACCATCTAGTTTATCCAGAAACACTATCATTAGTGTGTGTGTGTGTGTGTGTGTGTGTATCACATATATTTAATGTGCTAATAGAAATAGTAGAAATAGTAGAATATTGTCCTGACAGTGTTCTGCCCTTTTCTCTTTTCCCCACTTAAAATATTTTATCATATATATATGTATGTATATATGTGTCTGTGTATGTATGTATGTGTGTGTGTGTGTATATATATATATATATATATATATATGTATACACCTGCTTCATTCTAAACTGACCAGTCTTAGTGATGAACATTTTATGTTTCTTTTTTCCTTTTCTCACTCTGTTATTATAATCTAAGTAATGTTTCTAGTGTACAATCTTTAGACACATGTATAAATATCTCTATGGAATCAATTCCTAGAAATGGAATTATTGAGTCAAGTGTTGTATATTTAAAATTTCAGTAGAGCTGAATGCAGTGGCTACTTGGGAGGCTGAGGCAGGATTTCAAGTTTGAGGTCAGACTCAAGAACTCCGTGAGACCCTGTCCCAAGATTAAAAAAAAAAAATTGAAGGGCTGGGTGTGTGGCTCAGTGATAAAGTGCTTAAGTGCCAATCCTTCGGTTCAATCCCCCGTTTAGAGGGAAAATAAAAATGCTCTCTCTATATATATATTTGAGTGTTTTTTCATGAAGTATATGTTTAACCCTGAAGGAAAACTTGAAATTATTTGTCCTTGGGTCTTTTATCTTGAAAAATATATACCCTTATTTAGGAAATTCATTTCTATTGGAATTTCTTAAAATAGTTTTTCAACTATTTACTCTTTCTAAAAGAACTTGTCTATTTTCTCATTATTATAAATAATAACCAGTAGGTACATATTAAGCATCTTCTGTATACAAGAAACTGTGGAGGACAGATATAAAGAAATTTAGGTAAAGGTACCCCCATTATGTGAGTAATTGACTATTGTTTTAAGGGAATTCCCACTGTCTTTTGTTAGCATTTTTTCTAATGCTTATTTTTGGTAGCACTGCACTTGGATTGTAGGGGAAATATAGAATACCAAGAACATATAATCATTTCCCTCAAATGTTTGCAAAATAAGGACTTTGATGAATGTTGATTTAATGCATGGATGGCAGGAAGAATGGTTGAGGATAGGAGGGAGAAGTAGAACTGACAGAGGATAGAACTCTGTATGGAAAAAGATTAGGTTGGGACAAGATTGTCAGAAGACAGTCTTTATTTCATACCAGGCACAAACATTACCTACTGTATTACTTAGGGCACAGTCTGAGCTCAAAGACTGTAAAATATAGTGTCATAAAGGAAAGAAGATAATTTCTCTCACAACATTCAAAGGAGAGGGGTAGTACAGGGCTAGTGGGGTGGCTGTCCCATCCTCAACATGTGACTGCCCCTAAGTTAACTATTCAAGCTTTCATATTACTCAGCCCTTTTGAGGAGGGATAAGACTTAGGAAAGGGTACATTTAATCCTTTTCATGCAAGATCTGAAAGTGGAACATATTTCCATTTTCATGCTATTGGCCAGAGCTTCTTTATGAAGTCATACCTAGCTATAAGGCAAACTGAGATGTAGCCCTTAGCTAGGATAAATAATTTTTCAGAGCATGAGGTTTATTGGGGAAAAAGTCAAATAGTGAAGAGATAGAGTTCTTGACTAGATTCTAAAGTGAGTCTTGAGTCTGACAATCAAAATGTTAGAACTGGAAAGGATCTTTTATTTTTAAAAAGTATATAAAGAAACTAAAAACTAGTAGAGGACCTTTTCAGATTAAATTTAAACCCCTAGTATTGGGGCTGAGGCTATGGCTCAGCGGTTGAACGCTTGCCTCACATACGTGAGGCACTGGGTTCGATCCTTAGCACCACATAAAATAAATAAAGATATTGTGTTCATCTACAACAAAACAAAATATTAAAAATAAAATAAAATAAAATAAACCCCTAAATTATACTAATGAACCTCAAGGAGGCTTATTTAAAAGAAGAACTCAAGCTCTTCAAGTCTTAGGTTGTAAAGAAGCTAAGAATATTGTGGAAAGAGCCCAACCAGGATACAGCATGATCTCAAAATACAGATGTGGAGAATGAAGCTATTTCTTTCAATCAACCACCTTATAAAAAGTTTTTTTTAATACTTTTTAGTTGTCAGTTGACCTTTATTTTATTTATTTATATGCGGTGTTGAGGATTGAACCCAGTGCCTCACACATGCTACGCAAGTGCTCTACCATTGAGCCACCACTCCAGCCTCTTATAAAAAGTTTTGAGGGGTTTATGAGTAGTTTTCTAAGTATACTAAATGTTAAGTAGTGCAGGCTAACCATGGTAACAAATACTCCAGAATTTCATTGGGTTAAACAGTGAAAGTTTATTTCTTGTTCACATTATAGTTCAATGTTGGTCCATGAGATAGGAGGTTAAAGAAAAAGGCATTTTGCTCCATGAAGTCCTTTATTCCATCTTTTTACTACAAACTCCTCTAGATTCTTGGTTACTAAGTAAATAGGAAAAAGAGGATAGGCAGGGGAGGTTTTATGGGTTAGGCTTAGAAATGATGCACATCTCTTTTTCTCTCATCCATTGGCCATACCTCTGTCTTATGTAGCTCCAAGAAAGGTTCCAAAAAATATTATCCTAGCCATGTATCCAGGAAGATTAGAACATTATGCCTATTTTTACAAGTAAAGATACTACAACAAAATTACCTGTTCAGGGTCATAAAACTAGTAATACATGCTACTGACTACAGCCCTTAAATTTAGTATTCTTAGTAATTTACATGATCACTTACTGATAAAACCTGTAAGCCGGGTGTGGTGGTGCACGCCTGTAATCCCAGCACTTTATGAGGCTGAGACAGGAATATCCTGAGTTCAAAGCCAGCCTCAGCAACGGCGAGATACTAAGCAACTCAGTGAGACCCTGTCTCTAAATAAAACACAAAATAGGGCTGGGGATGTGGCTCAGTGACAAGTACCCCTGAGTTCAATCCCCGGTACCCAAAAAACCTGTAGAACTTGAAAAGATACCAAATTCTACATACCTGCTTGGAATCTAAAGATCAAGGAGAAATCAAATGATTTCTTCAGGACTATCTAGCTAACCAGTTGCAGACCTGGGATCAGAATCGTAGTTCAGTCATCTTTCCAGTACCCTATAATTATCCACTGTGCTGCTGACCAATAATTGGATCTTTCATTTGTCAAGAAAAGCATGATGTGTCAGAATATCTAAGCAAGATTTTGAACATTTTGAAATATTTCATGTTGACTACCTTATATGAGAAATACTTTTTATTTAAAAATATTTTATTTGTTAAAATTTAACAGAGATAAGTGTTATTGAATAGTAAAATTCAGCTCAATGTATGTGCTTTGTTAGAAAAAACTAGTTTTTGTTTGTTTGTTTGTTTGTTTAAGACTATTTAGGGTGGCACACACCTATAATCCCAGTGGCTGGGAAGGCTGAGGCAGGAGGATTGTAAGTGCAAAGCCAGCATCAGCAACTTAGTGAGTTCCTGAGGACTATGTTTAGGTAGGCTTAAGTTTTAATATAATTAACATTTTAATTTTTATCTTTCACACTAATCTTGGCATATCCAGTATTATCCTTAAATGATAACAGTATGCTATATTTCAAGGTTTATTTTCTGCTTTGGAGGTAGTTAACATCTTAATTTCCTTGGTTGATTTTTTAATTCGTTGATTATTCAAGTAAGTCTCATTTGTATGAAAAGTATAGGCATTCAATTTTTTTAAATCTAAGCCAATTCATGCTAATTCCTACCAAAAATTTTAAAATAGAGAAATTAAAATTAAACAAAAATCCTTTAAATGGAAAAATACTGATTGGTTTAGCATGACTATATTTTGGACTTAATAAGGAAGCATCTGATTTGGAAAACCTGCCCTACTCCAGGACTCTGGAAATGGATCGTCAAGCTGGCTGACGCTCAGAAGTAAATGTCAGCTGTGTTCACCCTTCAGCTTTTCAGATTGCAGTTTCCTATTTTAACTTCTGTTCGGAAAGAAACTTTACATTTTTTCTCTGTAGTTATATTAAATTAATATTTGTTATTTAGGCACAAGTCTTTGACAGTAATATTTTAGAATATTACTTGCAGTTTTATAACTTTAGATGTATTTGAGTTTCTAAAATGTCAGTCTTATATATTTGCTCCCCTTACATGAATAACAGTATTAGGATTTGGGATTGTTAATATATATGATGTTCTTTTAGATCTGTTCCAGTCTTCTAAAGAATGAAAGTCATGGTTTAGATTATTTCTAAGCTGTTGGTCTAGTACTAGACTATTAATAGAATAGATTCAAGTTGTATAGGAATTATACAACTATTAGGTTTATAAAATAGAAAAAAGGTAGGTAAACTCCTCATTGGCAAACTTGACCACTTTTTTTTACATACTTTTATATATGTTTGTATTTATTGTGCATAAATAATACAGGAGTCCCTAGTTATGAGCACAATAGATTCAGAAAGTTTTGGTAAGTCTAAAATGATCCTTAAGTGAATTCATACTGATACTTTCATTTGATGGCAGGAAGAGTTGGTGATTTTAGTCTGGCATGTAGCTTTCTTTACATCTATGAATTTTTATAAAAAGTTATATTTGTTAAAAGAAACTCTTCTATATATTTAACATTTTAAAAATAATTTCTTCCATATTTTCTTTGAATGGGGCCTTACGGGTTCTACAATATGGAAAAAAAAACTCCATGAGTATTATGTAAGAGGACACTTTCTTTTCTTCATTTCAGCCATATAAAGTTGCAGCAATCCGTAAGATTAGAACCTAAAGGAAATTTTTTGGTATACAGGTAAAATTTGGAAATAATGCATGAATTGAATTCTATATTCTTCATTTTATTGATTTCATACTAAAAAATTATTTTATTCATTATGAAACAGAAAATACTAGTAGTCACTAAGATCTCTCTGGATTTTCTACAGGATCACTTTTGGGGGATATTAAAATTATTAGGATTCTAAGATGCCAGTTAAGAGGAGATTTAGTTCAGATTGAATGTATTTAGTTCTAAATATTTTTCAGTTTATATAATGGGTCAATAGATACATTCTGAAATATGTAAATTAAATACTACTTGTAGTTTTAGTGGTGCTTTTTTTTTTTTGGTACTGGGGATTGAACTCAGGGGCACTCAATCACTGAGCCTGATCCCCAGCCCTATTTTGTACTTTATTTAGAAATAGGATCTCACTGAGTTGCTTAGCTCTTCACCTTTGCTGAGGCTGGCTTTGAACTAGCTATTCTCCTGTCTCAGCCTCCCAAAGTGCTGGGATCACAGGCATGCACCACCGCGTCCAGCTTTTTAATTAATTGGTGCCACCTGAACAAATTTCTTCTTTTTTTTCCTCCAACTGGTTTCTCCTGTCCTTAAGTACAGAATGAATTGTAAATAAGAAAGCACATTTAGAAAGCAAACAAAACTTGGTATTTGAGAAAACTTTAATATATATTTTATGAATTCAGATCATATTAATAGCATTCTGTGAGTGGGAAAAGATAGGCAGTTTGTGAGTTGAAAAGTATTCACGTAGACATACAAATAGTAGTTGTTCTCATCCATCATGAATACTTAACTAGCTTGACCATAAAAATTAAGTAATATGTACATTAAAAATACACAAATAGCCGGGCGCGGTGGCTCAAGCCTGTAATCCCAGCACTTAGGGAGGCTGAGACAGGAGAATTGCGAGTTCAAAGCCAGCTTCAGAAATGGCGAGGCGCTAAGCAACTCAGTGAGACCCTGTCTCTACATAAAACACAAAATAGGGCTGGGGATGTGGCTCAGTGGTCGAGTGCCCCTGAGTTCAATCTCTGGTACCAAAAAAAAATACACAAACAATACCATACTATACAATAAAAATAATTCACTTTTCTACCTTAGACCCCCATCTCTGATATCTCCTTCAGAGGATCATGATTTTTAACCCTTTTTGCATGGAATATTTCTGGATGGTGTATAAATATACACATACCTCTTTTTCTACAATCTTCTGCTTTCTTTTTCATTTACTGTTCCTGAGTTCTGCATTAAAATTGCATTTAAAAATAATTTGCTTCAGGGCTGGGGTTGTAGCTCAGCAGTAGAGCGCTTGCCTAGCACGTGTGAGGCACTGGGTTCGATCCTCAGCACCACGTAAAAATAAATGAAATAAAAGAATTATGTCCAACTACAACTAAAAAAAAATTTTTTTTCTAAATAAAAATAAATTGCTTCAGGCTGGAATTGTGGCTCAGTGGTAGAGCACTTGCCTCTCAGGCGTGAGGCACTGGGTTCGATCCTCAGCACCACATAAAAATAAATAAAGATATTGTGTCCATCTACAACTATAAAAATATTTTTTAAAAAAATAATAATTTGCTTCTAGTTCTTTAAATCTTCATTTGAATATTAAAATCATAATGATTTTAAGATTTGAGCAACAAAATAAAAATGCAATTTATTACCTGAATGGAAAAGATAAGATAGTATCACTATAAGGTAGCCATAAGCTACATAATTTTTAAGTTATATTTTTAAAGTTTGTAACAACATGTAATTTAATGTCTGTCTATTCAATAGTAGAGAAATCTGAATTTAAAGTAGATCATCATAATTGTTATCTCTTCTTATCATACAAGTTTACTAATTATGTTTAAAGCATCATGATTCTTGGGGCTGGGGTCATGGCTCAGTGGTAGAGCATGTGCCTACCATGTATGAAGCACTGGGTTCAATTCTCAGCACCACATATAAATAAATGAATAAAATAAAGGTCCATCAACATCTAAAATAATATTTTAAAAAAGCATCATGATTCTTTATCTGTTTTTATTTTCTCAACCTTACTAGCTTTTTAGGAACCAGGAATTTCATTATGAGGTTTGTAATAGGAAATGGAATTCAGGCCCTACTCTAGTTGCTATTCAGTTAAACACTAGGAAATATATTTAGTAAATTCATAGCATTTGTGTCTGGTATAGATGAAGTTAAATTATTATTAGAAGCATTATTAACAGTTATTTTGTTTTAATGAGATAATATAGTCCTTAAAGCAAGACCAGTGCGGGTTCAAATCCTGTCTAAATCTCCATCTAGTACTGGCTCAGTGCTACTGGGCTGATTCTGTAAATTTTAGTTTCTTTGTCTATGCAGTGGTAATAATGATATTACCAGTAGATATGCTGCAATGAGTATTCCTGTATGGATAATTATTTTTGTTTCTATGAAGATATTGCCATGGAGAGAAAAATTCATGAGCCCATAAGCATGTGCAGTTTAAAATTTAATATTTTGCTTTAAAATCACTCTGAAAAGATCATCTCGATTTGTAATCTCCCTGACTATATCACAATGCCATGTACCTCCTGTGTGTGAAAAATCCATTCACTTTTTGCTGTTCTTATGCCAATCTTTAAATGTTAACCTTTTCTGATCTCTTTGATGTCTCTATCAAATCTGGTGGTATCTTAGACTTTGGAATTATATGCTAATAACCCAGATATTGTTATTGTTTAGATTTTTCTTTTAAGAGCTATGCACCTTTTTATGGAGGCTGTGTAGTTCTTAGTTTGTGCCATTTAAAATGGAAATTCCTTGAGTGTGTTATATTCAATATCCATCAATTTTAAGCAGATTAAAATTTCAGTTAAGGGGCTGGGATTGTAGCTCAGTGGTAGAGTACTTGCCTCACATGCGTGAGGCACTGGGTTCAATCCTCAGCACCACATAAAAATAAATAAATAAATTAAAGATATTATGTCCATCTACAACTAAAATTATTTTTTAAAAAATTTCAGTTAACCAGAATTTTCATGTTTCTGTTTGGCTATGTACTGTTTAATTTTCACTATAGACAGAAAGCTGTTTTGTTTAAATTATATATTAATATATTTTGTCTTTATAAGTGTAAATATACTCTAATAGCACCTTTTAGCTGCCTTGGTTTATTCATTATAGGCTATAGATAAAGAAGGTATAAATAGTACAGACTCAATCCATACTAACCTGAAAGAGAGGTTGTATTTCACTTCATTTTCTTAGTAATTGACTCTCCAAAAAGAAAATACTAGAAATGTTCACTTGTTTTATTTTATATTATAATTTCATTTCTATTTGAAATCTGCTACTAGTTTAATTTATATTTTTAAATTAAAAAATGAATGCAGGGCCTTGTACATGCAAAGCACATGCTGTACCACTGAACTTATACCTCCAGCCCAAAATCTGCTGCTTTTTGGTAAAGCACTGTTTTCAGTCATAGGTAATCCTTGAGATTTATGAAAATAAGTTAAAGTACAAGCTAATGAAATACAAAATCCTAAAATATGCATGTTGGCATTGCCCTGCCTCTCGAGCTGTATTGAAAATCCAACGTAGTATGCTCGACGTCTAAGACCTTTCTATGTTCAGATAGACAGATAAATAGTTTTCTGTGATTCTATTTGGATTTGCAAAGGTTTAGGGGTAGATAGTTGGTAGGCATGTTTTGATGGTGTTTATCCAGTAGCATTCATTTTTCTTTTAAAACTTAATATAGATTCTAGCCAAGTGCAGTGGCACACACCTGTAATTGCTGAGACAGGAGGATGGTGAGTTCAAGGCCAGCCTCAGCAAACACAAGGCGCTGATAAGCAACTCAGTGAGATTCTGTCTCTAAATAAAATACAAAATAGGGCTGGGGATGTGGCTCAGGAGTTGAGCGCCCCTGAGTTCAATCCTTGGTACCAAAAACCAAACAAACAAAACAAAACAATATAGATTCTAAATGATGTCATTTTTGACAAGTTTATTTGGGATCCTTAGCTCTTAAGTTTATCAAATTGTTAAGAAGAACATTCTTGAGTATGTTATTTAAGAATGTTCTAAAAATCAGAAGTATGTAAATCACTTTAATGGGGCCTGCCCTTGTGGGACTCCCTCAATGCCAAGTATTATATTTATGGTATATACTAATTTTAATAAGTAGCACTATGGAATTTGTAGTGAATGTAAAACCTTGTGATATATGCATATTGGACCCTTAGAAGAGTTTTTTAGGACTCTAATCCTGATTTAGCTTTAACTTCTTTTGTAGAATCCTAAAACAAAAGAGCAGATTGAGAATCTTTTACGGAATGGGATGAATAAGGAGTTGCGGGATCGTCTTTGCTGCCGAATGACTTTTGGAACTGCGGGACTTCGTTCTGCTATGGGGGCAGGGTTTTGCTATATTAATGACCTTACAGTAATACAGTCAACACAGGTAAGTATTATAAATTATATGTGTGCTTTTTCTCACTGTCATTCAGCTTTATAAATTAGGTAGTGTCTTTCTTTAAAAAAAAAATGCCAGTGGGGAGTGTCTTTTGTCAGGGAAGGCACTCGCATATAAGTGAAGAATATAGACCAAATGCTGACCTTTGTTTTTGCCAGATATCTAACTTGGAACTCATTTTTGTACCTTCAAGATCACAGGCTAATCTGATTAAGAGTTAATTTGGTTGTCATTGTCAACTTTTGGCCAGTGTTACTTTGCATTTGCAACCAAGAAATGGATATTGACATGTCCAGATAACATAAAGAAACAAGCTTAGATAGAAAGAAGATGATTGCTCATTTTGGCATCTGGTATTCATTAATGTTACTCAGAGTATTTGGAAAAGGTAGTTGAAAATATTCTACTTAAACATGGTTTTCCAAATCCATGTGGGAGTTCTTTTATAATATAATTTGTTTTTATTTCTCTCCTTTTTTATGAAACTTATTTTAGAGACAAATTTGCTTTTCTTCCCAGTGAATTATCCTCACTATTTGAAGGAACCACACTGTTGAAGCCAGTAATGCATTTAGCATATACTAAAAATAGTTCCAGGTTATAGAATACCTCAGTGGACATAATTCTAATCAATACTGCCAAACAGAAAATCATCTTTATCCTTGTTCTAAAAGAATTCCCTAAAGCCAAGGGCTAATGCAGGGGATGGAGAAGAAGGGATGACAGGCTGGCTGAGTAGATAGGATACATGTCACCTTCCCTACCTTCCTCTTCCCTATGTCCTTTCTTGTTCTCACACAGAAATACTTATAGTTCAGTTTTTTAAAAATGTATATATTGGATTTCCTCATAAACAAGGCCAAATGAGATCTGGTTCTTAAGCCCTGACCCTCTTCATACTCTGGGTATGAGGGAATAAGATAAAATGGATTCTCATAGTAAATAATAATATAAGGGGTCTGCAAGGTTTTAGGATAGTGTCATTATTAGAAATAAATTGGTGAAACTAGCCCATTTGGGCTCTATTAATCTGTCTCTGTCTCTATCATTCAGCCACTTGTAAGGAGTAGTGGGAAGAAATAAATGTACTTGAAAGACTGGAAGTTACTGGGGCTTTGTTGCTGCCACATACTTACAGTGCCTGCCATATCATAGGTCTTCAGTAAACTGGAATAACTTAAGTTTTAATTGAATGAAGGGCCATGGGCAAGTCATTACATGGAGCTTCACACTTATTCTGTTTTCTCTTTTTTAAAAGAAATATTAAAAGACAGAAAAATATGGCATTTGCATTTCTTTCTTTTCAGGATTGTTATAATGATTAAATTTCTCATCCTTGTGTGTGTG
The DNA here is from genome assembly GCA_028644305.1 of Xerus rutilus. Taxonomy (NCBI): domain Eukaryota; kingdom Metazoa; phylum Chordata; class Mammalia; order Rodentia; family Sciuridae; genus Xerus; species Xerus rutilus. The sequence goes on along the minus strand of CM053399.1, from coordinate 55,278,289 downwards.
TGTGTAATTGTAAAGAACTGTAAGGATGTAAGTGTTGTTTTTCAGAGATGAAATGTTTATTAAAGTTAGCAAATCATTTCTAAGATAAATGGTTTTATTTTATCATTGTTAGAGTTTCAATGTGAAATATTTCAATTTTTTGTCACCCTTGACTGCAAATTTTACTAGCCTGACTTTTTCTTTTCCTGTGAAATTTTAAAACCAAGAAATTACAAATGATATCAGCCATCTTAAGAAATGTTGCAGTGTGACTGATGAAGAACATTTGTGTTACAAATGGGTCAGATCTTTTGGTTAGCTTCAGTGGCATGATTTAGCAAGGGCCTAAATGGTTCAAATTTTGCTCTCTAGAGCTTTGAAGCAAGAAATGACTTCTTTTGGCTCTTCGCCAATATTTTTTAGCCCATTGACTCACAGCTTCCATCTTTTTTCCCCTGGTGTTTTATGGATTTTATGATTACTAAATTGATATTTGTATCATATCAAATGTGTCTAGAAATCCACAAGATGTTTGTTATCTCACATTTATGGATTGAAACACTATTATGTCCACATTACTAAACATGGGCATAAAAGGCAGAAGCCAATAAGCTGCTCACCAAACATAAAGAGATTTTGTTAAGTCTTATAACATGCAAGCATTCAGCAGGAACTGATCTTTTTTGTTTCTTTGCTTCAGGGGATGTACAAATACCTTGAGAGATGTTTCTCAGACTTCAAGCAGAGAGGCTTTGTTGTTGGGTATGATACTCGGGGTCAAGTAACTAGCAGCTGCAGCAGCCAGAGGTACAGTGTTAATTTGTTTCAGAGATTGAGTTGAAGTGGACTAAAACATGAATTTTTTTTCCAGTAGTAGGATTTCTGAAGCAGGAGACTGTCAAACAGAAGTTAACACGTGCCAATGTTTATTTTAGAGCTGAAATAGAAGTAAAAGTATTTCAAAGATAAGGTTTAGTTTTACAGAAAGAAGTAAACTCTTCAAATACTTAGAGGTCACATTAAGAATGATGTCATAGCTTATAAGTTCATATATTGGTGATGGCACTGGGTAGAAATGATTATGTAGCTTGTATTTTCTCATTAAAATCCTGTTTGGGTGTTTGCTTCGGCAGCACATATACTAAAAGAAAAATCCTATTTGGTTATTTTTAGAGTTTTCTCATAAAGAGATCATTATGAGGGCTAGGGTTGTGGCTTAGTGGTAGAACACCTGCCTGGCATGTGCAAGGCACTGGGTTTGATCCTCAGCACCACATAAAAACAAATAAATAAAATATAGGTGTGTGTCCATCTACAACTAAAAAAAAAACTTAAAAAAAAGATAATTATGATGTGGTACTTTCTTTTCAGGGGTAATTATACATTTTGGATTTATTTTATTTTATTTCACTTCCTCCATTCTTGTTACCTTTTATAGGTTATATTTCTTAGTAAAAGACCCACTAAAAGATGACTGAGCAGGCTGGGGATATAGCTCAGTTGGGAGAGTGCTTGTCTCGCAGACATAAGGCCTTGGGTTTAATCCCCAGCACCACACAAAAAAGTAAATAAATAAAATAAAAAAGAGAGAAAAAGAAGAATTATAATGTCAGTTCTGTTAATTGTTAAGTTCCTTTTAGTTTAGGGTTTTTGTTTTTGTTTTTGTGTTTTGCTTATTTTTTGTTGGTTTTTATTTTTGTTTTTCTTTTTGTGTGGTGCTGGGGAGGAACCCAGGTCTTACATATGCTAAGAAAGCTCTCTATCACTGAGCTATATCCATAGCACAAAGCTTCTTTAACAAAAAAACAAATCTTATTTATTTAACATTTTCAAGTTGGAGCACAATGCTTAAATAATCAGTGATTATAAGAACTGGTTTATATTAAGATACCATATATTCAGAATAATTGCAATATGAAACATTTATTTATGTGGAAGTTTGGTTTTTAAAAAGTGGTGAACTAAGCTGTACATGGTGGCATACGTCTATAATCCCAGCAGTCTGGGAGGCTCAGGCAAGAGGATTACGAGTTCAAAGCCAGCCTCAGCAATTTAGCGAGGCTCTGAGCAACTTAGCAAGACCCTGTCTCTAAATAAAATACAAAAAGGGCTGGAGATGTGGCTCAGTGGTTAAGCGCCCCTAGGTTCAATCCCTGGTAGCAACAAAATAAAAAAATAAAAATAAATAAAATAAAATAATAAAAAATGATAAACTAAGGACTAAGTGAGATCTCTTTAATTTTTAGACTTGCTAAACTCACTGCTGCAGTCTTGCTGGCTAAAGATGTTCCTGTGTACCTTTTTTCAAGATATGTTCCTACACCTTTTGTAGTAAGTATGTTGCGTTAGTGATTACTTAGTTTGCTGCCCTTGAAAAGATTTTTTAAATCAACTAGGATTCAAATCTTTGTCATACATATGGTTCTTTATATGAGGAACCAAAGGAAGGAAAACAAATTTTACTTTGAGTTTATTTTCATTTCATCAATCATCTGTTGAACTACCAAAGACTTTGATCAAGAATTGACAAGTCCACAGTCATTAGTGGGAAATTTCCATACCCTTCTTTCAGAAATCGATTAATCAGGCTGGCAGGTAGCTTTGAACACAATGTTAACAGGTTTGATCTGTGTGTGTGTGTGTGTGTGTGTGTGTGTCTGTGTGTGTGTGTGTGTGTAAAAACCCTGTATTCCATGATGGTATAATGCACATTATTATTTAGCAGAGTCACAAAAGAAGTCTCAAAAAATGCCAGAGAACTGCTTATCAGGCTGTGTATCTGACCAAGTACTGTGGCACACACCTGTAATCCCAGTGACTCCAGAGGCGAAGGCAGGACTATTGCAAGTTCGAGTCCAACCTCGTGACTTAGCGAGACTCTTGTCTCAAAAATAAAAAATAAAAAGGGCTGGGGATGTAGCTCAGTGGCAAAGTACCCCTAGGTTCAATCCTAAGTACCAAAACCAAGCAAACAAGCTATATGCCTGAACCCCAATACAATAAAATTAGAAGTAAAAAAGCCCTCCCAAACTCCCTATGTTTAGAATTTTTAAAACACATTGATAAATAATTCATGGCTAAGGAAGACACCATAATGAAGATGAGAAGGTACAGACAGTCCTTGCTTTGAATGGTACTATAGAATTATAAAGACAGCTGTGCAAGCGAAAAGCATGCAAATCTTAATAATCAATGAAGAAAACTACAGTTGTTCTATGACCTTTAAAATATCTGGACAAAATATTAAAAACACCAATGTTTACTCTTGGTTAAAAATATTTAAGGGCCAGCACTTTGGGAGGCTGAGACCAGAGAATCATGAGTTCAAAGCCAGCCTTAGCAATAGTGAGGCGCTAAGCAACTCAGTGAGACCCTGTCTCTACATTAAAACAAAACAAAACAAAACAGAATAGGGGTGGGGATGTGCTTAGTGGTTGAGTACCCCTGAGTTCAATATCCAGTACCAAAAAAAAAAGAAATTTAAAGAAAGGAAAAAATGGTAAAAATAATAGTATACTATAATTTAAAATGATAGAAATGTTGAGAACTAAAAGTGTTTTATTTCTGTTTAAAAAAAAAAAACTTAGCTGGGCGCGGTGACGCAAGCCTGTAATCCCTGTAAAGACTAGATGACCAGAAGGAGATGAATTAAAGCCGCTCAGCAAGGCTTTATTGAAAATACACGCTCTTGGGCGAATCCTCCTATCCATCAGAGTGTGTCCGGGAGAATGGCGCTGGGGTTCTGGTGCACAAAGAATTTCAAGAAAGCCGGGTCAGGAAGGGGAGGGCTTGGGGGCAGGAAGAGAAGGCCAGAGTCCTGCCTGGATAGGTCAGGAAAACCCGCTGATTGACAGGAGGCATGTCTACTGGTGGCCTCAGCGTATGGCTGGCCGCTCCCGCAGCTACTGACTGGTCCCCCTAATTGGACGTCCTGGACCCTAACCCGACCTAACAATCCCAGCACTTAGGGAGGCTGAGACAGGAGAATCACAAGTTCAAAGCCAGCCTCAGCAAGGGCGAGGTGCTAAGCGACTCAGTGAGACCCTGTCTCTACATAAAACACAAAATAGGGCTGGGGATGTGGCTCAGTGGTCAAGTGCCCCTGGGTTCAATCTCCAGTACCAAAAAAAAACAAAAAAAAAAACTTACTGAGCTGGGGCTGTGCCTAACATGTGTGAAACACTGAGTTTGAGCCTCAGCACTGCATATAAATAAATGAATACAATAAAGGTCCATCAACAACTAAAAATATATGTAAAAATAATTTTTTAAAAAAAATTTAACAAGCATATGAATAGTACTTACTTCCTGTCATGTAACTTTCAGTATGGATGAGCATCTTTTCTATGCCTTGGCCAATTATTACATATCTTTGTAAGTTTGGATCAGCTTCTAACATTTTATCCTTTGTTACTTTCGATGTAGTGAAATATCTCTGAGAGTTTCAGTAATGTGTTTTGCCTTAAAAGTGCTTTGCTGACATCATTTCTCCTGAAGTGTGTTTCATTCTCTTTAACCACATCCCTGTTCCTCATTTCCTCCCTATGTTCACCTGCAGATGGTGCAGGTGAGATCCTTTGGTTGCATCTCAAATGGTAGCGGTGTAAGCATTCCTGACTGTTTCTTTTATAATTCCATTTGTGTTCAAATTTCCCTTCTACCATTATCATTTTTTTGTTTCTTTGCAGCACTTTCATCTTTGTTGGCCAATTCCCACTTTCAGCTGTCCAGTTTTGTAAACTGTCATGTGAATTTATCACTGGGAAATAAAGAGCCAACATGCTTTGCTATTTGTGACTGAACATGGGTAGGCTTTAAAAGATTGATGTGGTGATTGGTCATTGACCATGGTGGATATAGTGATTTGTGGACCAAGGAGTTAGCAATCACATTTGTGCGTGAGTGGTTAATACACCATGACAACTTAAATTTGAACCTGCTGTTAGGAGACTGGTACTATTTAACAACAATGTGATAGCAGAAATGTTTGTGTATTGGAACTGTGCAAAGCAAAGATTGCCTGTATTTAAAACTGAGCAATAATGAAAACAATAAGTAGCAAAAATTATGGGTTAGAACTAAGCCCTGTGTAAAGAGAAATTTATAGCTTTAATGAACATATTAGGAAAAAGATTAGAAAATAAAGAGCTAAGTATTTAACTTAATGTGTTTGTGCTAAAACTGAATAAATCCAAATTAATTAAAAAGTGTGAAATTATAAGGGGATGAGAAAAACTCAAATAAAAAATAAAGATGATATCAGCAAAAGCAAAAGTTAGATCTCTGAAGAGAATAACAAAATAGACAAAACTCTGGAAAGGGTGCTCAAGAAACATAGAAGGCACAAACTTAAAAATTAAAAGGAGAACATAATAAATAAAATAGAAATTAAGAAAATCACAACATTCTGAACAGCATAACACAAATTAACATGGAAACGTAAATGGGGGCTGGGATTGTGGCTCAGTGGTAAAGCGCTTGCCTTGCATATGTGAGGCACTGGGTTCGATCCTCAGCACCACATAAAAATAAATAAATAAAGATATTGTGTCCATCTACAACTAAAAAAATTTAAAAAAAAAAAAAAAAACATGGAAACGTAAATGAATTGGCTAGTTTCCTAGAATAACAATTGATGCATCAAAACTGATAAGAAATAGAAACTGGAATAAATCTATAATCATTAAATAAATTGAATTTGTATTTTTAAAAATATTCTAAAATTTAAAGTATAATGATTTTAAAGATAATTTTATTTATAGATGATTTTATAGGAAAGTTTTACCAAATATTTGAGCAACAGAAAATGTTTCTATAAAATATTCTAGTGTTTTATTGGAAATATAATGAGTGGCTCAAGTATTAAAGTAATTGCTAAAGTGTGTGTGTGTGTTGTGTGTGTGTGTGTGTGTGTATTTCCAATGAATAAAGGAAGCCAGAACCAGGCACTGTGGTACATGCCTGTAATCCCAGCAGCTTGGGAGGCTGAAGCAGGAGAATTGCAAATTCAGAGCCAGCCTCAGCAACTTTGTGAGGCCCTAAGCAACTTAGCAATAAAAAATAAAAGAATAAAAAATAAAAAGGGCTGAGGAAGTGGCTCAGTGGTTAAGTGCTCCTGGGTTCAGTTCCCGGTACCAAATTAAAATAAAATAATAGAAGCCAGGGAGAATCTAGAAATATAGACCATCTCTGTAAGATTCCGCCTCTGAGTGGTTAGTTCCAGTCATCATCAATCATACTGTGTTGGCTTTTCTCTCTTACTGCAGATAGATTTTCTCTAGCTGGTAGGGAAGGTATTTTTAGCAATCCCAGATTTCACACCCTTTTATTACCATGACTTCAAGTGAAAGGCAGTCTTCCTTGACTAACTATAGCCAGAATATCTTGGAGAAAGATTCTGATCAGGCTTGGCTGATGAAACAGTTTCAGAATCATACCAAGGGAATAGATTACTATGGTCAGACCTGGTTCATGCCCTGCCTTCCCACAGAGGGCAGTCAGATATGATGGTAGAAACAGAATGGGAAATATCCCAAGGCAACAAATAATAGCTACTACCGAGAAGGGAAATGCAACCTAAGAATTAACTGTGGGAGAGAAGATCGTGAGTTGACCCTTATATGACATTTAAAAATCTTTAAATTGGAAAGCAAGAAACCTATGCTCTCCCTTTGAATCTTCTACTGATGATTGTATTATGTTGGATAACCCTCAATGTAAAGTGTAATGGATTGGATAATTTCTAAATTTACTTCCAACTCCAATATTTTATGATTCTATTTGTCACATCTCCAGAGTTTGGTAGAATGTCTGGCATATAGTGGGTGTTCATTAAATATAGGTAAATAAACAAAAGAATAAGAAATGTTTATAGGACTAAATTAAACAAGACTCGGAGGAAAAGCTGTTCAGTTTAACAACTGGATGATTGTTGAACCCCATCTTTTAGAAATGGACTCCGCCCAACCAACATGGAGTTGATGAGGTTTAGGTCATTTAAGCCTTAATGTCTTTTTCTGTTATTTAATCAAAGTTCTTCTCACATCAAATGAAACAAAATGGAAATATGATGTTATTATTTTTTTAGCCATATGCAGTCCAGGAGCTCAAAGCAGTTGCAGGTGTGATGATTACTGCATCTCACAACCGCAAGGAAGACAATGGATACAAGGTAAGCTTTGGACTCCTGACCTTTACTTATTTTTTATTTTCTCACTATGAGCTTTTCAAGGCTTACAGAGAGAATCTTTTTTTTGCAGCTTGGAATGTGGGAGCATCTCTCCCGAGCAGGTTTGTTTGTTTAATGTCTGCCAGAACCTCAAGGGTTTCACTGACTGAGGGCAATTTCTGTGTTAACTTATCAATTCTCACATTTGAATTTTTGGGTGAGGGGTGGGGAATAATACAATTTGTATAAGGTTTGTAAATATTCAAATAATGGTGTATATTATTCAGATATACATGCATCTCTAGTAAAGTACACAAGCATATAAACAAAAGATTTCTAAGAATATTCACCCCTGAAAGAGGTAGGGAAGTAATATGATCAGGGATAATATCTTAGGTGGGGTCTTCCAGAAGAAGCTGAGATGAGAATTTCTGTGAAAGTGGCTTATTAAAGGAATACTTTTGGAAAATGGAAAGTGAGAGAAGCAGGTAGAGGGTGGAGTGATGGTGGGGCAACAACCAAGCAAATGTGTGGTCTCAGCTGGAATTTAGATTCATTGTGGTCTTATAGGAGAGATGGAGCAAAACTGGTGCATCACAGGACATCATCAAGCTGGTCCCATCTTGAGGCTTCATACCATCATGTTAGTCAGTTAGTGACCAAGAGTTGCTGCTGGTGGCGATGGGGTGCTTCCCAAGGACTTTTTGACAAGGACAGTGCTCCAGAGAATGGGGCAGCTGCAGCCAATATAGCAGCTAATTGATAGATAAATTAGTCTGAGGCTAAGGGATCTGAATGGGTACTAAGAATATCTACTGTAGTGCTTCACTTGTATCATTCAGGTCCTCATTTGGCTCCTTACATTCAGGCCCAGCTTATTTAGGGTTCTGGTTGGTCAGAACTTCTGGGAAATACATATAAAAAGAGGATTTATGGGATGGACCACAGCCCTGTTGCATTTGCTTCTGAGGAATTAATTGAACACTCATATCACTGTCTTTGACCACACTATCTGTACTTCCCTTCTCCTTTGGTAGTTATTTTTTTCTTATCCGGATAGCTTGTCCTGTGGGTTGACCCTCTGATGGGTCATTGGTTATAAGGCCTATATCAGTCCATGGCTGCTATACTTTTTTATTTACAGTTAAAACAAGACATAGAAGTACCATACGCCAGTAAACCAAGTGCCAAAAATATTTGCTCTGTCACCTAGTTTATAGTGGCAGTCTTAAATTCTCATGAAGATCAGGGTCAAGTAGCCCTGCCAGTGTGATAATGCTTTTTCATGTCTGCTGGTCTGCTGATATAAGAGGCTTCAAATGGCCAGGCAACACCTCTAGCTTTAATGTTAGTGGGACTCACACTGTTTGCTCAGAAGCATCCTCTCTGGGACTCAGTTCCTCCAGAAAGTCAAATCCTAAAAGGTTTCAGAGGTCTCAGTCCAGAGTGGCCAACTCTGTTGCTCTGGGCCCAGGGGGAAGCAGAACATCATTGTGGGAGTGGCTTAGGACTTGGCACCAGGAAGCAGACAGACACGGAGCTGAAAAAAAAATTTAATTGCCCAGAACCAAAGAAGAAATAGACTTAATTCCTCATGATCTCCCTATAATAATGAATGGAACTCTTTCTATTCTGTACTTTGACTAAGAGTAAAACACTTCAAGACTCCCATTTTTATTAGGGAGTCTCAATTCCAGCTCCCTAACTTGCAGATGGGCATTACAATCCAGGAACCAGATAAACCAACAGTTCCCCAAACCCAGGCAACCCACGGCATTACCCCTACAAGCTTATCACTCTGGTTTTCAATTCTTTCCTTTCCCCCCACTGCCTGGGAGTTTTCCCTTTTGTGAATTAAGCTATAAGCTATATATATAAGGTATATATAAGCTATAAGCTATACAAGGTAAATTATTTTTATTTTATCTTTCATTTGAGCTGTCTGCTTTTAGAACAAGAATTTTTTTAAATGTATATTTTTTTTTATTATTTTATTTTTTTTCCCAAAAGTTGCATTTTAATACATGTTGTTAAATGTATATTTTAAAATTTTTTATTTTAAATATTTTTTCATTGTAGACAGACACAATATCTTTATTATTTTTATGTGGTGCTAAGAATTGAACCCAGTGCTTTAAGCACTCTACCACTGAGCTACAACCCCAGCTCCTAAAAATGTATATTCACTTTTAATTGATACATAATAATTGTACATAAGAATAAGAATTTTTAAACTAATTCACCATATTGCTTGACATAGAGCTTAGTACATAGTATATATTCAAGTGTATTTTTCTTTCCTTCATTTGGGATGCAGTAGAGAGAATTCATATCATATACATGATAGAGATCAGCGTTAGATATTCTCTAAACAAAGTCCCTTTTAATTTTGAGATCTTGTGAATTATTAGAATTTATGTTGTATGCTTTTTTGGTAACTGTTCCTAATGCTATGTTGATCAAAGTACTTTACAAACTGAAAGCTTATTGAAATGCATGTGGATAATTGACATGTTAATTATGTTTCCTGATACAGATTTTATTTGGTGTGATATATATTCTACTTCAATTTATAATAGAAAAGCAACTTATGTATCATGAAACAGAATCAATTTATAATGTTGAGTTTAATAGTATGAAGTTTTGTGGGATATTTTGTGGTTTCTTAGATTATCTCTAATATGCAGTTACAAACCTAAGTGTATGATTGGATACTGTGATAAATGCATATTCTAATGTTGTCATGATGCCCTGCTTACATTTTACTTGTATTGTTTTCCAAGTAAATTCTTTAAAAAGGAAATAATAATTATTTTATTATTGAATCTCTGTGGAATCATCATCAATGTATTTTGGTATTTACTAGTCTCGTGTTGACATTCTTTTACTCAATTCATTTGATATGCTTCCTCATAAAGCCAAAGATCTCTATTGTAGCTAAGAAAAGATCTGTTAAGTATTTCAGTATATCAATTATAGCAATATTTGCATATCATCTAGGTTTATTGGGAAACTGGTGCTCAAATCACATCTCCTCATGATAAAGAAATATTGAAATGTATAGAAGAATGTGTGGAACCCTGGAATGGTTCCTGGAATGATAATTTAGTGGACACTAGTCCACTGAAGAAAGATCCTCTGCAGGACATTTGCAGGAGATACATGGAAGATCTGAAAAAGATCTGTTTTCACAGGTAACCAAGTGGGAATATGGGATGATATTATCTTAGGATAAGATTAGCTAGTGAAGGAAGAAAAAGTACTAAAAACATTTTCTTTTCATCATATCAAAATCATTGCTATGTAGTACTACTCATAATAGACTAAAAGTGGAAGTAATCCAAATATACATCAGGGGATGAATGGATAAATAAAATGTGATGTAGCCATATAATGAAATATTTAGAAATAAAAAGAAAATACTGATGCATGATACAGGTGCATAAACACCGAAAAAATTATGCTAGTGAAAGAAGTCAGTCACAAGAACCACATATTGTATGATTTTATTTATATAAAATGCCCAGAATAGGCAAATCTGCAGAGACCAAAATAGATGGAAAATAGAGTAGTGGTTGCTTATGGCTGGGAGAAATCACAGTTGGGAGGATGACAAAAATGGGGTTTAGAGTTTGTTTTGGGAGTAATAAGAATGTTCTAAAATTAATTGTGGTAATTAATGGTTGAACAGCTCTATGAATATAGTAAAAACCAGTTCATTGTACACTTCAAATGGGTGAATTGTTTAATAAGTAAATTATGTCTTAATAAAGCTGTTAAACTAAATATACTGATAACTATATGTATTTCCTCTATGTAGGATGCCTATCCCACCTATCCCACAAAATTGATTTTAGCTTTTTCTCTATTTTATTTTCAAAAGTTTGCCCATCACAGTTATCAGTTGGTAGCTTCACCTTCCAGAATGAGAAGTGGGCTATAGCTAAATGCTAGCTATAGTCAATCTAAAAAGAATTTGAGCCAGGCATGGTGATGCATGCTTGTAATCTCAGTGACTTGGGAGGCTGAGGCAGGAGGATTGCAAGTTCAAGACCAGCCTTAGCAACTTAGCGAGTTCCTATCTCAAAATAAAAAATAAAAAGGGATGGGGTTATAGCTCAGTGGCAGAGTGCCCGTAGATTCAATTTCTAGTACCATCAAATAAAAAATAAGAAATTTGATCTTTAAGTTCTTGTTTGTTTTGTTTGTTTGTTTGTTTATTTTTTGGTACTGGAGATTGAACTCAGGGGCACTCGACCACTGAGCCACATCCCCCAGCCCTATTTTGTGTTTTATATAGAGACAGGGTCTCACTGAGCTGCTTAGCACCTCGCCGTTGCTGAGGCTGGCTTTGAACTCTCAATTCTCCTGTCTCAGCCTACCTAAGTGCTGGGATTACAGGCTTGCGCCACTGCACCTAGCTAAGTCCTTATTTTTTAAAGAGTATTTGTGCAGGGGCTGGGGTTGTAACTCAGTGGTAAAGCACTTGCCTAGCACGGGTGAGGCCCTGGGTTCAAACCTCAGCACATAAAAACAAATAAATAAAATAAAGGCAAATTTATTTTTTTAAAAAAAGTATATGCGCAAAATCAAATTAACAAATGAATCTAATTGTATATCAAGCTGAAAGCATAATCACACAGAGAGATTTCAAGTGACTTTAAATTTGACTGTATTTTCTAATGGGTCACATGGAAAGATAAAGAATCACACCTGAATTGTACCTGGCATCTCTACTATTAGTAATATTGATGTTTTTATAGCTATAGATATGCATATACACATATACATAGATATATTATAAAGCAAATAGATAATTATTTTTATGTCAACAAGGAACTAAGATTTTAGTATAAAAGAAGCAAATGTAAAATAAAATAATTCTAAATTTTTAAGTTTGAATTTGAAACAGTGTGAACTCATGATTTATTTACTTCTTATGAAATACTAAATCTGTTGCTAAAAAGGCTTATGAATCCCCTTTAAGCACAGACTGTAGTTTCTAAATAACATTTCCCACTAAAAGGAACCAGGACTCCTGGAGAAAATGATGAATCCAAGACTAGGGCAAAAAAATGTACTTCTGGGATCAATCTCAGTATCTCTGTATCTCAGTCTCTGTCTGCCTCTTTGTCTCAGTCTCTCTCTGCTATAAAGCAAGAAAGTACTGGGAGACATTTAGATCATATCAAAAGGATATAAGAGCAAACTTGAAGGGGGCTTCTGTTGACCAACAGAAGGGGGCTTCTGTTGACAGTTGGGCATCAAAAAGAATAATTACTAAATTGCTCATGCTGACTATGAACTTGGAATCCTCTTGCTCCAGCCTTCCTAGTAGCTGAGATTACAGGTGTACACAACTCTGTCTCAAAACAAGGGCTAGGAAAGTAGCTCAGCAATAGGGTACTTTTTGCCTAACATACCTGAAGACTGGGGTTCAACCCCCAGTACCACAAAAACCAAAAAAGAAGAATCACTGTAATGAATTAAGGCATTAAACATAAAAGGTCGTTGGCTGGTAGTAACACTACACAAACATTTCATTGATTACCTTTGAGAGTTGCCAGATTGAAAATTACTCATTCTGACGTTTGATAAGTTCAGCAAATGGATAAATGCTTAGATCTTTCTTTTATTTTGTCTTTCTTATATGAACTGGCTTTCAGGGTTAATTACATAATTGCTGAAGGATAAATATTTTAAAAGAAAAATCCAACTATTAACTGCAGAAGTAATACAAGAATTAAAACATCACTACTTTATTACCACTAATAAAAGTGATGATTTTCAAGGGCTGCTAAGACTCATAGGTGAAAAGTTATTGGGAAATTTTTGATGAATGGATCAAGATGACAAGACACTGATGAATCAATACTTTTAAAAGTAAGATTGACATCATGTGCCTCCCCTGGTGATTCAACACCTGTTCTTGCCTAAAGATTTGAAATTGAATCTAATGTTGCCTTTAGATTCACCTTTAGATTTCCTGCCTTTAGATTTACAAGAAAAGCAGGTTTGTGGAACATGTTAATACAAAAAGGATATAATCTGTATACCCAAGATGTAGAAAATTCTCCAGGGCAAATGATTTAGTTTCTTCAATAAACGGCATGGGGATTGGAGAAGAAAGGAAAGAACATGTCTAGATAACAAGAGATTTGAGAGACAGAGTGACCAGATGGTGTGGACCTTATTCAGGTTTTGATTCAAGTATTTTTGAGACATTTGGGGAAAATTTGAGCATCGATAGAGTATTGGATGACATTAAGAAATTATTGTTGATATTTTTTGGTGTGAAAATGGTATTATGGTTATGTTTTTAAATACTAAAGTATTTGTATGTAAAATATTTTGATATCTTGCATAAATGAAACTAAATTGACAGATGTTGATAAATCTTGAATTGAGATGATAAGTATATTTTTTTAAATATATATTTTTTAGTTGTGGATGAACCTTTACTTTTATTTATTTAATTTTATGTGATGCTGAGAATTGAACCCAATGCCTCACACATGCTAGGCAAGCAGTTTACCACTAAGCCACAACCCCAACCCAGTGATAAGTATATTGTTATTAGGCATTTTCTTTATGTATATTTTGAAAATTGTCATAATATTGATGTTGATTGGTGATTTTTTACCTTACAGGGAATTAAACTCAAAGACCACCTTGAAATTTGTGCACACGTCCTTTCATGGGGTCGGACATGACTATGTGCAGTTGGCTTTTCAAGTGTTTGGTTTTAAGCCTCCAATTCCAGTACCAGAACAAAAAGATCCTGATCCAGACTTCTCTACTGTTAAATGCCCAAATCCTGAAGAAGGAGAATCTGTGCTGGTATTTTTAATATTTAAATTATTATTAGTTTATTAAACCATCGGAACAAATAGAACTTATTGACAATTGAGAGATTACTTACAAAAACAGAAACCATTATAGTTTATATCATTTAAATTATACTGGAGTCATAATTGTGTTTTGTTTGAAATCTCTATGATAGGTGTCCCTACTTCTAGGCTACTTATTTAAATTTAGCCAAATTGTATGCCTTCTAAAATTCATATCACTAACATAGTGCCTACATTTAGGACTATTAGCATTGATTTAGGTTCTTCAGTACAATCTAACTTTTTGGGTTACTATTTCAGGAACTTTCTCTGAGACTAGCAGAAAGAGAAAATGCCCGGATAGTGCTAGCCACAGATCCTGATGCAGACCGACTGGCAGTGGCAGAACTTCAGGAGAAGTAAGTAAAATCTGTTATTTGATTAAAAGCTTGAGCTATGAGAGGTCAGGAATATAAAACATTTTGACCATTGTGGAGGGCTTGACTAGCATGTGTGAAGCCCTGATTTCAATCCCCAGCATCACACACACACAAAAAGCTTGAGCTTTGAAAAGCAGTTTAAAAAAAAAAGTTAAGTTTTACAGGCTCATTGAAAATAGCAAAAATACAAGAAAAGAAAATAAATCTCATATAGCCCCACCATCCAGATAACTACCTAAGTCAATATTTCAACATTGCCTTCCTTTTCTTCTTCTCAAATAAAGATGTATTTGTTCTTATAAAATTGTGAAATTATGATCATACTATATATAGTTTTATGCCTTATTTCCTACATCAATTATACTGTGAGCATTTTTCTCATTCTTATATAATTGTTTGATAATATTAATTTTAAACACAGCATATTTCAACAGATTGCTTTATCAATAAAATCATTTCCTAATCCTGGTCCTCTGGGTTGCTATGTATTTTCACCATTTTGATATGGCATACATCTTCACATAGACTTAAACATTTATCACAATTTTTTCTCATTAAGTAAAAGAATAAAATTAGCCTTATAATAATCTTCCAAAAGACATTGCAGCCTGGTGTAGTGGCACATGCCTATAATCCCAGCAACTCAGGAAACTGCGGTAAGGGGATCTCAAGTTCAAGTTCAGCCTAGCAACTTAGCAAAATCCTGTCTCAAAATAAAAAATAAAAAGGATTGGGGATATAGCTCAGTAGTAGAGTACCTCTGGGTTCTATCCCCAGTACAGAGAGAGAGAAAAAGAGAGAGAGATTATAACTATTCCTACCTTAAAGATCCCAGGTCAATTTTATTTTATTTTTATTTATTTATTTTTTTAATATTTTTTTTAGTTGTAGATGGACACAATGTCTTTATTTTATCGCTCTGAATGTGGTGCTGAGGATTGAACCCAGGGCCTCACGCATGCGAGGCAAGCGCTCTACCGCTGAGCCACAGCCCCAGCCCCCCCAGGTCAATTTTAAAAGAAGTAGTAGTAAATATTTTCTCAAAAGTCCCATATGTAGAACTGAATTGGAGCAGGTTATGTTCCATACTTTTGTGATAATGTCAGACTGTATCCTGGTGTTATCTATAACTAAAGAGAATACATTTTTTAAAAAAGTCTCATATGATAGCTTTAGGATTTTCCTATCTGAAGAATGATAATTTGTAGGTCTTAGAGTCAAGAAGATTTAATGAGGAGCTAGCTAGAAAGATCTTGACTTGGAATTTTCTCTCTACAGTGGTCGTTGGAAAGTCTTCACAGGAAATGAGCTGGCAGCATTATTTGGATGGTGGATGTTTGATTGCTGGAAGAAAAATAAACCAAGAAATGCTGATGTGAAGAACGTTTATATGTTAGCCACTACTGTCTCTTCTAAAATTTTGAAGGCAATTGCACTTGAAGAAGGATTTCATTTTGAAGTAAGAATAAATAATATGTGTGCTATTTTTCTAAACGTATTTCTATACACTAAAGATACTTCACCAAAACTGACTTTTTATTGATTCATTTATAATTTCACCATTTTTTAAAATTGTTGATACTTGCTTAATATTAATAACTTAAACACCCAGAGACAAATTCATCTAGTATGTGAATTTTAGACTGGGTCATTTCTCCAAAAATTACATTAGCACATATTATTTCATAGTACATCTGGTTTGCAGACGGAAAAATCTAGTTCCTAGTGACCTTATCACAAACACAGACTTCACTCCAAAAGCTTGTAAAATGCCATCAACCCTTTATTTAGACTCAAGTACAGTATTAATAAACTTTTAAGTAGACTTCAAACTTGCAAACTAAGATCCATTGGTTCTACATTATAATAATAATAGGAAGAAGAAGAATGACTTTGTCTCAGCGAGATCATTAATGTTTGTGAACCTCAAACAGTTAAGCAGACCAGTTGTGCAATCGCTTGGACTAAAGCCAGCTATATTGCATTTCCTCTACCATCTTTGCTGGGTGTCAGTAAAAGTGTTACCCCAGGCGTTTTCCTTGAGTCATACTCAAGCTACAAATCTCAATACTAATTGAGTAAAAGAAAATTATACTTGTTTTTATGAAATATAGCTTTTAATCTTAGACTTTCAAAAACACCAACAGCAAAAGATACTGAAAATTTATTCAAGTCTAAGATTCTGAATTACAGTGTTTTTTGTGTTTATATCTATAGCAAGAAAAGTAAATTCAGGGCTGGGATTGTAGCTCAGTGGTAAGCACCACATAAAGATAAATAAAGATATCGTATCCATCTACAACTAAAAAAAAAAAAAGGAAAAGAAAAGTAAATGCACAAAAGAGAGAAAAGAATATGATTCTAAAGATCAGTATTATAAATTTTTTTTGGTTTGAGGGAATTGCCAGCATTTTTATTTTTGGTTAAGGTAAAAAAGTGATTTAGGAAATTTAAGTTAGTAGCAGTAAACTCCAGAAGTAGTGTGCATATGTTGACTCTAGAACAGGGCATGTCTTTAAAGCTCATCAGATGAAAATTCCTCAAATATAATTATTAATGAATGACTTGGTAACTATCTTTGTGATTTTATTTAGGTCACAGTGTTATGGAAAGGTGTACTTGTTTCAAGCTTAGGTTGTGATAATATGTTGCTAAAAACATAATGGCTTTTGATTACTTGGGGAGATTAAATCACAACCTTCACAGGCTCTCTTATGTTAGTGGCTGTAGTATGGCTTAAAGGACAGTTGCTGGGTAATTGAAACCTGCTTCCATCTTGCATATGCTGCATCTTGGGGCAAATTGACTTAATCTCTGAGCCTCTCTTCTGAAAACAATGTTTATAAGCATTAGAAAAGATCATGCTATTATAGTGCTATTAAGTACCTATTGTAGAATTTAATCATAGGACTAATATAATATTTAACAAGTAAATATAGTACCTATATTATAGATAATAATATAGGTATATATTTATGTTACTTTGTAACTATATTCAGCAGCACATATAAATATGGGATATGTTTGGGCTGAGGTTGTGGCTCAGTGGCAGAGTGCTTGCCTCGCATGCGTGAGGCACTGGGTTTGATCCTCAGCACCACATAAAAATAAACAAAACAAAATAAAGACACTGTGTCCATATATAACTAAAAAATATTTTTTAAAAAAATGTGGGAAAAATTTGGTGTAAATCATCTAGTACTGTACTGTATCAATAGTAATAGACGTAACGGTAGTATGTGTATTTATGTCACTTTATGACTATATGTCTACCACTGTATAAATCTTTGTGGACCAAAGAGCCTAATAGAAGACCACTATTCAGGAATTATGTACATTAATTGATATACTTTTCTCTGTGTTTATGGGAGAGTCACTTAACTAGAGTACCTTCCTCTGCATTTCAGGAAACATTACCAGGTTTTAAATGGATTGGAAGTAGGATTAAAGATCTCCTGGAAAATGGGAAAGAAGTCCTTTTTGCATTTGAAGAGTCTATTGGTATGTAGTAAATATTAAAATCTTTGAAATTTGATTTAAAACATTTTTTTAATGTGACAATTCTGTAGAAAGGAATTTTTGCCTTCTGGCTTTATATTTTGGGTTGTAAAAATTGCAGACAACTCAGCAATATGTAGATGCACGTCTCATCAGGAAAAAAAAACTCAGAGGTCCTCTGAATACATTCAAGTATTGATGGGCTTCATCTGTTTCTAGGCTGTTAAATTCACTGGTCCTTCTGAAGAAATATGAAACTAATGAAACTGTAGGTTTAAGTTTTCCCCCTTTCTGAAGATGGTTTTTGAATCCCCAGGTTTTCTGTGTGGAACTTCTGTTTTGGATAAAGATGGTGTGAGTGCAGCCGTCGTCGTTGCCGAGATGGCATCTTACCTGGAAACCATGAATATAACATTGACAGAGCAACTGATTAAGGTTTATGAAAAGTAGGTTCATATGCTGGATCTTTCAATGTTTTTTGTCCTATCCTTAGTTTTCGAACTTGATTTTGTCTTGTTTTGTTTTTTGGTACCGAGGACTGAACCCAGGGGCACTTAAGCACTGGCCGCATCCCCTTTCCCCACCTTTTTTCATAGTTTATTTTGAGACAGGTTCTCACCAAGTTGCTTAGGCCCTTGCTAAATTGCTGAGGCTAGCTTTGAATTCACAATCTTTCTGCCTCAGCCTCCTGAGCTGCTAAGATTATAAACATACACCACAATGCCTTTCTTCTAAATTTGCTTTTGAAGAATAGTCAACATCCTTTTTTTAAAAAAGCATTAAAATTGACTTAGAGACTGCCATTTTCTATGAAATATTCTAATAGGCTTGTCTTTAATGGGTACATTTCTAAAGTTATCTGAAATCTGATTTTGGTACTTTAAATCTTTGTGCAGATATGGTTATCATATGTCAAAAACTTCATATTTCTTGTGTTATGATCCACCTACCATCAAAAGTATATTTGAAAGGCTTCGCAATTTTGATTCTCCAAAAGAATATCCAAAATTTTGTGGGACATTTGCTATATTGCATATACGGGATGTTACCACTGGATATGACAGCAGCCAGCCTAATAAAAAATCAGTAAGTATCTTATTTTTCTTTCTTTTTTTTATTTATTAATTTTTTAAAAATATTTTTTCAGTTGTAGATGGACACAATGTCTTTATTTTATTGCTTTGCATGTAGTGCTGAGGATCAAACCCAGGGCCTCACACAAGCGCTCTACCACTGAGCTCCAATCCCAGCCCCCTTATTTTTCTTTCTAACAGTGATTTAATAACTTGTGTCACCAAAAAGTCCAGAGGTAGGTTTTATATGAGGCTCAATCCTGTTTCCTTATGTTTACTAGTTTATTATAAAGGTTATAATTTAGGAACACCAAGACAGAAGAGATGAATAGGGCAGGGTACTGGGAGTGGATATAGACTAGGAGCTCATGCCCTCTCCAGGCACAGCACCCTCCCAGAAGGTCCATGTGCTCCCAACCTGGAAGTGCCTGAAAGTACCTGTAAAAAAAAAAGAAAGAAAGAAAACTTTTTGATAATTTATAATAATTCATTACTATACTAAAATATAAGTTCTTGAGACTAGGACCCATTGTTTATCCCCAGAGTAGTCTCAAGTGACCAATGATCCTCATCAGTTCCCAGGTAATCATCTATGATACTCTGGGGCAAAGGGTATAAGGACAGAAAGAGGAAGAGAGAAACAGAGACAGAGAGAAAGAGAGAATGTACAATGATGCTAAAACAATGTTGAAAATAAAGTCTTTCTAAAAGCCTAGAATTTCAAAGTCATATATCTTTCTACTGTTTTTTAATTTTTGTACAGAGGCGTTAAACCAGGGCCCCTTAACCACTGAGCAACATTACCAGCCCTTTTTTGTCTAAGTTGCTTAGGGCCTAGCTAAGTTACTGAGGCTGGCTTTGAACTTGTGATCCTCCTGCCTCAGTCTCCCAAGTCACTAGGATTACAGATGTGTCCCACCATGTGGGGCTATCTTTCTACTTTTAACTTCCCTTTCCAACTTTACTCCCTGTATCTCTAGCCAAGTAGAATAACTTGTAATTTCAGATATATATATATATATATATATATATATATATATATATATTAATTTCTGTATTTCTTTTTTCTTTGTTAAATTATATTTTTCTTTTTTCCTTTCTATAATTTCTGTACTTCTGATCAAGTTGTTTCCTTAGTTTACCATTTCTTCTACTGCTATAGGTTTATATCTTGCCATTATTTAAGACTTAAGGCAAATATGACCTCCAGGTCCCACAACCATTCCTGCACATGGTGTGTGTCATTTTTTTCTACTTATGTTACCATTGGGTTGTGCATGGCAGGCCCATTTCTGATGGACCTTTATGCCTCTCAAAGTTCAAACACCTATACTTATATACTTATATATTGCTGATCATATTCGTTTTGTTATTGTTATGGATGATTATTAACCTGAATTTCCATTTGTACCATTCTAATGTTACAAGATTCTAGGGACATAATGTATTTTGGGAAATCTGCAGCTTCTTATATAGGATAATACCCATATTCCTTATAGATAGGCAGAATTAATATTGTTAAAATGGGCACATATACCAAAAGCGGTATACAGACTAAGTGCAATTCTCATCAAAATACCGATGACATTCTTCACAGAACTAGTCCTGAAATTCATTTTGGAAGAATAAAAGACTCAGAACAGCCAAAGCAAATCTAAGCAAAAAATGCAATGCTCGTGACATCACAATACTTGGCTTCAAATTATACTACAGTGCTATAGTAACAAAAACCACATGGTACTAGCATAAAAACAGACCCCATAGACCAGGGGTATAGAATAGATGACACCAAGACAGACCCACACAGATAGAGTTATCTGCTCCTTGACCAAGGCACTGAAAGCATGTTGGAGAAAAGACAGCCTGTTTAACAAATGGTTCTGGAAAAACTGGTTCCTCCATAGGTAGAAGAATGAGGCTGAATCCCTGCCTCTCAACCTGCACAAAAATCAACTCAAAATAAACCAAAGACCTAGGAATGAGACCAGAAACTTTGCAACTCCTAGAAGAAAATGTGAGGTCCACACTCCCAATATATAGGCTCAGGCAAGGACTTCCTCAATAGAATCTCTTAAGCTCAGAAAATAATACCAAGAATTAATAAACAGGATGGCATCAAATTGAAAAGTTTCAATTTGAAACTTTTTGAAAGCACAGCAAAGGAAATTATTAAGAATGTGAAGAGAGAACCTACAGAATGGGAGAAAATCTTTGCTAGCTACTTTTCTAACAGAAGATTAATATCCAGAATATATAAAGAACTCAAAAAACTTACCACCAAAACACTGAATAACACAATCAATAAATGGGCAAATGTACTAAACAGACACTTCTCAAAAGAAGAAATACAAATGACCACCAAATATATGAAAAATTGTTCAACATCTTTAGCAATTAGGAAAATGCAGATCAACACTACTCTGAGATTTCATCTCATTCTAGTTGGAATGACAGAATACAAACAATTATAAATGCTGGAGAGGATCTGGGGGAAAATGAACACTTACTCTATTGGTGGGATTGTAAATTAATACAACCACTATGGAAATCAGTGTGGAGCTTCCTCAAAGGACTAGAAATGGAATCACCATATAACCCAGCTAAATTACTCCTCAGTGTCTATCCTAAAGAATTAAAGTCAGCATATTATAGCAATAGTATTCTGTGTATGTGCATGGGTATGTGTGTGTGTATTTCTGTCCTTGGAAATTAACTGAATAAAATTTTGACTTCTTTTTATTTCTCTAGTTTTTCTATGCTTAGTCTTTGCTATGATGTTTTATTCCTCTTGCCTGTCTTTAAAATTTGTGATTTAATTATTTAAGGTGCTTCTTTATCTCTTCTGCTCTGATGCTCAAACAGCTTTGTAGGATAGGTAGCATAGATGTTGTTATCCCCAAGATTCTTGGTAAGTGTTGAAGACTTCCTGAATTCTCTCTTCACGTTTTAGATTGACACTCATCTGTACATTCATTTATCAAAATTATTCTGTGCTGCAGGCACAGGTACACTAGGGATACAGTGATAGCAAAGGCATTCTTGCACTCAAGAAATAAGCGTGGAGGAGCTGAGATCGTAGTTCAGTGGTAGAGCGCTTGCCTCGTGTGTGTTTGACCTCACTGGGTTTGATCCTCGGCACCACATAAAATATAAAATAAAAGTATTGTGTCCATCTACAACTAAAAATAATTTTTTTTTTTGGTACTGGGGATTGAACTCAGGGGCACTCGACCACTGAGCCACATCCCCAGCCCTATTTTGTGTTTTATGTAGAGACAGGGTCTCACTGAGTTGCTTAGCACCTCGCTGTTGAACTCGCGATTCTCCTGTCTCAGCCTCCCTAAGTGCTGGGATTACAGGCTTGTGCCACCACGCCCAGCTAAAAATAATTTTTTTTAAAAAAAGAAGAAATGAGTGTGGAAAGAGACAAATAAACAGCAATTACTTTACAAAATGATATGTGCGACCAGGGGATTCAAGAGCATGGGAAAGTCTTCTTACTGAGACTGTACTGAGTTCTCAAGTATAATTAGGAGTTACCCAGGAGGTATAGAGGCTGTTTCAGGCAAAGTAAGCAGTGAGTTCAAGGTCCGGCAGCAAGAAGGCATGTTCTCCTTCAGAAAACCACAAGCAGTTGGGCTTGTGGAGAGTGGGCTGAGAGCAAGAGTGGCCTGGTGAGTGGGTTACCAGGGGCAGACTTCCAGGCAGACAGATCAGTTACTAAGCTGTTTCAGCAGTCTAGGTGAGTGATGATAGTGGCCAGAATTTAATATAGTAGCAGTAGTGATAGAGAGAATTGGAAAGGTAAATTGAATGAAGGATATTATAAACAGGACTTGGTAATTAATGGTCTGTGAGTGAAAAAGAGGAGCAAAAGGTCTGTTTCAAGTATCTGGTGTAGCATAATACATTGACTGAGAAAGGGTTCTTTAGGCCAGGGCTAGGGCTTGGAGACCTGAGGAGAAGTAGCATTGTTAGCCCCTGTGTCACAGGACAACAGCTCAGTTCCCTCAAGATACTTCAACAGGTCAATGTGTAAACAAGGAAGAGTACCAGCGTTAATTCATATATTCAATTTCAGTAAAACTTCATTTCTTTTTCAAAAAATAGTTTTTGTCAGCACCTAGTACATTCTTTTTTACATCCTCTAGGATATGTATATTTGTCTTTAGAGGCCATAGATAAACTGTGAACATGCTTTGCAAATTCAGTGGTGCTTTGGAATAGATCCACCTTCCGCTTTTTGTTCTACCACTTAGTCGTCTGGATCAGGTTGTTTACTCTCTTTGAGCCTTGTCCATAAAATGGCAATTATACTGACTTTGCAGGATTATTGTTGAAGCATGGAAACCATGTGTGTAAAAGTATGTATACCAATGCCTGGATTATTAGAAGGGTTCAGTAAATGATGTTTATGAATTACTATTTAGGTAATCTTTTATATTTTCATTCTTTTTAATTTTAAAAATTTTATAATTGTGGTTAAAAACAGAAGATTTACTGCCTTAACTGTATTTAAGGGTATAGTTAAATAATGTTAAGTCTGTTCATATTGTTGTGCCACAGATCTCTAGAACTTTTCACCTTGCTAACTGAAACAACTACGGATCCCCATTCCCCAGCCCCTGACAACCAACATTCTACTTTCTGTTTCTATGAATTAGACTAGTTTAGATACCTCATATAACTGGAATGTATTTTATAATTCTTGAAAAATGAATGAGAAACCAGATGTAATTAAGCTGTTGTTACAATCTCGCCTAGGTGCTGCCTATGAGTAAAAACAGTCAAATGATTACTTTTACTTTTCAAAATGGATGTGTTGCTACTCTTCGGACAAGTGGGACAGAACCAAAGATAAAGTATTATGCAGAGATGTGTGCATCACCTGACCAGAGGTGAGAATTGATTTTTAGATACATATTTAAAAGCTTTATTGAGATATAATTCACATACCATAAGTTCATCCACTTAAAGTGTAAGAGTCAGTGGTTTTTAATATATTCAGAGTTGTGTGGCCATCACTACTATCAATTTTAGAACATTTTCATCACCCCCAAAAGAAGCCCCATATCCAGTAGAAATCAATTGTCATTTCCCTCCCTCACAGCCCTAAGCAGTCACTAGTCTCTCTCCCTATAGATTTGCATATTCTGGACATTTCATATGATTTAAATCATATGATATGTGGTCCTTTGCGACTGATATCTTTTACTTAGCATGTTTTTCAGGTTTATCATTGTTAATAAAACGAGTTAGTACTTTATTTACTTTTTAAAAATGTTGTTATTATGGCCCCAAATATTCCATTCTATGGATATACCATGTTTTTAAATCCATTCATCAGTGGATGTTCAGATTATTTATACTTTTGCTTATGATGAATAGTACTGTTATGAACAGTTGTGAACAGCTATTTGTATGTAGAGATGTGTTTTCATTTCTTGTGGATGTATATGTAGGATTGAAATTTTGGGGTCATATAACTCTATGTTTAACCTTTTGAGGAACTGCCAGACTGTTTCCAAAGAAGCTGTTATTTTGGAGAACTGAAGTTCAAAGTCATGGTGAATGTCTATTCTTGAGAAGACTCTCTAAGCTTTAACTATTATATGATGAGCCTAAGGAAATGATCAATAAATAACGTGTTTGTTGCCAAGTATTTGTTTTCTGTGTCTAATTCAGTTTGACACAATCTGCCTAGTTCATTTCCTTCTAAGAGTACAAATTATGACTATGTCACAGATTGTTAACATGTTTAATAAACCTGTCCAAAGATTATTTAAACTTATTGAAAATAGTACCTCCTGTCATTGTTGTGTTGTTATTGACTAATATATTTTTTGGAATAGCCTTCAGAGCCCAACCAGGACACATTATTTTGTATTTTCTCATGTCTTTGTATTAAGATTTTATTTCCATTGGGGGAGAAAAAAGTCATTCAGAGTAGCATTTAAAGTTAACCAAATCAGGTAATGCTATATTTGGTTAAAAACAAAAAACAATTATTAAAGTAATAACTGACTTGTTGTGTAGACTGTGAAGGGCTTGCTTGTAAGTTTTTGTGTATCTATTTTTTTAAACACCTCATTCTTCTGCTACCAACAACCTAAAGGATGATGTTACATTATCCTATAACACTTATGCTGAGTCTCCTTCAGAGCATTTCAGGAAGCCATTCTCTTGTAATACTGGTATTGATGTTCAAAGCTGTTAAATTGCCTGACCTAAGAGAATCCTTTACATATACTAGAATTCATTCTTTATCATGTGCCAAGGAATTCCTATTAATGAAGTTCAATTTCAGTTTATGATCATGTTGTTTTCTTTATGTGTGATTTTACCTAAGGGGGTATAGTTTTAACTGAGTGAATTTCTCTTTTATCAATTATTTAATCATTATATCAGGTATATGCCCTCTTAAAAAGTAAAAATAATTTTAACGAACTTTAAGTCCATGAAAATAAAAAATTTTAAACCTCTTATTGATCTTTTTCCTTAGTGATACTGCCTTGCTAGAAGAAGAATTGAAGAAACTCATTGAAGCTCTGATAGAGAATTTTCTTGAGCCTAGTAAGAATGGACTGATCTGGCGTTCTGTGTAGGGGCACATCAGCACGTCACGATTTTACATTGGCACATGGAACAGACAACCCAAGACTCCAAGTGTCGAACCTCATGTTAGCATTCTCTATCTCATCTGTCCAAGTATCTTGTTTCCTTTTTTTTTTCCCCTTCATCTTTTCTTTTTTCTTTTGTTCAACTGACTAAATGAAGAGTATCAATTTGAAAATAAAATGTCTGGGGGGAAATGAAATTCAAGTTTTTCATAATCTTGAATGAAAGTCATTACATTAAAATGTTGTAGTGATATGTCATTCTTCCTTTAAAGCAAAACATAACAATATAAAAGTGAGTTTTCTTATTGTAGTGTGATTAAGCTTAGTTCTATATCGTAACTGTGCATAGCATGGTAAAACATGGGGTAAATAAATGTTATGTAATTATAGTGGTAAATAAGGAAATTAACTATTAAAATTGGCAAGAAAATACTCTTCCTAGAGCATTATGGGAAAGTGTCATTGTTGTATCACAAGTATTAACTTATAAATTAGAGTATTTGAAATAGGATACTTAGTACTTCTAGTTTAGAACAGACGTTACAGTATGTGGGTTTGCACCTCTGCTTTAGGTGCCCTTAGTGCAGTGTAAATTTGCTGTATATGTTCAAAACAATAGTGGCAACACTCTTAGTGGCTTTGTTCTTGTCAAATTTCTCAGTGCCTTCTCAAGAGAATGGTATGAACTGAAACAACGTTCCTGCATTGAATATCGTTTTATCAGTCAGTTTTCAGATAGTTAAGGAAAATTCTTCCAAACTTTATGGGTGCTTCTTCCATATCAAATGGGCTGTTGATTTTAAAATCCTATGCTTGTCAAAGAAGGTCTTAATAAAAGCAGGCCTAATATAACTATAGTCAAGAGTTTTAAAGTTAGAATTGTATCACTTAATCTTTAGGTAAAGGGAAAAAAAGGGAACTGGAAATGAGCTCTCAATTTGACAATCTAACTTTTGAATCACATGTTTGTAAGTAGATTTCTTCTTTAGCTGATGAAATAATGCTAATTTTACTAAGAAATAAAGCACCCAGATTTTACGTATTAATGAAACACTAAAATTACTGTTTAAAACTAACATCTTGCTGACTTCTGTGGAATTTTTGATCACATAAGTACTATTTATCTTTTTTAATATGGAAAACAGTTTTTTAGGAAAGTCATTTTTGGTTGATTCTATAATCTTCTGAAAAGACACAGTGCAGAAGTACAATTTAATCTTCTTAACGTGTATTTTCTCTTGTACAGTTTGCAGAACACAAATGGTATATATAATTAGGAGGTAAGAATAACAAGGCCTTGGGTGTAATCACCTAAACAGATTGCCTATGGGAGAGAGCACTGGTATTAGAGAAATTATTTCCTAAAAATAAGAACAATAAAGATATAAAGTTTGATCTGATTAGAATGTCATGGTTTGGAGCCAGGCACGGTGGTGCACACCTGTAATCCCAGCAGCTCAGGAGGCTGAGACAGGAGGATCGCGAGTTCAAAGCCAGCCTCAGCAATGGCGAGGCGCTAAGCAACTCAGTGAGAACCTGTCTCTACATAAAACACAAAATAGGGCTGGGGATGTGGCTCAGTGGTTGAGTGTGCCTGAGTTCAATCCCTGGTACCAAAAAAAAAGAGAGAGAGAATGTCATGGTTTGGTGTGTAGCAGCTGTCAGTTAACTTTTGAGCTGATATAATCCAAACATAATTTTTAAATTATTGTATTGCCACTATTGTTAATTTGTTCCTTCCTTGCTTTCTTATAGCTGGATCTTCTATGACTGTAGATAATAGACAGCTAGCATATGTAGAGCACCATTTTTATGAATTTGTGTAGAATTTTTATTTTAAAAATGTATAAAACATTTTTTGTTTTATTGGCTTTCAGTAATGTAGATTGTAATTTAGGAAATGGCATATATTCTACAAAGTATGAACAATGTTATATATATACACGAAAAACATGTATATTTGGTTTTAGTATCTGTGTTTCAGAGATTGTCATAAAATCTATTTGAAATGAATTTAAAGTGATACAACAACCCATTCAGAACCACTAAAGCCATGTCATGATTGTCCTTTTATGAAGAAAACAGTTTCATTCACGTGCTTTAATATAATTAACATATAAGTCATCTTAAGGTGAAAAGTCATTGAAGCTTGGATTTTCATCTCAAAATTTCTAAGTCTAAAGTTAAAATTCACAAAATTTTATAAAGGTTCGTATATAGATTGAGGGAACTATCTGATTCTGTCCAAACTCTTGAGTCTGTCTGAGCATGATATTTAACATGAATGTGACATTGTGCACCTTGCCTAACAGGATACATTCAGAGACCACCTAAGTTACAGAGTGTTAACCTGGGGTCTCAGCCTCGTGGAAATATATATATTTTCATTCTGCACATAAATCAAAACTGGTATTTTCTGAAGCTTTGGGGAAAAGAAAAGAATTAGTAGGATAAGATGAAAGCATAAATTAGAAATAAAAATAAACAATATAATGGGCAATAAGACAGCATAGGAAATGCTTCTTGTGAAGGACAAACCTAAAACGATAAAGGCAAAGAAGAAACCATGTAGAAGGTTGTTTTCTTGTGTTTATTTGCTGTTATGATGAGCAGGCAGTGAACCTATTGTTTTCTTTTTTTTAGTTCAAGTTTTGGGAGCTGAGAAAAAGTATTCTTATTATGGAATCAGTTCCTGCTAGGATGTTGCGTCAGAATCATGGGAGAACTTGGGAAGAGATAGAGCAGAAATAAAAAGGGTTAAACTACAGGGAAAAAATCCAAATTCTGCCTGGATACATTTAATTTTAAATAAATAAGACCTCCAAGAAAAAGTTCAAGAAATTAGGATCATTTAACTCTGGAGAAGAGAAAGCCATTGAGATAATTTACTAAGTCACAAGTCATTAATCAACATTTTTGTTGAAAGACTCAAAATAAGAAGTACAATTGCCATACTGTTTTCCACCACTAGTGAGGATAGACCAGAGGGAATTTTGGATTAAAAAAAATAGGCAGCATGAAATGTTTAAGAACTTCTTCAGCAGAGATTGTCATAAAATCTATTTGAAAGAGTTGTTATTTTGAAGGAAATATTTTTTAAATATTAAGGGAAATACTAAATGACTTTTTAAAGGTTCCTTCCTTCCAGCAGATTTTTTAAAAATTCAGGTTGGAACAAAAATGATGTTGTAAAGAGGACTAACTCACTCCACATCTAGTCGACTTTAGCTCACAAGATATTTTGTGTGTGTTTTGAATAGTAGATACATGAATGCAATGAATAAAGACCTGCTTGGATGTTATTTTTAATTTGACCTCGCAAATCAAGTGAGACTCGAACACAAATGTGCTCATCTTGAAGAATGTATAGCATTATAGGATATTTGAGTGTTTTGCTTTAAATATAAAATATTATTTAGATGTAGAAACTTCTACAGAGGATCTGAGAGATTGGACATTCTAGAAAATCTGCGTATAGAAAATAGGCCTCCCATTTCTTAAGCAGGATGCTTCTGAAATTGATGCAATAGCATGTTAGCTGGAGGATGATGGAGAAATTGTTCTATGAACTGCTGATATTGGTTTTTTTAAAATATGTTTTCCATTGATGTTTGTAATGCTTGAAAAATCCAGATTCCTGTTGGATATATTTAATTTTATGCCTTTTTCTCTCTACCTCCCTCTTTTGCCACATACTCTTCTACATTTTGTTACTGTGAAAAGCTTTTGCCCTATTACCTCACTGATAAGAAATTTAACTGTTTTCATTCACAGTGCTTTAAACTTATTCAAAAATTGTTTATGAACTTTTAAAGTTTTGTTACTATTATCAGAATATTTAAGACTTATTGTAAGGAGTAATTTTAAATCTATTTCATAGCGTGTTGTAGTCTGTCTGGATATTACTGTATGTTAATTTATTATAGCCTTTTACAATTCACTTGTTTTCTGAGCTTACTCTAGAAACTGATGAGGAAGCAGTCATAATAACCAAAATGGTCACTAGTTCTAGCATTTTATTTGAGATTTCTTTGTACTTTGGGCAACCAAAGCACACAATTCAAGGAAATCTTTCTTATATTTGTCTCTCAAAGCATTTTACCATAGGCCATAAGTCTAAATAGAAGGAAGAGACTGGCTCATTGTTTGACTCTACAAAGCATGACTTCAGTTCCAGTTGGAAACACAGTTAACATTGACTATTGGTTATTTTAAAATATTCACATACTATGACATTCACTAAGATGTCTTTCCTCTTGGTTAAGTCAAGACTGTGTACTTAAGAGAACCTACAAGGATGAATAAAGTGGCCAATATATGGGCAAAGGGACATATCTAGAGTTTGCTTCTAGATATGTTCGGCAGAACCCTAAATCAGAGGAGCATGAAGGAAGGGGAAGGAGGCCTGAGAGCAAAATCAGAAGCAGCCTACCACTGACAATGAAATTTCATGTTCTAGCTTTCAATTTGAAATGAATTTTGCCTTCTCCTAATAAAACTGTTTAATATAAAAATGAAATATTCAATCTTGAATGAAACTAGTGTACCAGAAAGGAGCACCATGTTTATCATGTGGCCTCTCAGTTTTCTCCCTCATTGCACCCCCCACCAATTGCTGCATATCCCTAGGGGTACACACACTGACTCTAGTGTGAGAAATATAAGCATAGAACATATCTAGGATGTTCTGCCCTTTAGAAGCTGACCTCCTAAAATATTAACACCAAATTAAACTGACCTGAGACTCTTATGTTATTTTTGAACCTTACAAGATAGTCTGAGGTGTTGGCCTGTTTGTTCTCTTCAATTCCTTAGCATTCCTTGACTAAGAAAGAGCACCCACCTGTCAGCTCCCTAAGAGTGAGAATCATGGCTCATTATTTTTCATATCCACACTTCCTAGTTCAGTACCTAAGTTCAGTAACTAAAGGATCTTATTTTAAAGACACGAATAGTTTTTAAAAGTAATTTAAGATTTGATTTTCTAATTTAGTTTTTTTAATGACTCTCATTTCTGAAATTTATAAGTGATATTTACTAAGAATGCATATCCTTAAATACTCAGCTTCTTTTGAGAGAGCAGAGCATTTTTCTATGTGGAAATTGTATATTATGTGTAGTATTTTACATCCAAAAGCAAGATGTTGACCAGGAAGGCTCAGAATGTATCTCTGTAGGCTTAATATCACTAGTCTAAGCACCATTTTGAGCCTATTAGTACTACCTTCCAAATGCGTCACAACTAATTTGGTACTACATGGTATATTTTTGTCCAGCATTATGATTCATCATGTGCTACTCAGGCAAGAATCTGCATCTATACATGGTGAGGTCTTGTTATAGGCTAGAATAAACTCGTGGTATATATCATTGAATATACCAGATAAAATATATACAGTTAAGAATGAATTATTTTTCTGACTAAGTGTGTAGAAGTAGTTCAAAATTGTGCCCTTATTTTAACAGTTTCTGTCAACATCTCATTTTCCCCAAGAGAATACCAGGGTGTATTATAAATACTGCCTATGAGAATTTGCACTTTATGTATTTGTGTGTGGATTTCTTGTGGTTTTAGCCAAATGAAGTGTTATCAGTAATAAACAGGTCTCTTCATAAGTATGAGTTTCTTTGTAATTTTTATTATCTTAGATACTGCATAGTTCACAAAGCTTGCTATCAAACTGAAAATGTTCTTGAAATTTATACATAACATACCCTGGAATCTACTTTTGAGATGAAATGTTCTGGCTGAGCACTCAGTATATATTTCCTGATTGACTCACCTAATGTCCTAGAAGTAAAAGCTAATACTAGAGTTCTTGCAGTTTTTCTTTTTCTCTCCCTCAGCAGACCTAGGTTGTTAGCCTATGTTAGCAGTGGCTTCCATAACAACATAGTAAAGTTAAAGGTTTGAAAATCCGTCAAGGTAGCAACTATAGATGTGTGATACAATAGTGGTGGAGAGGGCGTCTCCAGGGATGGTTGTGTCTGTGGTCCTGGTCTCCATCGTCTGTCTCAACGCTGATGGAGCTCAAAGGGAAGAGAGGAGTGAGAGTAGTGTTCTACAAGATGCTTCTATCACCTTCTTAACTGAAGATTCTGAGAACCATTTTGACCCTATCTTTAACTCCTTCCTTAATTTTACTATTCTTTATAGCACATACACAAGTGAACAAATGAATTTTAGTAGTAGTTATCTATCTTCCTGAGTATAACTTTTTCACTATACCACTGCCTAGGCCAGTGCCTGGCACATAGTAGGTGCCCGATACATTTTTTTTGAATGAATGAACCCATCTCATGCTTCCTCTTGCAGACAAAAAGTCAGTCCTTGGTTCTGCATGCATACAGAATTGCACATAGTGACAAATGCTCTGTAGCAACACCATCTGCTTCAAGGGCCTCTCACTGCCGCTGGATCATCTCTAGCCACAGTACACATCCTGCTGAAATCTCAGCCTCAATGTTTTCTTCCTAACTTCCCTTAGAGGCTTTTTATCTTCCTGGTTTGAAACTTCTAGGTCATCTTTGATTTTTGCTGCACTGGATATGTGCAAATCGACAAGTTCTTTGACAGTTTTTACAGTTAAGGACAGGTCATTGATTTGAAATCCACATAAACAGACAAAGAGGCTAACTCCACCTAATAGGGCTGTTATCACTCCCAAAGGGGAATAGTCGGTGTATATATAAATGAAAAAGTTTTAGAGGGGGTATTATAATGAAAAATTTGTTATTCACCTGTCCTCCTTGAACTAGTGATTCCTCATTATAACTTTATTATTCTCCTCTATATCTTTATTTCCTTATCTTTACCTCTGGTTCTGATCATTACAGTGGTCCAAAATTACATATAATTTGTTTTAAATTAAGTCTTTGACCTATATCCCTCTGCTTTATTCATTTGTTTTATAAATATGTATTGACCTGGAAATGGGTAGAAACAAAGGGCACCTCAGAAGGCTAAAGAGTAGGAAAAAAGACACAGCAACCATTGCCTGAATAGACTGTTCAGGACACCATTTGCACTACCCCACAGCACCAGATATATTACCTGTATTTACCCCTTATGTCTTTGGATTCAGAGGACCTCAAGAGAAGGCTTACCTTGAGAAAAGGTGGATGTGCTCCCACGCCTGCCTGCTGGGTGGTGAGGGAAGAATCGGACTACCTCAGCTCCCTTCTGAATGGTAGAGGGAGGAGCCACTAGTTATCCTTCCATTGAGACAAACCAGAGCAATTAACCTACCAAGTTATGGTGTAGACTAAAAGAGACTAACGTCCACTGCAATGCCGGAAAATATTTAGAGAACAAGTAAATGCTAGGCAAAAGGAAGGGGGTGTTTAGGCACAGAAATAGCAAGAGCGTTCAGAGAACAAGTGGCTTGGTTTTGTTCCTGCAGCACGAAGCTGGTTGTGGGGAAGGAAGTGACTGGACAGTGGTAGAGGCCCTGTACTATGCTGTGGAGCTTGGCCTTCAGTCAGCAGGTGATGACAGTGTCCAGGGATGATAGGGGTGAGGTGCAATGGATCCACACTGAAAAGAGCCATCTTAACCAAGGCTTGTCATTTTCTACAACAATATGACTACCAAATGGGGATGTGTTTCCTGGTCTCCAGGTCTGACTTGCCAAGACAAGTTGGTTCCTTCTTAAAGCCCAGTAGGGAGAGAGAGAGAGAGAGGTGTATATATACAGATATATATATATATGTATATAATATATATAGTTGTAAATGGACATAATACCTTTATTTATTTTTATGTGGTGCTGAGGATCAAACCCAGTGCCTCACACATGCTAGGCAAACATTCTACCACTGAGCTATAACCCAAGGCCCCAGGAGGTTTCTTTTTTATGTTCAGCTGAAACTTGCCTCCTGAAGCTTCTATGCTTTGGTTACACTTGAAAACTCAGTGTTTTACAAAAGTCTATTTCCTTTAAATTTAGTCTTCCTACTTTAGTCTAAATATGCATAATTCAGCCACTATTCCTTATATGACCAATTTGGGGTACCTTCATTCTCTTGATCATCCTATAGACAGTTTGTTGTTGAAAAGCTGGATCCAGAAATTGATATAGTCCCCTAGAAATGGTGGAACTGGCCCAGAATAGAGAAAGGTGGGACTTCTGCCTGACATGAGGTGGACAGAGAGGCCTCAGCCTGCAGCATGCTGTGGGACTCTTCTTCAATTCTTTTTTTTTTTTTTTTAATTTTTTTAGTTGTTAATGGACTTTATTTATTTATATGTGGTGCTGAGAATCGAACCCAGTGCCTCACACATGCCAGGAAAGTGCTCTACGACTCAGCTAGCTACAACCCCAGCCCTCTTCTTCAATTCTTATTCCTCCTTTATGTGAACTCAAACATCATCCCTTCCCAAAAGCCTGCCTATTAACGCAAACCAAGCTGGGCAGGGCCCTGCCTCTACTTCTTCAGGTCCCTTTGCCACATCTGGCACATTGATTCCTGTGTAGTTGGTTGTGGGTTCCTTGAGGCTGACTCTGTTCAGAACCTAAGTGCCCAGAACCAAGCCAAAGCAAATAATGAGCCACTAACTAAATAAATAAATAATAAAAGATTGAACTGAAGTGGAATTTGAGCTGTTTTTAAAAGCAGGTAAGGTTGTGAGTAAACCATGTGGTGGGGAGGGACCTATGGTATGCAAATCAAGCCACTCAAAGTAGAGGAGATAGGTGCACCAGTGAAGAGTGAGAAGGAGGCGTGCCAGCCATTTCCGGCCAGGCTTCAGCTAACCTGAGGTGAACGCTGGAAAGTTGAGTGGCAGGACAGCTTGAGAGGCAGATTCCCCTGTGGGCAGGGAGTGAGGGCAGAAAAAAATTAAAGGCACAGCTGGATCCAATGAGCTTCTTCAGTTGTTTGCCCTCCCCATAGCTGCACGCTTGCCCCTGGGCAGACAAGGAACTCAGAATCTGTCTTCTCACAGGAATCCAAATTTAGTTCCAACGTTTCTCTCTACAGTCAGGAAAGCCTGAGAGTTAGGTTGTGACTTGAGTCTACAGAGTGGATTCCTGACAAATCCAAGGAGGCACCTCCTCACCCTGCAGCTTCCTTCTCTACAGTCTGAGGATGGCTAAGTAAAATCATTCCAAGAATCTCTTTTTTAAAAATTTTTTTACTTGTTCATGGGCTTTTATTTTTATTTATTTATATGTGGTGCTGAGGATCCAACTCAGTGCCTCACATATTCTAGGCAAAGCACTCTACCACTGAGCCACAACCCCAGCCCCCCAAGAATCTTAATCTTCCAGCCAGATGGAAACCTCCCTACTTCTTTCTATATAGGAGAGCACTAAGGCCCAGAAATAAGTGATTTCCCTAAAGGTCACAGACAGGGATAGTGGCTGACCCAGGTCCTCAGGTCTTTTTGTCCTTCTGTATAAATATTTGCTAGCCTAAGGAACAGGACAGTGAATAAAAAGTTGCTAAGATGTAATTCACACCTTTGAGAAGATAAAAGCACTTAATGTACAATAGAAGCTCTAGTAGAACTAAGTATAAAATGGCACAGGAGGACAGAGGAAGGAGAAACTGTGGGGGACCCAGGAGGATTTTAAAGAAGAGCAGGGATTAGAGTCACACCTTACAGGACAAGCAAGTGTTGGTCACACCGAGGAAGGTGGAGAGGCATGGCAGAGCCAGGAGAAAACACAGAGAAAGCAGGAAGCAGCATTCTGGAAACACTAGGGCATCGATTTCCAACTTCAGTCAATAGCAGTTCCAATTCTACAAACACTTTCAAATTCCAACTCACTCTCAAGCTGACCACATCCCAATCCATATTTTTCACCCAGTCTTTCTCTCCAGGCTTCAGAGTCACACATCCAATGACTTTCAAGTCATCCCCACCTGGCTATCCCCAGGCACTTCAATCCTCCTCTCTCCAAATCCAAGTTTTTCTTCTTGTTCACTGCTGATGCCCCACCTTCATGCCACCAAGCTTGCTCCTTCTGCTCTGTGGATTGTCACAGTGGGCCATGGTTCATTATTTCTTCTCTTCCCTCCCCTCCCCTCCCGCCGCTTAGTTTAGTATCTGGTGCTGCCAATTCCGCTTGCGGAACCCCCTTTTTGATGCAACAAAATGGAAGTGAAAATTTTTTCATTAAAACAATGAAATACAGTCATATGATTCTAGGTTAATGGAGCCAGCCTTCAGTTTTAAGTATGGTTGTACCGTCCAGATCTGCCCAGACCTGACTGTGCCTTGCTACCACCTGGAAACAATTCCTGGCTGTGAAGCTGACAGGGATTTTGTGATGGCAGTAAGGATTCTAGGACTTGCTTGGCTAGTTAATCCTTTAGTGGTAGCTTAGGAGAAAACTCAGGATGTCTGAAAGCTATCCTCTACCTTCTAGTTTCCAAACTTGGAGTTGTCTATGATTTGCCTACTACATCTCATCTTCCCCTCCATTAACCTTGGCCTGGCCAGCTATGGTTGTCAACTGAATTCAGTTCTTGCAGTTATATTGTAGAATGTATATAAAATCCATCCCCCTCTCCTCCTTTACCTGTCCTATAGTGGTTATGAATACAGGTAGTGACGTCAGAGAGTATAGGTTCAAATCCACCCTCACATCAATTGCTAGCTACAAGACCTTGAGTAATGTAATGGCCAGGCTCCTACAGGGTCCCCCAACATATCCTGCCTGGCAGAAGTGATGGCATGCCACATCCAAGATTAGGTTATAAAGGACACTATGGCTTCCATCTTGATTGCCCTTTTTTTGACCATTTGCTCTGGGTGAAGCCAGTTGCTCTGTAGAAAACCTCATGTGGTAAAGAACCAAGGCTCCCGGCCAAAAGCCATGAGGATGAAATTGGAAGCCCTGGTATTTCCATATGAATATGGATGAATTTAGAATATGAATATGGAT
The DNA here is from genome assembly GCA_028644305.1 of Xerus rutilus. Taxonomy (NCBI): domain Eukaryota; kingdom Metazoa; phylum Chordata; class Mammalia; order Rodentia; family Sciuridae; genus Xerus; species Xerus rutilus. The sequence goes on along the minus strand of CM053399.1, from coordinate 55,241,786 downwards.
GCAGCTGATCTTAGGAGATTGCCATCAGATGTCAGCAGGCAATGCAATCATAAAAAGGTAGAATGACTGGAGGATCAACTTCCCAGATGGCTCATTTACATGGCTGTGGCAAGAGGCCTCAGTTTCCCATCTCATGGGCCTTTCCATAGGATTGCTTGAGTATCCTCATGACAGAGCAGCTGGCTTTCTCCAAAGTGGGTAATACAAAGAAAGAGCAAGATACAAGCCACAATGTCTTATGACCTAGCCTTGGAAGTCACACTGTCATTTTGACAAAATTCTATGGTTACACAGATTAAATGTGTGGGAGAGACTATGTTGAGTGTGAACATCAGATGCTGGGTCTCACTGGGGACATTGTGGTGACTGGCTAACACAGAGGGGAAGATTAAATAATTTTAAACATATTATATTTGAAATTCCTAAGAGACACCCAAGTGCTGATGTCAAGTAGAAAATGGAAATACAAGTTTGCAGCTTGGATGAGAAGTTGGAGCCAGAGACACAAATTTGAAAGTTATCAATATACAGAAGTATTTAAAGCCATGGAAATGTAAATATGGAGAAAAAAGGAACTGTAACATTCAATCTTTTCATTTTAAAGATATGATTTAGTTTTTTATGCTGAAAACTTTAAAAATAAAAAAATTAAGAGGAAGGATACAACAAATATCCATCTACTCACCACCTAGGACAATTGTCGACACTCTTTCTCATTTGTCTCACATATTTTCCTTTCCTTTTAAATTCTTCACTATCCAATCCCCTGACGTGACTGCTTTATTGGTTAGATTTCTTTTAATTGGTTAGCTTTTGCTGAATAACAAACTATCCCAAAGACCTAGTGGTTTAAAACAGCAAGCTCACAATTCTGCACGTCAACAATTTGTACTGAGCTTGGCTAAGTTGTTCTGGCCTTGGCTGGGACATTCATGGGTCTGAGGTCAGTTGCTAAATTGGCTGAGTATAGAATAATCTCACATGGCCTCAACTAGGTGGCTTATTTCTGTCCCACACAATCTCTTGGCCTCCCAACAGGTTAGCCCAGGGTTGTTCATGTGAATGGCTGGACAGGAATTCAAAAGAAAAAGCCAA